>JAUPMV010000003.1:26777467-27155941 GCA_030848855.1 Branchinecta sandiegonensis | reverse complement strand
CTAGACCTTACCTAACCTAACCTAACCTAACCTAACCTAACCTAACCTAACCTAACCTAACCTAACCTAACCTAACCTAACCTAACCTAACTAACCTAACCTAACCTAACCTAACCTAACTAACCTAACCTAACCTAACCTAACCTAACCTAACCTAACCTAACCTAACCTAACCTAACCTAACCTAACCTAACCTAACCTAACCTAACCTAACCTAACCTAACCAAACTAACCTAACCTAACCTAACCTAACCTAACCTAACCTAACCTAACCTAACCTAACCTAACCTAACCTAACCTAACCTAACCTAACCTAACCTAACCTAACCTAACCTAACCTAACCTAACCTAACCTAACCTAACCTAACCTAACCTAACCTAACCTAACCTAACCTAACCTAACCTAACCTAAACCTAACCTAACCTAACCTAACCTAACCTAACCTAACCTAACCTAACCTAACCTAACCTAACCTAACCTAACCTAACCTAACCTAACCTAACCTAACCTAACCTAACCTAACCTAACCTAACCTAACCTAACCTAACCTAACCTAACCTAACCTAACCTAACCTAACCTAACCTAACCTAACCTAACTAACCTAACCTAACCTAACCAAACCTAACCTAACCTAACCTAACCTAACCTAACCTAACCTAACCTAACCTAACCTAACCTAACCTAACCTAACCTAACCTAACCTAACCTAACCTAACCTAACCTAACCTAACCTAACCTAACCTAACCTAACCTAACCTAACCTAACCTAACCTAACCTAACCTAACCTAACCTAACCTAACCTAACCTAACCTAACTAACCTAACCTAACCTAACCTAACCTAACCTAACCTAACCTAACCTAACCTAACCTAACCTAACCTAACCTAACCTAACCTAACCTAACCTAACCTAACCTAACCTAACCTAACCTACCTAACCTAACCTAACCTAACCTAACCTAACCTAACCTAACCTAACCTAACCTAACTAACCTAACCTAACCTAACCTAACCTAACCTACTAACCTAACCTAACCTAACCTAACCTAACCTAACCTAACCTAACCTAACCTAACCTAACCTAACCTAACCTAACCTAACCTAACCTAACCTAACCTAACCTAACCTAACCTAACCTAACCTAACCTAACCTAACCTAACCTAACCTAACCTAACCTAACCTAACCTAACCTAACCTAACCTAACCTAACCTAACCTAACCTAACCTAACCTAACCTAACCTAACCTAACCTAACCTAACCTAACCTAACCTAACCTAACCTAACCTAACCTAACCTAACCTAACCTAACCTAACCTAACCTAACCTAACCTAACCTAACCTAACCTAACCTAACCTAACCTAACCTAACCTAACCTAACCTAACCTAACCTAACCTAACCTAACCTAACCTAACCTAACCTAACCTAACCTAACCTAACCTAACCTAACCTAACCTAACCTAACCTAACCTAACCTAACCTAACCTAACCTAACCTAACCTAACCTAACTAAACCTAACCTAACCTAACCTAACCTAACCTAACCTAACCTAACCTAACCTAACCTAACCTAACCTAACCTAACCTAACCTAACCTAACCTAACCTAACCTAACCTAACCTAACCTAACCTAACCTAACCTAACCAAACAACCTAACCTAACCTAACCTAACCTAACCTAACCTAACCTAACCTAACCTAACCTAACCTAACCTAACCTAACCTAACCTAACCTAACCTAACCTAACCTAACCTAACCTAACCTAACCTAACCTAACCTAAAACTCCACTTTATTCTGTCCACTACAGTCTTTCCACTATAGTCTGTCCACTTTAGTCTTTCCACTATTCTCTGTCCACTTTAGTCTTTCCACTATTCTCTGTCTACTTTAGTCTTTCCACTATAGTCTCCACTTTATTCTGTCCACTACAGTCTTTCCACTTTAGTCTTTCCACTATTCTCTGTCTACTTTAGTCTTTCCACTATAGTCTCCACTTTATTCTGTCCACTACAGTCTTTCCACTATAGTCTGTCCACTTTAGTCTTTCCACTATTCTCTGTCCACTTTAGTCTTTCCACTATACTCTCCACTTTATTCTGTACACTACAGTCTTTCCACTATAGTCTTTCCACTATAGTCTGTCCACTTTAGTCTTTCTACTTTAGTCTTTCCACTTTAGTCTGTCCACTTTAGTCTTTCCACTTTAGTCTGTCCACTTTAGTCTTTCCCCTATAGTCTGTC
Organism: Branchinecta sandiegonensis; assembly: GCA_030848855.1. Taxonomy (NCBI): domain Eukaryota; kingdom Metazoa; phylum Arthropoda; class Branchiopoda; order Anostraca; family Branchinectidae; genus Branchinecta; species Branchinecta sandiegonensis. The sequence goes on along the minus strand of JAUPMV010000003.1, from coordinate 27,153,695 downwards.
CACTATAGTCTTTCCACTATAGTCTGTCCACTTTAGTCTTTCCACTATTCTCTGTCCACTTTAGTCTTTCCACTATAGTCTCCACTTTATTCTGTCCACTACAGTCTTTCCACTATAGTCTTTCCACTATAGTCTGTCCACTTTAGTCTTTCCACTATTCTCTGTCCACTTTAGTCTTTCCACTATAGTCTCCACTTTATTCTGTCCACTACAGTCTTTTCACTATAGTCTTTCCACTATTCTCTGTCTACTTTAGTCTTTCCACTATAGTCTCCACTTTATTCTGTCCACTACAGTCTTTCCACTATAGTCTTTCCACTATAGTTTGTCCACTTTAGTCTTTCCACTATTCTCTGTCCACTTTAGTCTTTCCACTATACTCTCCACTTTATTCTGTCCACTAAAGTCTTTCCACTATAGTCTTTCCACTATAGTCTGTCCACTTTAGTCTTTCCACTTCAGTCTTTCCACTTTAGTCTGTCCACTTTAGTCTTTCCACTTTAGTCTGTCCACTTTAGTCTTTCCACTATAGTCTGTCCACTATAGTCTTTCCACTATAGTCTGGCCACTTTAGTCTTTCCACTATTCTCTGTCCACTTTAGTCTTTCCACTATAGTCTCCACTTTATTCTGTCCACTACAGTCTTTTCACTATAGTCTTTCCACTATAGTCTGTCCACTTTAGTCTTTCCACTTTAGTCTTTCCACTATAGTCTCCACTTTATTTTGTCCACTACAGTCTTTCCACTATAGTCTTTCCACTATAGTCTGTCCACTTTAGTCTTTCCACTATTCTCTGTCCACTTTAGTCTTTCCACTATACTCTCCACTTTATTCTGTCCACTACAGTCTTTTCACTATAGTCTTTCCACTATAGTCTGTCCACTTTAGTCTTTCCACTTTAGTCTTTCCACTATAGTCTCCACTTTATTTTGTCCACTACAGTCTTTCCACTTTAGTCTTTCCACTATTCTACTTTAGTCTTTCCACTATAGTCTCCTCTTTATTCTGTCCACTACAGTCTTTCCACTTTAGTCTTTCCACTGTAGTCTGTCCACTTTAGTCTTTCCACTATTATCTGTCCACTTTAGTCTTTCCACAATACTCTCCACTTTATTCTGTCCACTACAGTCTTTCCACTATAGTCTTTCCACTATAGTCTGTCCACTTTATTCTTTCCACTTTAGTCTTTCCACTACAGTCTCCACTTTATTTTGTCCACTACAGTCTTTCCACTTTAGTCTTTCCACTATTCTCTGTCTACTTTAGTCTTTCCACTATAGTCTCCACTTTATTCTGTCCACTACAGTCTTTCCACTTTAGTCTTTCCACTATTCTCTGTCTACTTTAGTCTTTCCACTATAGTCTCCACTTTATTCTGTCCACTACAGTCTTTCCACTATAGTCTGTCCACTTTAGTCTTTCCACTATTCTCTGTCCACTTTAGTCTTTCCACTATTCTCTGTCTACTTTAGTCTTTCCACTATAGTCTCCACTTTATTCTGTCCACTACAGTCTTTCCACTTTAGTCTTTCCACTATTCTCTGTCTACTTTAGTCTTTCCACTATAGTCTCCACTTTATTCTGTCCACTACAGTCTTTCCACTATAGTCTGTCCACTTTAGTCTTTCCACTATTCTCTGTCCACTTTAGTCTTTCCACTATACTCTCCACTTTATTCTGTACACTACAGTCTTTCCACTATAGTCTTTCCACTATAGTCTGTCCACTTTAGTCTTTCTACTTTAGTCTTTCCACTTTAGTCTGTCCACTTTAGTCTTTCCACTTTAGTCTGTCCACTTTAGTCTTTCCGCTATAGTCTGTCCACTATAGTCTTTCCACTATAGTCTGTCCACTTTAGTCTTTCCACTATTCTCTGTCCACTTTAGTCTTTCCACTATAGTCTCCACTTTATTCTGTCCACTACATTCTTTCCACTATAGTCTTTCCATTATAGTCTGTCCACTTTAGTCTTTCCACTATTCTCTGTCCACTTTAGTCTTTCCACTATAGTCTGTCCACTTTAGTCTTTCTACTTTAGTCTTTCCACTATAGTCTGTCCACTTTAGTCTTTCTACTTTAGTCTTTCCACTTTAGTCTGTCCACTTTAGTCTTTCCACTTTAGTCTGTCCACTTTAGTCTTTCCCCTATAGTCTGTCCACTATAGTCTTTCCACTATAGTCTGTCCACTTTAGTCTTTCCACTATTCTCTGTCTACTTTAGTCTTTCCACTATAGTCTCCACTTTATTCTGTCCACTACAGTCTTTTCACTATAGTCTTTCCACTATTCTCTGTCTACTTTAGTCTTTCCACTATAGTCTCCACTTTATTCTGTCCAATACAGTCTTTCCACTATAGTCTTTCCACTATAGTTTGTCCACTTTAGTCTTTCCACTATTCTCTGTCCACTTTAGTCTTTCCACTATACTCTCCACTTTATTCTGTCCACTAAAGTCTTTCCACTATAGTCTTTCCACTATAGTCTGTCCACTTTAGTCTTTCCACTTCAGTCTTTCCACTTTAGTCTGTCCACTTTAGTCTTTCCACTTTAGTCTGTCCACTTTAGTCTTTCCACTATAGTCTGTCCACTATAGTCTTTCCACTATAGTCTGGCCACTTTAGTCTTTCCACTATTCTCTCCACTTTATTCTGTCCACTAAAGTCTTTCCACTATAGTCTTTCCACTATAGTCTGTCCACTTTAGTCTTTCCACTTCAGTCTTTCCACTTTAGTCTGTCCACTTTAGTCTGTCCACTTTAGTCTTTCCACTTTAGTCTTTCCACTATAGTCTCCACTTTATTCTGTCCACTACAGTCTTTCCACTATAGTCTGTCCACTTTAGTCTTTCCACTATTCTCTGTCCACTTTAGTCTTTCCACTATACTCTCCACTTTATTCTGTCCACTACAGTCTTTCCACTATAGTCTTTCCACTATAGTCTGTCCACTTTAGTCTTTCCACTTTAGTCTTTCCACTTTAGTCTGTCCACTTTAGTCTTTCCACTATAGTCTGTCCACTTTAGTCTTTCCACTATTCTTTGTCCACTTTAGTCTTTCCACTATACTCTCCACTTTATTCTGTCCACTAAAGTCTTTCCACTATAGTCTTTCCACTATAGTCTGTCCACTTTAGTCTTTCCACTTCAGTCTTTCCACTTTAGTCTGTCCACTTTAGTCTTTCCACTATAGTCTGTCCACTTTAGTCTTTCCACTTCAGTCTTTCCACTTTAGTCTGTCCACTTTAGTCTTTCCACTTTAGTCTTTCCACTATAGTCTCCACTTTATTCTGTCCACTACAGTCTTTCCACTATAGTCTGTCCACTTTAGTCTTTCCACTATTCTCTCTCCACTTTAGTCTTTCCACTATCCTCTCCACTTTATTCTGTTCACTACAGTCTTTTCACTATAGTCTTTCCACTATAGTCTGTCCACTTTAGTCTTTCCACTTTAGTCTTTCCATTATAGTCTCCACTTTATTTTGTCCACAACAGTCTTTCCACTATAGTCTTTCCACTATAGTCTGTCCACTTTAGTCTTTCCACTATTCTCGGTCAAGTTTAGTCTTTCCACTATACTCTCCACTTTATTCTGTCCACTACAGTCTTTTCACTATAGTCTTTCCACTATAGTCTGTCCACTTTAGTCTTTCCACTTTAGTCTTTCCACTATAGTCTCCACTTTATTTTGTCCACTACAGTCTTTCCACTTTAGTCTTTCCACTATTCTACTTTAGTCTTTCCACTACAGTCTCCACTTTATTCTGTCCACTACAGTCTTTCCACTTTAGTCTTTCCACTGTAGTCTGTCCACTTTAGTCTTTCCACTATTATCTGTCCACTTTAGTCTTTCCACAATACTCTCCACTTTATTCTGTCCACTACAGTCTTTCCACTATAGTCTTTCCACTAAAGTCTGTCCACTTTAGTCTTTCCACTTTAGTCTTTCCACTACAGTCTCCACTTTATTTTGTCCACTACAGTCTTTCCACTTTAGTCTTTCCACTATTCTCTGTCTACTTTAGTCTTTCCACTATAGTCTCCACTTTATTCTGTCCACTACAGTCTTTCCACTTTAGTCTTTCCACTATTCTCTGTCTACTTTAGTCTTTCCACTATAGTCTCCACTTTATTCTGTCCACTACAGTCTTTCCACTATAGTCTGTCCACTTTAGTCTTTCCACTATTCTCTGTCCACTTTAGTCTTTCCACTATTCTCTGTCTACTTTAGTCTTTCCACTATAGTCTCCACTTTATTCTGTCCACTACAGTCTTTCCACTTTAGTCTTTCCACTATTCTCTGTCTACTTTAGTCTTTCCACTATAGTCTCCACTTTATTCTGTCCACTACAGTCTTTCCACTATAGTCTGTCCACTTTAGTCTTTCCACTATTCTCTGTCCACTTTAGTCTTTCCACTATACTCTCCACTTTATTCTGTACACTACAGTCTTTCCACTATAGTCTTTCCACTATAGTCTGTCCACTTTAGTCTTTCTACTTTAGTCTTTCCACTTTAGTCTGTCCACTTTAGTCTTTCCACTTTAGTCTGTCCACTTTAGTCTTTCCCCTATAGTCTGTCCACTATAGTCTTTCCACTATAGTCTGTCCACTTTAGTCTTTCCACTATTCTCTGTCCACTTTAGTCTTTCCACTATAGTCTCCACTTTATTCTGTCCACTACAGTCTTTCCACTATAGTCTTTCCACTATAGTCTGTCCACTTTAGTCTTTCCACTATTCTCTGTCCACTTTAGTCTTTCCACTATAGTCTCCACTTTATTCTGTCCACTACAGTCTTTTCACTATAGTCTTTCCACTATTCTCTGTCTACTTTAGTCTTTCCACTATAGTCTCCACTTTATTCTGTCCACTACAGTCTTTCCACTATAGTCTTTCCACTATAGTTTGTCCACTTTAGTCTTTCCACTATTCTCTGTCCACTTTAGTCTTTCCACTATACTCTCCACTTTATTCTGTCCACTAAAGTCTTTCCACTATAGTCTTTCCACTATAGTCTGTCCACTTTAGTCTTTCCACTTCAGTCTTTCCACTTTAGTCTGTCCACTTTAGTCTTTCCACTTTAGTCTGTCCACTTTAGTCTTTCCACTATAGTCTGTCCACTATAGTCTTTCCACTATAGTCTGGCCACTTTAGTCTTTCCACTATTCTCTGTCCACTTTAGTCTTTCCACTATAGTCTCCACTTTATTCTGTCCACTACAGTCTTTTCACTATAGTCTTTCCACTATAGTCTGTCCACTTTAGTCTTTCCACTTTAGTCTTTCCACTATAGTCTCCACTTTATTTTGTCCACTACAGTCTTTCCACTATAGTCTTTCCACTATAGTCTGTCCACTTTAGTCTTTCCACTATTCTCTGTCCACTTTAGTCTTTCCACTATACTCTCCACTTTATTCTGTCCACTACAGTCTTTTCACTATAGTCTTTCCACTATAGTCTGTCCACTTTAGTCTTTCCACTTTAGTCTTTCCACTATAGTCTCCACTTTATTTTGTCCACTACAGTCTTTCCACTTTAGTCTTTCCACTATTCTACTTTAGTCTTTCCACTATAGTCTCCTCTTTATTCTGTCCACTACAGTCTTTCCACTTTAGTCTTTCCACTGTAGTCTGTCCACTTTAGTCTTTCCACTATTATCTGTCCACTTTAGTCTTTCCACAATACTCTCCACTTTATTCTGTCCACTACAGTCTTTCCACTATAGTCTTTCCACTATAGTCTGTCCACTTTATTCTTTCCACTTTAGTCTTTCCACTACAGTCTCCACTTTATTTTGTCCACTACAGTCTTTCCACTTTAGTCTTTCCACTATTCTCTGTCTACTTTAGTCTTTCCACTATAGTCTCCACTTTATTCTGTCCACTACAGTCTTTCCACTATGGTCTTTCCACTATAGTCTGTCTACTTTAGTCTTTCCACTATTCTCTGTCCACTTTAGTCTTTCCACTATACTCTCCACTTTATTCTGTCCACTACAGTCTTTCCACTATAGTCTTTCCACTATAGTCTGTCCACTTTAGTCTTTCCACTTTAGTCTTTCCACTTTAGTCTGTCCACTTTAGTCTTTCCACTATAGTCTGTCCACTATAGTCTTTCCACTATAGTTTGTCCACTTTAGTCTTTCCACTATTCTCTGTCCACTTTAGTCTTTCCACTATAGTCTCCACTTTATTCTGTCCACTACAGTCTTTCCACTATAGTCTTTCCACTATAGTCTGTCCACTTTAGTCTTTCCACTATTCTCTTTCCACTTTAGTCTTTCCACTATAGTCTCCACTTTATTCTGTCCACTACAGTCTTTCCACTATAGTCTTTCCACTATAGTCTGTCCACTTTAGTCTTTCCACTATTCTCTGTCCACTTTAGTCTTTCCACTATAGTCTCCACTTTATTCTGTCCACTACAGTCTTTTCACTATAGTCTTTCCACTATTCTCTATCTACTTTAGTCTTTCCACTATAGTCTCCACTTTATTCTGTCCACTACAGTCTTTCCACTATAGTCTGTCCACTTTAGTCTTTCCACTATTCTCTGTCCACTTTAGTCTTTCCACTATACTCTCCACTTTATTCTGTTCACTACAGTCTTTTCACTATAGTCTTTCCACCATAGTCTGTCCACTATAGTCTTTCCACTATAGTCTGTCGACTTTAGTCTTTCCACTATTATCTGTCCACTTTAGTCTTTCCACAATACTCTCCACTTTATTCTGTCCACTACAGTCTTTCCACTATAGTCTTTCCACTATAGTCTGTCCACTTTAGTCTTTCCACTTTAGTCTTTCCACTACAGTCTCCGCTTTATTTTGTCCACTACAGTCTTTCCACTTTAGTCTTTCCACTATTCTCTGTCTACTTTAGTCTTTCCACTATAGTCTCCACTTTATTCTGTCCACTACAGTCTTTCCACTATAGTCTTTCCACTATAGTCTGTCTACTTTAGTCTTTCCACTATTCTCTGTCCACTTTAGTCTATCCACTATACTCTCCACTTTATTCTGTCCACTACAGTCTTTCCACTATAGTCTTTCTACTATAGTCTGTCCACTTTAGTCTTTCCACTATTCTCTGTCCACTTTAGTCTTTCCACTACAGTCTCCACTTTATTCTGTCCACTACAGTCTTTCCACTATAGTCTTTCCACTATAGTCTGTCCACTTTAGTCTTTCCACTATTCTCTGTCCACTTTAGTCTTTCCACTATAGTCTCCACTTTATTCTGTCCACTACAGCCTTTTCACTATAGTCTTTCCACTATTCTCTGTCTACTTTAGTCTTTCCACTATAGTCTCCACTTTATTCTGTCCACTACAGTCTTTCCACTATAGTATTTCCACTATAGTCTGTCCACTTTAGTCTTTCCACTATTCTCTGTCCACTTTAGTCTTTCCACTATGGTCTCCACTTTATTCTGTCCACTACAGTCTTTTCACTATAGTCTTTCCACTATAGTCTGTCCACTTTAGTCTTTCCACTATTCTCTGTCCACTTTAGTCTTTCCACTATACTCTCCACTTTATTCTGTCCACTACAGTCTTTCCACTATAGTCTTTCCACTATAGTCTGTCCACTTTAGTCTTTCCAATTTAGTCTGTCCACTTTAGTCTTTCCACTATAGTCTGTCCACTATAGTCTTTCCACTATAGTCTGTCCACTTTAGTCTTTCCACTATTCTCTGTCCACTTTAGTCTTTCCACTATAGTCTCCACTTTATTCCGTCCACTACAGTCTTTCCACTATAGTCTTTCCACTATAGTCTGTCCACTTTAGTCTTTCCACTATTCTCTGTCCACTTTAGTCTTTCCACTATAGTCTCCACTTTATTCTGTCCACTACAGTCTTTCCACTATAGTCTTTCCACTATAGTCTGTCCACTTTAGTCTTTCCACTATTCTCTGTCCACTTTAGTCTGTCCACTATAGTCTCCACTTTATTCTGTCCACTACAGTCTTTTCACTATAGTCTTTCCACTATTCTCTGTCTACTTTAGTCTTTCCACTATAGTCTCCACTTTATTCTGTCCACTACAGTCTTTCCACTATAGTCTGTCCACTTTAGTCTTTCCACTATTCTCTGTCCACTTTAGTCTTTCCACTATACTCTCCACTTTATTCTGTTCACTACAGTCTTTTCACTATAGTCTTTCCACTTCAGTCTTTCCACTTTAGTCTGTCCACTTTAGTCTTTCCACTTTAGTCTGTCCACTTTAGTCTTTCCACTATAGTCTGTCCACTATAGTCTTTCCACTATAGTCTGGCCACTTTAGTCTTTCCACTATTCTCTGTCCACTTTAGTCTTTCCACTATAGTCTCCACTTTATTCTGTCCACTACAGTCTTTTCACTATAGTCTTTCCACTATAGTCTGTCCACTTTAGTCTTTCCACTTTAGTCTTTCCACTATAGTCTCCACTTTATTTTGTCCACTACAGTCTTTCCACTATAGTCTTTCCACTATAGTCTGTCCACTTTAGTCTTTCCACTATTCTCTGTCCACTTTAGTCTTTCCACTATACTCTCCACTTTATTCTGTCCACTACAGTCTTTTCACTATAGTCTTTCCACTATAGTCTGTCCACTTTAGTCTTTCCACTTTAGTCTTTCCACTATAGTCTCCACTTTATTCTGTCCACTACAGTCTTTTCACTATAGTCTTTCCACTATTCTCTGTCCACTTTAGTCTTTCCACTATAGTCTCCACTTTATTCTGTCCACTACAGTCTTTCCACTATAGTCTGTCCACTTTAGTCTTTCCACTATTCTCTGTCCACTTTAGTCTGTCCACTATAGTCTCCACTTTATTCTGTCCACTACAGTCTTTTCACTATAGTCTTTCCACTATTCTCTGTCTACTTTAGTCTTTCCACTATAGTCTCCACTTTATTCTGTCCACTACAGTCTTTTCACTATAGTCTTTCCACTATTCTCTGTCCACTTTAGTCTTTCCACTATAGTCTCCACTTTATTCTGTCCACTACAGTCTTTCCACTATAGTCTTTCCACTATAGTCTGTCCACTTTAGTCTTTCCACTATTCTCTGTCCACTTTAGTCTGTCCACTATAGTCTCCACTTTATTCTGTCCACTACAGTCTTTTCACTATAGTCTTTCCACTATTCTCTGTCTACTTTAGTCTTTCCACTATAGTCTCCACTTTATTCTGTCCACTACAGTCTTTCCACTATAGTCTGTCCACTTTAGTCTTTCCACTATACTCTCCACTTTATTCTGTCCACTAAAGTCTTTCCACTATAGTCTTTCCACTATAGTCTGTCCACTTTAGTCTTTCCACTTCAGTCTTTCCACTTTAGTCTGTCCACTTTAGTCTTTCCACTTTAGTCTGTCCACTTTAGTCTTTCCACTATAGTCTGTCCACTATAGTCTTTCCACTATAGTCTGGCCACTTTAGTCTTTCCACTATTCTCTGTCCACTTTAGTCTTTCCACTATAGTCTCCACTTTATTCTGTCCACTACAGTCTTTTCACTATAGTCTTTCCACTATAGTCTGTCCACTTTAGTCTTTCCACTTTAGTCTTTCCACTATAGTCTCCACTTTATTCTGTCCACTACAGTCTTTCCACTTTAGTCTTTCCACTGTAGTCTGTCCACTTTAGTCTTTCCACTATTATCTGTCCACTTTAGTCTTTCCACAATACTCTCCACTTTATTCTGTCCACTACAGTCTTTCCACTATAGTCTTTCCACTAAAGTCTGTCCACTTTAGTCTTTCCACTTTAGTCTTTCCACTACAGTCTCCACTTTATTTTGTCCACTACAGTCTTTCCACTTTAGTCTTTCCACTATTCTCTGTCTACTTTAGTCTTTCCACTATAGTCTCCACTTTATTCTGTCCACTACAGTCTTTCCACTTTAGTCTTTCCACTATTCTCTGTCTACTTTAGTCTTTCCACTATAGTCTCCACTTTATTCTGTCCACTACAGTCTTTCCACTATAGTCTGTCCACTTTAGTCTTTCCACTATTCTCTGTCCACTTTAGTCTTTCCACTATTCTCTGTCTACTTTAGTCTTTCCACTATAGTCTCCACTTTATTCTGTCCACTACAGTCTTTCCACTATGGTCTTTCCACTATAGTCTGTCTACTTTAGTCTTTCCACTATTCTCTGTCCACTTTAGTCTTTCCACTATACTCTCCACTTTATTCTGTCCACTACAGTCTTTCCACTATAGTCTTTCCACTATAGTCTGTCCACTTTAGTCTTTCCACTTTAGTCTTTCCACTTTAGTCTGTCCACTTTAGTCTTTCCACTATAGTCTGTCCACTATAGTCTTTCCACTATAGTCTGTCCACTTTAGTCTTTCCACTATTCTCTGTCCACTTTAGTCTTTCCACTATAGTCTCCACTTTATTCTGTCCACTACAGTCTTTCCACTATAGTCTTTCCACTATAGTCTGTCCACTTTAGTCTTTCCACTATTCTCTTTCCACTTTAGTCTTTCCACTATAGTCTCCACTTTATTCTGTCCACTACAGTCTTTCCACTATAGTCTTTCCACTATAGTCTGTCCACTTTAGTCTTTCCACTATTCTCTGTCCACTTTAGTCTTTCCACTATAGTCTCCACTTTATTCTGTCCACTACAGTCTTTTCACTATAGTCTTTCCACTATTCTCTATCTACTTTAGTCTTTCCACTATAGTCTCCACTTTATTCTGTCCACTACAGTCTTTCCACTATAGTCTGTCCACTTTAGTCTTTCCACTATTCTCTGTCCACTTTAGTCTTTCCACTATACTCTCCACTTTATTCTGTTCACTACAGTCTTTTCACTATAGTCTTTCCACCATAGTCTGTCCACTATAGTCTTTCCACTATAGTCTGTCGACTTTAGTCTTTCCACTATTATCTGTCCACTTTAGTCTTTCCACAATACTCTCCACTTTATTCTGTCCACTACAGTCTTTCCACTATAGTCTTTCCACTATAGTCTGTCCACTTTAGTCTTTCCACTTTAGTCTTTCCACTACAGTCTCCGCTTTATTTTGTCCACTACAGTCTTTCCACTTTAGTCTTTCCACTATTCTCTGTCTACTTTAGTCTTTCCACTATAGTCTCCACTTTATTCTGTCCACTACAGTCTTTCCACTATAGTCTTTCCACTATAGTCTGTCTACTTTAGTCTTTCCACTATTCTCTGTCCACTTTAGTCTATCCACTATACTCTCCACTTTATTCTGTCCACTACAGTCTTTCCACTATAGTCTTTCTACTATAGTCTGTCCACTTTAGTCTTTCCACTATTCTCTGTCCACTTTAGTCTTTCCACTACAGTCTCCACTTTATTCTGTCCACTACAGTCTTTCCACTATAGTCTTTCCACTATAGTCTGTCCACTTTAGTCTTTCCACTATTCTCTGTCCACTTTAGTCTTTCCACTATAGTCTCCACTTTATTCTGTCCACTACAGCCTTTTCACTATAGTCTTTCCACTATTCTCTGTCTACTTTAGTCTTTCCACTATAGTCTCCACTTTATTCTGTCCACTACAGTCTTTCCACTATAGTATTTCCACTATAGTCTGTCCACTTTAGTCTTTCCACTATTCTCTGTCCACTTTAGTCTTTCCACTATGGTCTCCACTTTATTCTGTCCACTACAGTCTTTCCACTATAGTCTTTCCACTATAGTCTGTCCACTTTAGTCTTTCCACTATTCTCTGTCCACTTTAGTCTTTCCACTATACTCTCCACTTTATTCTGTCCACTACAGTCTTTCCACTATAGTCTTTCCACTATAGTCTGTCCACTTTAGTCTTTCCAATTTAGTCTGTCCACTTTAGTCTTTCCACTATAGTCTGTCCACTATAGTCTTTCCACTATAGTCTGTCCACTTTAGTCTTTCCACTATTCTCTGTCCACTTTAGTCTTTCCACTATAGTCTCCACTTTATTCTGTCCACTACAGTCTTTCCACTATAGTCTTTCCACTATAGTCTGTCCACTTTAGTCTTTCCACTATTCTCTGTCCACTTTAGTCTTTCCACTATAGTCTCCACTTTATTCTGTCCACTACAGTCTTTCCACTATAGTCTTTCCACTATAGTCTGTCCACTTTAGTCTTTCCACTATTCTCTGTCCACTTTAGTCTGTCCACTATAGTCTCCACTTTATTCTGTCCACTACAGTCTTTTCACTATAGTCTTTCCACTATTCTCTGTCTACTTTAGTCTTTCCACTATAGTCTCCACTTTATTCTGTCCACTACAGTCTTTCCACTATAGTCTGTCCACTTTAGTCTTTCCACTATTCTCTGTCCACTTTAGTCTTTCCACTATACTCTCCACTTTATTCTGTTCACTACAGTCTTTTCACTATAGTCTTTCCACTTCAGTCTTTCCACTTTAGTCTGTCCACTTTAGTCTTTCCACTTTAGTCTGTCCACTTTAGTCTTTCCACTATAGTCTGTCCACTATAGTCTTTCCACTATAGTCTGGCCACTTTAGTCTTTCCACTATTCTCTGTCCACTTTAGTCTTTCCACTATAGTCTCCACTTTATTCTGTCCACTACAGTCTTTTCACTATAGTCTTTCCACTATAGTCTGTCCACTTTAGTCTTTCCACTTTAGTCTTTCCACTATAGTCTCCACTTTATTTTGTCCACTACAGTCTTTCCACTATAGTCTTTCCACTATAGTCTGTCCACTTTAGTCTTTCCACTATTCTCTGTCCACTTTAGTCTTTCCACTATACTCTCCACTTTATTCTGTCCACTACAGTCTTTTCACTATAGTCTTTCCACTATAGTCTGTCCACTTTAGTCTTTCCACTTTAGTCTTTCCACTATAGTCTCCACTTTATTCTGTCCACTACAGTCTTTTCACTATAGTCTTTCCACTATTCTCTGTCCACTTTAGTCTTTCCACTATAGTCTCCACTTTATTCTGTCCACTACAGTCTTTCCACTATAGTCTGTCCACTTTAGTCTTTCCACTATTCTCTGTCCACTTTAGTCTGTCCACTATAGTCTCCACTTTATTCTGTCCACTACAGTCTTTTCACTATAGTCTTTCCACTATTCTCTGTCTACTTTAGTCTTTCCACTATAGTCTCCACTTTATTCTGTCCACTACAGTCTTTTCACTATAGTCTTTCCACTATTCTCTGTCCACTTTAGTCTTTCCACTATAGTCTCCACTTTATTCTGTCCACTACAGTCTTTCCACTATAGTCTTTCCACTATAGTCTGTCCACTTTAGTCTTTCCACTATTCTCTGTCCACTTTAGTCTGTCCACTATAGTCTCCACTTTATTCTGTCCACTACAGTCTTTTCACTATAGTCTTTCCACTATTCTCTGTCTACTTTAGTCTTTCCACTATAGTCTCCACTTTATTCTGTCCACTACAGTCTTTCCACTATAGTCTGTCCACTTTAGTCTTTCCACTATACTCTCCACTTTATTCTGTCCACTAAAGTCTTTCCACTATAGTCTTTCCACTATAGTCTGTCCACTTTAGTCTTTCCACTTCAGTCTTTCCACTTTAGTCTGTCCACTTTAGTCTTTCCACTTTAGTCTGTCCACTTTAGTCTTTCCACTATAGTCTGTCCACTATAGTCTTTCCACTATAGTCTGGCCACTTTAGTCTTTCCACTATTCTCTGTCCACTTTAGTCTTTCCACTATAGTCTCCACTTTATTCTGTCCACTACAGTCTTTTCACTATAGTCTTTCCACTATAGTCTGTCCACTTTAGTCTTTCCACTTTAGTCTTTCCACTATAGTCTCCACTTTATTTTGTCCACTACAGTCTTTCCACTATAGTCTTTCCACTATAGTCTGTCCACTTTAGTCTTTCCACTATTCTCTGTCCACTTTAGTCTTTCCACTATACTCTCCACTTTATTCTGTCCACTACAGTCTTTTCACTATAGTCTTTCCACTATAGTCTGTCCACTTTAGTCTTTCCACTTTAGTCTTTCCACTATAGTCTCCACTTTATTTTGTCCACTACAGTCTTTCCACTTTAGTCTTTCCACTATTCTACTTTAGTCTTTCCACTATAGTCTCCTCTTTATTCTGTCCACTACAGTCTTTCCACTTTAGTCTTTCCACTGTAGTCTGTCCACTTTAGTCTTTCCACTATTATCTGTCCACTTTAGTCTTTCCACAATACTCTCCACTTTATTCTGTCCACTACAGTCTTTCCACTATAGTCTTTCCACTATAGTCTGTCCACTTTATTCTTTCCACTTTAGTCTTTCCACTACAGTCTCCACTTTATTTTGTCCACTACAGTCTTTCCACTTTAGTCTTTCCACTATTCTCTGTCTACTTTAGTCTTTCCACTATAGTCTCCACTTTATTCTGTCCACTACAGTCTTTCCACTATGGTCTTTCCACTATAGTCTGTCTACTTTAGTCTTTCCACTATTCTCTGTCCACTTTAGTCTTTCCACTATACTCTCCACTTTATTCTGTCCACTACAGTCTTTCCACTATAGTCTTTCCACTATAGTCTGTCCACTTTAGTCTTTCCACTTTAGTCTTTCCACTTTAGTCTGTCCACTTTAGTCTTTCCACTATAGTCTGTCCACTATAGTCTTTCCACTATAGTCTGTCCACTTTAGTCTTTCCACTATTCTCTGTCCACTTTAGTCTTTCCACTATAGTCTCCACTTTATTCTGTCCACTACAGTCTTTCCACTATAGTCTTTCCACTATAGTCTGTCCACTTTAGTCTTTCCACTATTCTCTTTCCACTTTAGTCTTTCCACTATAGTCTCCACTTTATTCTGTCCACTACAGTCTTTCCACTATAGTCTTTCCACTATAGTCTGTCCACTTTAGTCTTTCCACTATTCTCTGTCCACTTTAGTCTTTCCACTATAGTCTCCACTTTATTCTGTCCACTACAGTCTTTTCACTATAGTCTTTCCACTATTCTCTATCTACTTTAGTCTTTCCACTATAGTCTCCACTTTATTCTGTCCACTACAGTCTTTCCACTATAGTCTGTCCACTTTAGTCTTTCCACTATTCTCTGTCCACTTTAGTCTTTCCACTATACTCTCCACTTTATTCTGTTCACTACAGTCTTTTCACTATAGTCTTTCCACCATAGTCTGTCCACTATAGTCTTTCCACTATAGTCTGTCGACTTTAGTCTTTCCACTATTATCTGTCCACTTTAGTCTTTCCACAATACTCTCCACTTTATTCTGTCCACTACAGTCTTTCCACTATAGTCTTTCCACTATAGTCTGTCCACTTTAGTCTTTCCACTTTAGTCTTTCCACTACAGTCTCCGCTTTATTTTGTCCACTACAGTCTTTCCACTTTAGTCTTTCCACTATTCTCTGTCTACTTTAGTCTTTCCACTATAGTCTCCACTTTATTCTGTCCACTACAGTCTTTCCACTATAGTCTTTCCACTATAGTCTGTCTACTTTAGTCTTTCCACTATTCTCTGTCCACTTTAGTCTATCCACTATACTCTCCACTTTATTCTGTCCACTACAGTCTTTCCACTATAGTCTTTCTACTATAGTCTGTCCACTTTAGTCTTTCCACTATTCTCTGTCCACTTTAGTCTTTCCACTACAGTCTCCACTTTATTCTGTCCACTACAGTCTTTCCACTATAGTCTTTCCACTATAGTCTGTCCACTTTAGTCTTTCCACTATTCTCTGTCCACTTTAGTCTTTCCACTATAGTCTCCACTTTATTCTGTCCACTACAGCCTTTTCACTATAGTCTTTCCACTATTCTCTGTCTACTTTAGTCTTTCCACTATAGTCTCCACTTTATTCTGTCCACTACAGTCTTTCCACTATAGTATTTCCACTATAGTCTGTCCACTTTAGTCTTTCCACTATTCTCTGTCCACTTTAGTCTTTCCACTATGGTCTCCACTTTATTCTGTCCACTACAGTCTTTCCACTATAGTCTTTCCACTATAGTCTGTCCACTTTAGTCTTTCCACTATTCTCTGTCCACTTTAGTCTTTCCACTATACTCTCCACTTTATTCTGTCCACTACAGTCTTTCCACTATAGTCTTTCCACTATAGTCTGTCCACTTTAGTCTTTCCAATTTAGTCTGTCCACTTTAGTCTTTCCACTATAGTCTGTCCACTATAGTCTTTCCACTATAGTCTGTCCACTTTAGTCTTTCCACTATTCTCTGTCCACTTTAGTCTTTCCACTATAGTCTCCACTTTATTCTGTCCACTACAGTCTTTCCACTATAGTCTTTCCACTATAGTCTGTCCACTTTAGTCTTTCCACTATTCTCTGTCCACTTTAGTCTTTCCACTATAGTCTCCACTTTATTCTGTCCACTACAGTCTTTCCACTATAGTCTTTCCACTATAGTCTGTCCACTTTAGTCTTTCCACTATTCTCTGTCCACTTTAGTCTGTCCACTATAGTCTCCACTTTATTCTGTCCACTACAGTCTTTTCACTATAGTCTTTCCACTATTCTCTGTCTACTTTAGTCTTTCCACTATAGTCTCCACTTTATTCTGTCCACTACAGTCTTTCCACTATAGTCTGTCCACTTTAGTCTTTCCACTATTCTCTGTCCACTTTAGTCTTTCCACTATACTCTCCACTTTATTCTGTTCACTACAGTCTTTTCACTATAGTCTTTCCACTTCAGTCTTTCCACTTTAGTCTGTCCACTTTAGTCTTTCCACTTTAGTCTGTCCACTTTAGTCTTTCCACTATAGTCTGTCCACTATAGTCTTTCCACTATAGTCTGGCCACTTTAGTCTTTCCACTATTCTCTGTCCACTTTAGTCTTTCCACTATAGTCTCCACTTTATTCTGTCCACTACAGTCTTTTCACTATAGTCTTTCCACTATAGTCTGTCCACTTTAGTCTTTCCACTTTAGTCTTTCCACTATAGTCTCCACTTTATTTTGTCCACTACAGTCTTTCCACTATAGTCTTTCCACTATAGTCTGTCCACTTTAGTCTTTCCACTATTCTCTGTCCACTTTAGTCTTTCCACTATACTCTCCACTTTATTCTGTCCACTACAGTCTTTTCACTATAGTCTTTCCACTATAGTCTGTCCACTTTAGTCTTTCCACTTTAGTCTTTCCACTATAGTCTCCACTTTATTCTGTCCACTACAGTCTTTTCACTATAGTCTTTCCACTATTCTCTGTCCACTTTAGTCTTTCCACTATAGTCTCCACTTTATTCTGTCCACTACAGTCTTTCCACTATAGTCTGTCCACTTTAGTCTTTCCACTATTCTCTGTCCACTTTAGTCTGTCCACTATAGTCTCCACTTTATTCTGTCCACTACAGTCTTTTCACTATAGTCTTTCCACTATTCTCTGTCTACTTTAGTCTTTCCACTATAGTCTCCACTTTATTCTGTCCACTACAGTCTTTTCACTATAGTCTTTCCACTATTCTCTGTCCACTTTAGTCTTTCCACTATAGTCTCCACTTTATTCTGTCCACTACAGTCTTTCCACTATAGTCTTTCCACTATAGTCTGTCCACTTTAGTCTTTCCACTATTCTCTGTCCACTTTAGTCTGTCCACTATAGTCTCCACTTTATTCTGTCCACTACAGTCTTTTCACTATAGTCTTTCCACTATTCTCTGTCTACTTTAGTCTTTCCACTATAGTCTCCACTTTATTCTGTCCACTACAGTCTTTCCACTATAGTCTGTCCACTTTAGTCTTTCCACTATACTCTCCACTTTATTCTGTCCACTAAAGTCTTTCCACTATAGTCTTTCCACTATAGTCTGTCCACTTTAGTCTTTCCACTTCAGTCTTTCCACTTTAGTCTGTCCACTTTAGTCTTTCCACTTTAGTCTGTCCACTTTAGTCTTTCCACTATAGTCTGTCCACTATAGTCTTTCCACTATAGTCTGGCCACTTTAGTCTTTCCACTATTCTCTGTCCACTTTAGTCTTTCCACTATAGTCTCCACTTTATTCTGTCCACTACAGTCTTTTCACTATAGTCTTTCCACTATAGTCTGTCCACTTTAGTCTTTCCACTTTAGTCTTTCCACTATAGTCTCCACTTTATTTTGTCCACTACAGTCTTTCCACTATAGTCTTTCCACTATAGTCTGTCCACTTTAGTCTTTCCACTATTCTCTGTCCACTTTAGTCTTTCCACTATACTCTCCACTTTATTCTGTCCACTACAGTCTTTTCACTATAGTCTTTCCACTATAGTCTGTCCACTTTAGTCTTTCCACTTTAGTCTTTCCACTATAGTCTCCACTTTATTTTGTCCACTACAGTCTTTCCACTTTAGTCTTTCCACTATTCTACTTTAGTCTTTCCACTATAGTCTCCTCTTTATTCTGTCCACTACAGTCTTTCCACTTTAGTCTTTCCACTGTAGTCTGTCCACTTTAGTCTTTCCACTACTATCTGTCCACTTTAGTCTTTCCACAATACTCTCCACTTTATTCTGTCCACTACAGTCCTTCCACTATAGTCTTTCCACTATAGTCTGTCCACTTTATTCTTTCCACTTTAGTCTTTCCACTACAGTCTCCACTTTATTTTGTCCACTACAGTCTTTCCACTTTAGTCTTTCCACTATTCTCTGTCTACTTTAGTCTTTCCACTATAGTCTCCACTTTATTCTGTCCACTACAGTCTTTCCACTATAGTCTTTCCACTATAGTCTGTCTACTTTAGTCTTTCCACTATTCTCTGTCCACTTTAGTCTTTCCACTATACTCTCCACTTTATTCTGTCCACTACAGTCTTTCCACTATAGTCTTTCCACTATAGTCTGTCCACTTTAGTCTTTCCACTTTAGTCTTTCCACTTTAGTCTGTCCACTTTAGTCTTTCCACTATAGTCTGGCCACTATAGTCTTTCCACTATAGTCTGTCCACTTTAGTCTTTCCACTATTCTCTGTCCACTTTAGTCTTTCCACTATAGTCTCCACTTTATTCTGTCCACTACAGTCTTTCCACTATAGTCTTTCCACTATAGTCTGTCCACTTTAGTCTTTCCACTATTCTCTTTCCACTTTAGTCTTTCCACTATAGTCTCCACTTTATTCTGTCCACTACAGTCTTTCCACTATAGTCTTTCCACTATAGTCTGTCCACTTTAGTCTTTCCACTATTCTCTGTCCACTTTAGTCTTTCCACTATAGTCTCCACTTTATTCTGTCCACTACAGTCTTTTCACTATAGTCTTTCCACTATTCTCTATCTACTTTAGTCTTTCCACTATAGTCTCCACTTTATTCTGTCCACTACAGTCTTTCCACTATAGTCTGTCCACTTTAGTCTTTCCACTATTCTCTGTCCACTTTAGTCTTTCCACTATACTCTCCACTTTATTCTGTTCACTACAGTCTTTTCACTATAGTCTTTCCACCATAGTCTGTCCACTATAGTCTTTCCACTATAGTCTGTCGACTTTAGTCTTTCCACTATTATCTGTCCACTTTAGTCTTTCCACAATACTCTCCACTTTATTCTGTCCACTACAGTCTTTCCACTATAGTCTTTCCACTATAGTCTGTCCACTTTAGTCTTTCCACTTTAGTCTTTCCACTACAGTCTCCACTTTATTTTGTCCACTACAGTCTTTCCACTTTAGTCTTTCCACTATTCTCTGTCTAATTTAGTCTTTCCACTATAGTCTCCACTTTATTCTGTCCACTACAGTCTTTCCACTATAGTCTTTCCACTATAGTCTGTCTACTTTAGTCTTTCCACTATTCTCTGTCCACTTTAGTCTATCCACTATACTCTCCACTTTATTCTGTCCACTACAGTCTTTCCACTATAGTCTTTCTACTATAGTCTGTCCACTTTAGTCTTTCCACTATTCTCTGTCCACTTTAGTCTTTCCACTATGGTCTCCACTTTATTCTGTCCACTACAGTCTTTCCACTATAGTCTTTCCACTATAGTCTGTCCACTTTAGTCTTTCCACTATTCTCTGTCCACTTTAGTCTTTCCACTATACTCTCCACTTTATTCTGTCCACTACAGTCTTTCCACTATAGTCTTTCCACTATAGTCTGTCCACTTTAGTCTTTCCAATTTAGTCTGTCCACTTTAGTCTTTCCACTATAGTCTGTCCACTATAGTCTTTCCACTATAGTCTTTCCACTATTCTCTGTCCACTTTACTCTTTCCACTACAGTCTTTCCACTATAGTCTTTCCACTATAGTCTGTCCACTTTAGTCTTTCCACTATTCTCTGTCCTCTTTAGTCTGTCCACTATAGTCTCCACTTTATTCTGTCCACTACAGTCTTTTCACTATAGTCTTTCCACTATTCTCTGTCTACTTTAGTCTTTCCACTATAGTCTCCACTTTATTCTGTCCACTACAGTCTTTCCACTATAGTCTGTCCACTTTAGTCTTTCCACTATTCTCTGTCCACTTTAGTCTTTCCACTATACTCTCCACTTTATTCTGTTCACTACAGTCTTTTCACTATAGTCTTTCCACTATAGTCTGTCCACTTTAGTCTTTCCACTTTAGTCTTTCCACTATAGTCTCCACTTTATTTTGTCCACCACAGTCTTTCCACTATAGTCTTTCCACTATAGTCTGTCCACTTTAGTCTTTCCACTATTCTCTGTCCACTTTAGTCTTTCCACTATACTCTCCACTTTATTCTGTCCACCACAGTCTTTCCACTATAGTCTTTCCACTATAGTCTGTCCACTTTAGTCTTTCCACTATTCTCTGTCCACTTTAGTCTTTCCACTATACTCTCCACTTTATTCTGTCCACTACAGTCTTTTCACTATAGTCTTTCCACTGTAGTCTGTCCACTTTAGTCATTCCACTATAGTCTTTCCACTATAGTCTCCACTTTATTTTGTCCACTACAGTCTTTCCACTTTAGTCTTTCCACTATTCTACTTTAGTCTTTCCACTATAGTCTCCACTTTATTCTGTCCACTACAGTCTTTCCACTTTAGTCTTTCCACTGTAGTCTGTCCACTTTAGTCTTTCCACTATTATCTGTCCACTTTAGTCTTTCCACAATACTCTCCACTTTATTCTGTCCACTACAGTCTTTCCACTATAGTCTTTCCACTATAGTCTGTCCACTTTAGTCTTTCCACTTTAGTCTTTCCACTACAGTCTCCACTTTATTTTGTCCACTACAGTCTTTCCACTTTAGTCTTTCCACTATTCTCTGTCTACTTTAATCTTTCCACTATAGTCTCCACTTTATTCTGTCCACTACAGTCTTTCCACTTTAGTCTTTCCACTATTCTCTGTCTACTTTAGTCTTTCCACTATAGTCTCCACTTTATTCTGTCCACTACAGTCTTTCCACTATAGTCTGTCCACTTTAGTCTTTCCACTATTCTCTGTCCACTTTAGTCTTTCCACTATACTCTCCACTTTATTCTGTCCACCTCAGTCTTTCCACTATAGTCTTTCCACTATAGTCTGTCCACTTTAGTCTTTCTACTTTAGTCTTTCCACTTTAGTCTGTCCACTTTAGTCTTTCCACTTTAGTCTGTCCACTTTAGTCTTTCCCCTATAGTCTGTCCACTATATTCTTTCCACTATAGTCTGTCCACTTTAGTCTTTCCACTATTCTCTGTCCACTTTAGTCTTTCCACTATAGTCTCCACTTTATTCTGTCCACTACAGTCTTTCCACTATAGTCTTTCCACTATAGTCTGTCCACTTTAGTCTTTCCACTATTCTCTGTCCACTTTAGTCTTTCCACTATAGTCTCCGATTTATTCTGTCCACTACAGTCTTTTCACTATAGTCTTTCCACTATTCTCTGTCTACTTTAGTCTTTCCACTATAGTCTCCACTTTATTCTGTCCACTACAGTCTTTCCACTATAGTCTTTCCACTATAGTTTGTCCACTTTAGTCTTTCCACTATTCTCTGTCCACTTTAGTCTTTCCACTATACTCTCCACTTTATTCTGTCCACTAAAGTCTTTCCACTATAGTCTTTCCACTATAGTCTGTCCACTTTAGTCTTTCCACTTCAGTCTTTCCACTTTAGTCTGTCCACTTTAGTCTTTCCACTTTAGTCTGTCCACTTTAGTCTTTCCACTATAGTCTGTCCACTTTAGTCTTTCCACTTTAGTCTGTCCACTTTAGTCTTTCTACTTTAGTCTTTCCACTTTAGTCTGTCCACTTTAGTCTTTCCACTTTAGTCTGTCCACTTTAGTCTTTCCCCTATAGTCTGTCCACTATAGTCTTTCCACTATAGTCTGTCCACTTTAGTCTTTCCACTATTCTCTGTCCACTTTAGTCTTTCCACTATAGTCTCCACTTTATTCTGTCCACTACAGTCTTTCCACTATAGTCTTTCCACTATAGTCTGTCCACTTTAGTCTTTCCACTATTCTCTGTCCACTTTAGTCTTTCCACTATAGTCTCCGATTTATTCTGTCCACTACAGTGTTTTCACTATAGTCTTTCCACTATTCTCTGTCTACTTTAGTCTTTCCACTATAGTCTCCACTTTATTCTGTCCACTACAGTCTTTCCACTATAGTCTTTCCACTATAGTCTGTCCACTTTAGTCTTTCCACTATTCTCTGTCCACTTTAGTCTTTCCACTATACTCTCCACTTTATTCTGTCCACTAAAGTCTTTCCACTATAGTCTTTCCACTATAGTCTGTCCACTTTAGTCTTTCCACTTCAGTCTTTCCACTTTAGTCTGTCCACTTTAGTCTTTCCACTTTAGTCTGTCCACTTTAGTCTTTCCACTATAGTCTGTCCACTATAGTCTTTCCACTATAGTCTGTCCACTTTAGTCTTTCCACTATTCTCTGTCCACTTTAGTCTTTCCACTATAGTCTCCACTTTATTCTGTCCACTACAGTCTTTTCACTATAGTCTTTCCACTATAGTCTGTCCACTTTAGTCTTTCCTCTATAGTCTTTCCACTATAGTCTCCACTTTATTTTGTCCACTACAGTCTTTCCACTATAGTCTTTCCACTATAGTCTGTCCACTTTAGTCTTTCCACTATTCTCTGTCCACTTTAGTCTTTCCACTATACTCTCCACTTTATTCTGTCCACTACAGTCTTTTCACTATAGTCTTTCCACTATAGTCTGTCCACTTTAGTCTTTCCACTTTAGTCTTTCCACTATAGTCTCCACTTTATTTTGTCCACTACAGTCTTTCCACTTTAGTCTTTCCACTATTCTACTTTAGTCTTTCCACTATAGTCTCCTCTTTATTCTGTCCACTACAGTCTTTCCACTTTAGTCTTTCCACTCTAGTCTGTCCACTTTAGTCTTTCCACTATTATCTGTCCACTTTAGTCTTTCCACAATACTCTCCACTTTATTCTGTCCACTACAGTCTTTCCACTATAGTCTTTCCACTATAGTCTGTCCACTTTAGTCTTTCCACTTTAGTCTTTCCACTACAGTCTCCACTTTATTTTGTCCACTACAGTCTTTCCACTTTAGTCTTTCCACAATTCTCTGTCTACTTTAGTCTTTCCACTATAGTCTCCACTTTATTCTGTCCACTACAGTCTTTCCACTATAGTCTTTCCACTATAGTCTGTCCACTTTAGTGTTTCCACTATTCTCTGTCCACTTTAGTCTTTCCACTATACTCTCCACTTTATTCTGTCCACTACAGTCTTTCCACTATAGTCTTTCCACTATAGTCTGTCCACTTTAGTCTTTCCACTTTAGTCTTTCCACTTTAGTCTGTCCACTTTAGTCTTTCCACTATAGTCTGTCCACTATAGTCTTTCCACTATAGTCTGTCCACTTTAGTCTTTCCACCATTCTCTGTCCACTTTAGTCTTTCCACTATAGTCTCCACTTTATTCTGTCCACTACAGTCTTTCCACTATAGTCTTTCTACTATAGTCTGTCCACTTTAGTCTTTCCACTATTCTCTGTCCAAATTAGTCTTTCCACTACAGTCTCCACTTTATTCTGTCCACTACAGTCTTTCCACTATAGTCTTTCCACTATAGTCTGTCCACTTTAGTCTTTCCACTATTCTCTGTCCACTTTAGTCTTTCCACTATAGTCTCCACTTTATTCTGTCCACTACAGTCTTTCCACTATAGTCTTTCCACTATAGTCTGTCCACTTTAGTCTTTCCACTATTCTCTGTCCACTTTAGTCTTTCCACTATAGTCTCCGATTTATTCTGTCCACTACAGTGTTTTCACTATAGTCTTTCCACTATTCTCTGTCTACTTTAGTCTTTCCACTATAGTCTCCACTTTATTCTGTCCACTACAGTCTTTCCACTATAGTCTTTCCACTATAGTCTGTCCACTTTAGTCTTTCCACTATTCTCTGTCCACTTTAGTCTTTCCACTATACTCTCCACTTTATTCTGTCCACTTTAGTCTTTCCACTATAGTCTTTCCACTATAGTCTGTCCACTTTAGTCTTTCCACTTCAGTCTTTCCACTTTAGTCTGTCCACTTTAGTCTTTCCACTTTAGTCTGTCCACTTTAGTCTTTCCACTATAGTCTGTCCACTATAGTCTTTCCACTATAGTCTGTCCACTTTAGTCTTTCCACTATTCTCTGTCCACTTTAGTCTTTCCACTATAGTCTCCACTTTATTCTGTCCACTACAGTCTTTTCACTATAGTCTTTCCACTATAGTCTGTCCACTTTAGTCTTTCCTCTATAGTCTTTCCACTATAGTCTCCACTTTACTTTGTCCACTACAGTCTTTCCACTATAGTCTTTCCACTATAGTCTGTCCACTTTAGTCTTTCCACTATTCTCTGTCCACTTTAGTCTTTCCACTATACTCTCCACTTTATTCTGTCCACTACAGTCTTTTCACTATAGTCTTTCCACTATAGTCTGTCCACTTTAGTCTTTCCACTTTAGTCTTTCCACTATAGTCTCCACTTTATTTTGTCCACTACAGTCTTTCCACTTTAGTCTTTCCACTATTCTACTTTAGTCTTTCCACTATAGTCTCCTCTTTATTCTGTCCACTACAGTCTTTCCACTTTAGTCTTTCCACTCTAGTCTGTCCACTTTAGTCTTTCCACTATTATCTGTCCACTTTAGTCTTTCCACAATACTCTCCACTTTATTCTGTCCACTACAGTCTTTCCACTATAGTGTTTCCACTATAGTCTGTCCACTTTAGTCTTTCCACTTTAGTCTTTCCACTACAGTCTCCACTTTATTTTGTCCACTACAGTCTTTCCACTTTAGTCTTTCCACAATTCTCTGTCTACTTTAGTCTTTCCACTATAGTCTCCACTTTATTCTGTCCACTACAGTCTTTCCACTATAGTCTTTCCACTATAGTCTGTCCACTTTAGTGTTTCCACTATTCTCTGTCCACTTTAGCCTTTCCACTATACTCTCCACTTTATTCTGTCCACTACAGTCTTTCCACTATAGTCTTTCCACTATAGTCTGTCCACTTTAGTCTTTCCACTTTAGTCTTTCCACTTTAGTCTGTCCACTTTAGTCTTTCCACTATAGTCTGTCCACTATAGTCTTTCCACTATAGTCTGTCCACTTTAGTCTTTCCACCATTCTCTGTCCACTTTAGTCTTTCCACTATAGTCTCCACTTTATTCTGTCCACTACAGTCTTTCCACTATAGTCTTTCTACTATAGTCTGTCCACTTTAGTCTTTCCACTATTCTCTGTCCAAATTAGTCTTTCCACTACAGTCTCCACTTTATTCTGTCCACTACAGTCTTTCCACTATAGTCTTTCCAGTATAGTCTGTCCACTTTAGTCTTTCCACTATTCTCTGTCCACTTTAGTCTTTCCACTATAGTCTCCACTTTATTCTGTCCACTACAGTCTTTTCACTATAGTCTTTCCACTATTCTCTGTCTACTTTAGTCTTTACACTATAGTCTCCACTTTATTCTGTTCACTACAGTCTTTTCACTATAGTCTTTCCACTATAGTCTGTCCACTTTAGTCTTTCCACTTTAGTCTTTCCACTATAGTCTCCACTTTATTTTGTCCACCACAGTCTTTCCACTATAGTCTTTCCACTATAGTCTGTCCACTTTAGTCTTTCCACTATTCTCTGTCCACTTTAGTCTTTCCACTACAGTCTCCACTTTATTTTGTCCACTACAGTCTTTCCACTTTAGTCTGTCCACTTTAGTCTTTCCCCTATAGTCTGTCCACTATAGTCTTTCCACTATAGTCTGTCCACTTTAGTCTTTCCACTATTCTCTGTCCACTTTAGTCTTTCCACTATAGTCTACACTTTATTCTGTCCACTACAGTCTTTCCACTATAGTCTTTCCACTATAGTCTGTCCACTTTAGTCTTTCCACTATTCTCTGTCCACTTTAGTCTTTCCACTATAGTCTCCACTTTATTCTGTCCACTACAGTCTTTTCACTATAGTCTTTCCACTATTATCTGTCTACTTTAGTCTTTCCACTATAGTCTCCACTTTATTCTGTCCACTACAGTCTTTCCACTATAGTCTTTCCACTATAATTTGTCCACTTTAGTCTTTCCACTATTCTCTGTCCACTTTAGTCTTTCCACTATACTCTCCACTTTATTCTGTCCACTAAAGTCTTTCCACTATAGTCTTTCCACTATAGTCTGTCCACTTTAGTCTTTCCACTTCAGTCTTTCCACTTTAGTCTGTCCACTTTAGTCTTTCCACTTTAGTCTGTCCACTTTAGTCTTTCCACTATAGTCTGTCCACTATAGTCTTTCCACTATAGTCTGGCCACTTTAGTCTTTCCACTATTCTCTGTCCACTTTAGTCTTTCCACTATAGTCTCCACTTTATTCTTTCCACTACAGTCTTTTCACTATAGTCTTTCCACTATAGTCTGTCCACTTTAGTCTTTCCACTTTAGTCTTTCCACTATAGTCTCCACTTTATTTTGTCCACTACAGTCTTTCCACTATAGTCTTTCCACTATAGTCTGTCCACTTTAGTCTTTCCACTATTCTCTGTCCACTTTAGTCTTTCCACTATACTCTCCACTTTATTCTGTCCACTACAGTCTTTTCACTATAGTCTTTCCACTATAGTCTGTCCACTTTAGTCTGTCCACTTTAGTCTTTCCACTATAGTCTCCACTTTATTTTGTCCACTACAGTCTTTCCACTTTAGTCTTTCCACTATTCTACTTTAGTCTTTCCACTATAGTCTCCTCTCTATTCTGTCCACTACAGTCTTTCCACTTTAGTCTTTCCACTGTAGTCTGTCCACTTTAGTCTTTCCACTATTATCTGTCCACTTTAGTCTTTCCACAATACTCTCCACTTTATTCTGTCCACTACAGTCTTTCCACTATAGTCTTTCCACTATAGTCTGTCCACTTTAGTCTTTCCACTTTAGTCTTTCCACTACAGTCTCCACTTTATTTTGTCCACTACAGTCTTTCCACTTTAGTCTTTCCACTATTCTCTGTCTACTTTAGTCTTTCCACTATAGTCTCCACTTTATTCTGTCCACTACAGTCTTTCCACTATAGTCTTTCCACTATAGTCTGTCTACTTTAGTCTTTCCACTATTCTCTGTCCACTTTAGTCTTTCCACGATACTCTCCACTTTATTCTGTCCACTACAGTCTTTTCACTATAGTCTTTCCACTACAGTCTGTCCACTTTAGTCTGTCCACTTTAGTCTTTCCACTATAGTCTCCACTTTATTTTGTCCACTACAGTCTTTCCACTTTAGTCTTTCCACTATTCTACTTTAGTCTTTCCACTATAGTCTCCTCTTTATTCTGTCCACTACAGTCTTTCCACTTTAGTCTTTCCACTGTAGTCTGTCCACTTTAGTCTTTCCACTATTATCTGTCCACTTTAGTCTTTCCACAATACTCTCCACTTTATTCTGTCCACTACAGTCTTTCCACTATAGTCTTTCCACTATAGTCTGTCCACTTTAGTCTTTCCACTTTAGTCTTTCCACTACAGTCTCCACTTTATTTTGTCCACTACAGTCTTTCCACTTTAGTCTTTCCACTATTCTCTGTCTACTTTAGTCTTTCCACTATAGTCTCCACTTTATTCTGTCCACTACAGTCTTTCCACTATAGTCTTTCCACTATAGTCTGTCCACTTTAGTCTTTCCACTTTAGTCTTTCCACTTTAGTCTGTCCACTTTAGTCTTTCCACTATAGTCTGTCCACTATAGTCTTTCCACTATAGTCTGTCCACTTTAGTCTTTCCACTATTCTCTGTCCACTTTAGTCTTTCCACTATAGTCTCCACTTTATTCTGTCCACTACAGTCTTTCCACTATAGTCTTTCCACTATAGTCTGTCCACTTTAGTCTTTCCACTATTCTCTGTCCACTTTAGTCTTTCCACTATAGTCTCCACTTTATTCTGTCCACTACAGTCTTTCCACTATAGTCTTTCCACTATAGTCTGTCCACTTTAGTCTTTCCACTATTCTCTGTCCACTTTAGTCTTTCCACTATAGTCTCCACTTTATTCTGTCCACTACAGTCTTTTCACTATAGTCTTTCCACTATTCTCTGTCTACTTTAGTCTTTCCACTATAGTCTCCACTTTACTCTGTCCACTACAGTCTTTCCACTATAGTCTGTCCACTTTAGTCTTTCCACTATTCTCTGTCCACTTTAGTCTCTCCACTATACTCTCCACTTTATTCTGTTCACTACAGTCTTTTCACTATAGTCTTTCCACTATAGTCTGTCCACTATAGTCTTTCCACTATAGTCTGTCCACTTTAGTCTTTCCACTATTATCTGTCCACTTTAGTCTTTCCACAATACTCTCCACTTTATTCTGTCCACTACAGTCTTTCCACTATAGTCTTTCCACTATAGTCTGTCCACTTTAGTCTTTCCACTTTAGTCTTTCCACTACAGTCTCCACTTTATTTTGTCCACTACAGTCTTTCCACTTTAGTCTTTCCACTATTCTCTGTCTACTTTAGTCTTTCCACTATAGTCTCCACTTTATTCTGTCCACTACAGTCTTTCCACTATAGTCTTTCCACTATAGTCTGTCTACTTTAGTCTTTCCACTATTCTCTGTCCACTTTAGTCTTTCCACTATACTCTCCACTTTATTCTGTCCACTACAGTCTTTCCACTATAGTCTTTCTACTATAGTCTGTCCACTTTAGTCTTTCCACTATTCTCTGTCCACTTTAGTCTTTCCACTACAGTCTCCACTTTATTCTGTCCACTACAGTCTTTCCACTATAGTCTTTCCACTATAGTCTGTCCACTTTAGTCTTTCCACTATTCTCTGTCCACTTTAGTCTTTCCACTATAGTCTCCACTTTATTCTGTCCACTACAGCCTTTTCACTAGAGTCTTTCCACTATTCTCTGTCTACTTTAGTCTTTCCACTATAGTCTCCACTTTATTCTGTCCACTACAGTCTTTCCACTATAGTCTTTCCACTATAGTCTGTCCACTTTAGTCTTTCCACTATTCTCTGTCCACTTTAGTCTTTCCACTATGGTCTCCACTTTATTCTGTCCACTACAGTCTTTCCACTATAGTCTTTCCACTATAGTCTGTCCACTTTAGTCTTTCCACTATTCTCTGTCCACTTTAGTCTTTCCACTATACTCTCCACTTTATTCTGTCCACTACAGTCTTTCCACTATAGTCTTTCCACTATAGTCTGTCCACTTTAGTCTTTCCACTTTAGTCTGTCCACTTTAGTCTTTCCACTATAGTCTGTCCACTATAGTCTTTCCACTATAGTCTGTCCACTTTAGTCTTTCCACTATTCTCTGTCCACTTTAGTCTTTCCACTATAGTCTCCACTTTATTCTGTCCACTACAGTCTTTCCACTATAGTCTTTCCACTATAGTCTGTCCACTTTAGTCTTTCCACTATTCTCTGTCCACTTTAGTCTTTCCACTATAGTCTCCACTTTATTCTGTCCACTACAGTCTTTCCACTATAGTCTTTCCACTATAGTCTGTCCACTTTAGTCTTTCCACTATTCTCTGTCCACTTTAGTCTTTCCACTATAGTCTCCACTTTATTCTGTCCACTACAGTCTTTTCACTATAGTCTTTCCACTATTCTCTGTCTACTTTAGTCTTTCCACTATAGTCTCCACTTTATTCTGTCCACTACAGTCTTTCCACTATAGTCTGTCCACTTTAGTCTTTCCACTATTCTCTGTCCACTTTAGTCTTTCCACTATACTCTCCACTTTATTCTGTTCACTACAGTCTTTCCACTATAGTCTTTCCACTATAGTCTGTCCACTTTAGTCTTTCCACTTTAGTCTTTCCACTACAGTCTCCACTTTATTTTGTCCACTACAGTCTTTCCACTTTAGTCTTTCCACTATTCTCTGTCTACTTTAGTCTTTCCACTATAGTCTCCACTTTATTCTGTCCACTACAGTCTTTCCACTATAGTCTTTCCACTATAGTCTGTCTACTTTAGTCTTTCCACTATTCTCTGTCCACTTTAGTCTTTCCACTATACTCTCCACTTTATTCTGTCCACTACAGTCTTTCCACTATAGTCTTTCTACTATAGTCTGTCCACTTTAGTCTTTCCACTATTCTCTGTCCACTTTAGTCTTTCCACTTTAGTCTTTCCACTTTAGTCTTTCCACTATAGTCTCCACTTTATTTTGTCCACTACAGTCTTTCCACTTTAGTCTTTCCACTATTCTACTTTAGTCTTTCCACTATAGTCTCCACTTTATTCTGTCCACTACAGTCTTTCCACTTTAGTCTTTCCACTGTAGTCTGTCCACTTTAGTCTTTCCACTATTATCTGTCCACTTTAGTCTTTCCACAATACTCTCCACTTTATTCTGTCCACTACAGTCTTTCCACTATAGTCTTTCCACTATAGTCTGTCCACTTTAGTCTTTCCACTTTAGTCTTTCCACTACAGTCTCCACTTTATTTTGTCCACTACAGTCTTTCCACTTTAGTCTTTCCACTATTCTCTGTCTACTTTAGTCTTTCCACTATAGTCTCCACTTTATTCTGTCCACTACAGTCTTTCCACTTTAGTCTTTCCACTATTCTCTGTCTACTTTAGTCTTTCCACTATAGTCTCCACTTTATTCTGTCCACTACAGTCTTTCCACTATAGTCTGTCCACTTTAGTCTTTCCACTATTCTCTGTCCACTTTAGTCTTTCCACTATACTCTCCACTTTATTCTGTCCACCTCAGTCTTTCCACTATAGTCTTTCCACTATTATAGTCTGTCCACTTTAGTCTTTCTACTTTAGTCTTTCCACTTTAGTCTGTCCACTTTAGTCTTTCCACTTTAGTCTGTCCACTTTAGTCTTTCCCCTATAGTCTGTCCACTATAGTCTTTCCACTATAGTCTTTCCACTTTAGTCTTTCCACTACAGTCTCCACTTTATTTTGTCCACTACAGTCTTTCCACTTTAGTCTTTCCACTATTCTCTGTCTACTTTAGTCTTTCCACTATAGTCTCCACTTTATTCTGTCCACTACAGTCTTTCCACTATAGTCTTTCCACTATAGTCTGTCTACTTTAGTCTTTCCACTATTCTCTGTCCACTTTAGTCTTTCCACTATACTCTCCACTTTATTCTGTCCACTACAGTCTTTCCACTATAGTCTTTCTACTATAGTCTGTCCACTTTAGTCTTTCCACTATTCTCTGTCCACTTTAGTCTTTCCACTACAGTCTCCACTTTATTCTGTCCACTACAGTCTTTCCACTATAGTCTTTCCACTATAGTCTGTCCACTTTAGTCTTTCCACTATTCTCTGTCCACTTTAGTCTTTCCACTATAGTCTCCACTTTATTCTGTCCACTACAGCCTTTTCACTAGAGTCTTTCCACTATTCTCTGTCTACTTTAGTCTTTCCACTATAGTCTCCACTTTATTCTGTCCACTACAGTCTTTCCACTATAGTCTTTCCACTATAGTCTGTCCACTTTAGTCTTTCCACTATTCTCTGTCCACTTTAGTCTTTCCACTATGGTCTCCACTTTATTCTGTCCACTACAGTCTTTCCACTATAGTCTTTCCACTATAGTCTGTCCACTTTAGTCTTTCCACTATTCTCTGTCCACTTTAGTCTTTCCACTATACTCTCCACTTTATTCTGTCCACTACAGTCTTTCCACTATAGTCTTTCCACTATAGTCTGTCCACTTTAGTCTTTCCACTTTAGTCTGTCCACTTTAGTCTTTCCACTATAGTCTGTCCACTATAGTCTTTCCACTATAGTCTGTCCACTTTAGTCTTTCCACTATTCTCTGTCCACTTTAGTCTTTCCACTATAGTCTCCACTTTATTCTGTCCACTACAGTCTTTCCACTATAGTCTTTCCACTATAGTCTGTCCACTTTAGTCTTTCCACTATTCTCTGTCCACTTTAGTCTTTCCACTATAGTCTCCACTTTATTCTGTCCACTACAGTCTTTCCACTATAGTCTTTCCACTATAGTCTGTCCACTTTAGTCTTTCCACTATTCTCTGTCCACTTTAGTCTTTCCACTATACTCTCCACTTTATTCTTTCCACTACAGTCTGTCCACTTTAGTCTGTCCACTTTAGTCTTTCCACTATAGTCTCCACTTTATTTTGTCCACTACAGTCTTTCCACTTTAGTCTTTCCACTATTCTACTTTAGTCTTTCCACTATAGTCTCCTCTTTATTCTGTCCACTACAGTCTTTCCACTTTAGTCTTTCCACTGTAGTCTGTCCACTTTAGTCTTTCCACTATTATCTGTCCACTTTAGTCTTTCCACAATACTCTCCACTTTATTCTGTCCACTACAGTCTTTCCACTATAGTCTTTCCACTATAGTCTGTCCACTTTAGTCTTTCCACTTTAGTCTTTCCACTACAGTCTCCACTTTATTTTGTCCACTACAGTCTTTCCACTTTAGTCTTTCCACTATTCTCTGTCTACTTTAGTCTTTCCACTATAGTCTCCACTTTATTCTGTCCACTACAGTCTTTCCACTATAGTCTTTCCACTATAGTCTGTCCACTTTAGTCTTTCCACTTTAGTCTTTCCACTTTAGTCTGTCCACTTTAGTCTTTCCACTATAGTCTGTCCACTATAGTCTTTCCACTATAGTCTGTCCACTTTAGTCTTTCCACTATTCTCTGTCCACTTTAGTCTTTCCACTATAGTCTCCACTTTATTCTGTCCACTACAGTCTTTCCACTATAGTCTTTCCACTATAGTCTGTCCACTTTAGTCTTTCCACTATTCTCTGTCCACTTTAGTCTTTCCACTATAGTCTCCACTTTATTCTGTCCACTACAGTCTTTCCACTATAGTCTTTCCACTATAGTCTGTCCACTTTAGTCTTTCCACTATTCTCTGTCCACTTTAGTCTTTCCACTATAGTCTCCACTTTATTCTGTCCACTACAGTCTTTTCACTATAGTCTTTCCACTATTCTCTGTCTACTTTAGTCTTTCCACTATAGTCTCCACTTTACTCTGTCCACTACAGTCTTTCCACTATAGTCTGTCCACTTTAGTCTTTCCACTATTCTCTGTCCACTTTAGTCTCTCCACTATACTCTCCACTTTATTCTGTTCACTACAGTCTTTTCACTATAGTCTTTCCACTATAGTCTGTCCACTATAGTCTTTCCACTATAGTCTGTCCACTTTAGTCTTTCCACTATTATCTGTCCACTTTAGTCTTTCCACAATACTCTCCACTTTATTCTGTCCACTACAGTCTTTCCACTATAGTCTTTCCACTATAGTCTGTCCACTTTAGTCTTTCCACTTTAGTCTTTCCACTACAGTCTCCACTTTATTTTGTCCACTACAGTCTTTCCACTTTAGTCTTTCCACTATTCTCTGTCTACTTTAGTCTTTCCACTATAGTCTCCACTTTATTCTGTCCACTACAGTCTTTCCACTATAGTCTTTCCACTATAGTCTGTCTACTTTAGTCTTTCCACTATTCTCTGTCCACTTTAGTCTTTCCACTATACTCTCCACTTTATTCTGTCCACTACAGTCTTTCCACTATAGTCTTTCTACTATAGTCTGTCCACTTTAGTCTTTCCACTATTCTCTGTCCACTTTAGTCTTTCCACTACAGTCTCCACTTTATTCTGTCCACTACAGTCTTTCCACTATAGTCTTTCCACTATAGTCTGTCCACTTTAGTCTTTCCACTATTCTCTGTCCACTTTAGTCTTTCCACTATAGTCTCCACTTTATTCTGTCCACTACAGCCTTTTCACTAGAGTCTTTCCACTATTCTCTGTCTACTTTAGTCTTTCCACTATAGTCTCCACTTTATTCTGTCCACTACAGTCTTTCCACTATAGTCTTTCCACTATAGTCTGTCCACTTTAGTCTTTCCACTATTCTCTGTCCACTTTAGTCTTTCCACTATGGTCTCCACTTTATTCTGTCCACTACAGTCTTTCCACTATAGTCTTTCCACTATAGTCTGTCCACTTTAGTCTTTCCACTATTCTCTGTCCACTTTAGTCTTTCCACTATACTCTCCACTTTATTCTGTCCACTACAGTCTTTCCACTATAGTCTTTCCACTATAGTCTGTCCACTTTAGTCTTTCCACTTTAGTCTGTCCACTTTAGTCTTTCCACTATAGTCTGTCCACTATAGTCTTTCCACTATAGTCTGTCCACTTTAGTCTTTCCACTATTCTCTGTCCACTTTAGTCTTTCCACTATAGTCTCCACTTTATTCTGTCCACTACAGTCTTTCCACTATAGTCTTTCCACTATAGTCTGTCCACTTTAGTCTTTCCACTATTCTCTGTCCACTTTAGTCTTTCCACTATAGTCTCCACTTTATTCTGTCCACTACAGTCTTTCCACTATAGTCTTTCCACTATAGTCTGTCCACTTTAGTCTTTCCACTATTCTCTGTCCACTTTAGTCTTTCCACTATAGTCTCCACTTTATTCTGTCCACTACAGTCTTTTCACTATAGTCTTTCCACTATTCTCTGTCTACTTTAGTCTTTCCACTATAGTCTCCACTTTATTCTGTCCACTACAGTCTTTCCACTATAGTCTGTCCACTTTAGTCTTTCCACTATTCTCTGTCCACTTTAGTCTTTCCACTATACTCTCCACTTTATTCTGTTCACTACAGTCTTTTCACTATAGTCTTTCCACTATAGTCTGTCCACTTTAGTCTTTCCACTTTAGTCTTTCCACTATAGTCTCCACTTTATTTTGTCCACCACAGTCTTTCCACTATAGTCTTTCCACTATAGTCTGTCCACTTTAGTCTTTCCACTATTCTCTGTCCACTTTAGTCTTTCCACTTTAGTCTTTCCACTTTAGTCTTTCCACTATAGTCTCCACTTTATTTTGTCCACTACAGTCTTTCCACTTTAGTCTTTCCACTATTCTACTTTAGTCTTTCCACTATAGTCTCCACTTTATTCTGTCCACTACAGTCTTTCCACTTTAGTCTTTCCACTGTAGTCTGTCCACTTTAGTCTTTCCACTATTATCTGTCCACTTTAGTCTTTCCACAATACTCTCCACTTTATTCTGTCCACTACAGTCTTTCCACTATAGTCTTTCCACTATAGTCTGTCCACTTTAGTCTTTCCACTTTAGTCTTTCCACTACAGTCTCCACTTTATTTTGTCCACTACAGTCTTTCCACTTTAGTCTTTCCACTATTCTCTGTCTACTTTAGTCTTTCCACTATAGTCTCCACTTTATTCTGTCCACTACAGTCTTTCCACTTTAGTCTTTCCACTATTCTCTGTCTACTTTAGTCTTTCCACTATAGTCTCCACTTTATTCTGTCCACTACAGTCTTTCCACTATAGTCTGTCCACTTTAGTCTTTCCACTATTCTCTGTCCACTTTAGTCTTTCCACTATACTCTCCACTTTATTCTGTCCACCTCAGTCTTTCCACTATAGTCTTTCCACTATTATAGTCTGTCCACTTTAGTCTTTCTACTTTAGTCTTTCCACTTTAGTCTGTCCACTTTAGTCTTTCCACTTTAGTCTGTCCACTTTAGTCTTTCCCCTATAGTCTGTCCACTATAGTCTTTCCACTATAGTCTGTCCACTTTAGTCTTTCCACTATTCTCTGTTGAACCGATGAGGTTATTACTCGTGTTATTACTCTTTACTTCCGAGTTCCCACGATGGACCTTTCGTTGCTGGTTCAATGTCGATACTCTGACCGAGAGCTAACCCCGACTTGCGAACATAACGGTAGCGTGCGAACGGGGGAATCGTTCAACTCTTCAAAGGCGTATTTGGGATCGTAGTCTTTCGTTCGGTGGTTCGAGCTGACTTACTGTATTGTAAATTGCTGGTCACAAAATAGTCCAATGCACAACAGCTTTTTCTCGGCTTGTTTCTAATTCGTATCTCCTTCGCCTCTCGTACGTATCTGTTTCTAAAACCGCTCTCCAGTTCCTGCTTCCACCACCACCACTTCCGTTAGCTTGCACAATCGCGGTTCTTCCAAAACCCACAGAAACCACGATGCTTTACCAAAATCTATGTTTTTAGCAGGATATTCAAAACCACCATTTCCAGGAAGTTCCACCCAAAATCTACGTTTCCAAGGGGAAATGGAATATTCTTTTACGTCTTTTATATTTTCTGAACTACGAATAAAACGCTTCCGATAATTAATTATTAATGACCAACCCAATGTAACACTCCTTCCTTCCCTGAAAAGTTTTGTCTCCGACAAAACAGAACCACGTCAAAACTTGATATCTTCTACTTAGCTTTCTACTGCTTAAGCTTCATTTTGATTTCAATTATTTTTAACTCTACCAATCGGTCAGTCTGTCTAACCTTAGGTTACAACAGGACAACCTAGTTGCAGTATCGGCTTTGTAAAAATAAGATTCTTAATTCTTAACAGCCTCAACTCTTGCTTTGCCTGAGGGTTCTCATAGCGGTGACTACCGGGTTTTATGGACCCGAAGTCGGTGCTCCAGCACTACTAGCTGTCTACTCTCCTGGCAAAGCGTAATATTTTATAAAATATTCAAAACAATAAAATAAATTCTACATCCCTCCCCCCTTTCGAAAAATCTCGTTCGGGGTAGGGTTTATTTTTATTTCGACGAAATCAAGTTTTGATTCTCCGATCTCAACTACCAACAAAGAAGAATTAGTATCACAAACGTCTGGTCACTCCATTTTACTTTATAAGTTTAGTAGATCTAATGAGATATATAGCAAAATCGACACAATTACTTTTTAAAATATCAACTATTTGGAATAGTTTGCTTTCGAACCAACCTCCCAGAATTAAAGAAGGAATAAACTTTTTCCCTTTTAAAGTTCTACTTAAACCATGTGCAACCTTGGAAGCTGTGGTCACGATGCAAGGAACGAGAACTACATTACCACGATTCTGAAATTCGCCTTGCCAAAGCTGTTGTCAAATTTACAATCATCAATATCTAATTTCGTATTCTCCTCCATTGGCTCTTGATACTCGGCCATGATGATGAACTCTCCTTGCGGTCATCTTCCATGACCTTTATGCCAGCGTAGCTGAATGAGTTTGCAACGACGTTTCTTTATACAACCAGATGTCAGCTCCTGCAACAAATGAGCACGTTAGCAGACAATAAAAGCCGGCTAGTAAGACTTCACTAGCCGCTGGCTAGAATCGGCTGTCCTCTGACGCCCGATTTTAGCCACAAGGGACTGCATAATAGTTGGCTGGCGTTTGGCCATTATAATGGTATGGCCATTTCGATAATTTCGCTGGATAAATAGTTTCGCTTATATACATGCTTCTGTACACACAGGCGTCTTTAGAAGTTGGCTTACTCTTAGCCGTTAGAACTGTATGGCAATTTTGACAAATATGTCACAGATGAAGTTCATACTTCATACGCAATTTCTTAATATACGTTGTCGTAACCTCTTATTTTCATTAGGCTTGTTGTTGTGAGTGACCTATGATTCGAGGTCCCAAAATGGTACAGTCGCACTATCATCTCCCTTTTAACTTGAGTTGTTTCGGGTAGTGGCAGAATTTTGATTAACTGCTTCGTTGCAGTCACCTTGGTACGGTTCTAAACAATTGTTCTTATTCTACCTGGGAGTGTGCGACAAAATGTCAATAGTTGGTCAACAGATACTTGTACTTTTAGATCGATAGACGTCTGTGCCGCGATGACGTAATCAATCCAAAGACGCCATAAAAACGCACTTTGACATGAAATAGTAATAAAATTGATTTATAGCTACGTTTCTCCTGGGTTCTTTATTAAGAACCTCTGGCGGTGCAGGCAACTCCTCGTGCACATACAGGTTGACTCCCAATCCAATGAGGGGTGGTGATTCAGCTTGTCCGTCTTTCTCCGTAGTGTATGTGGACGGTGTCTTTCCTCCTCCACGCCTTACAACGGCGACACACTGATAATCCTTGGATTCACTTCTACTTTAAATTAAAATCTGTAAAATAGTAAACGCATTATATCTAGAACAGCTGTGTAACCGCTTACTTCGCGATATTCTCACGTCTTCTCTGTATTTGATCCTTTGTGATGAAAATATTTCTGCTTCATTCAGCCGCATTATTTTTGGTTCGATGTTCCCGAATTGTACTTTCCAGGAACAAATCTTATCTGCGTCTCCAGTTTTCGACATTATTCTCTCAGCAAAATTTAGAATTGAATTATTCTTCAATTCTTTTAGATCGTCCCACATTAAGCGGAGGTCCAGTTTCTTACTCTGAGTAAATTTGTCTTTCCCGTCGCTCAATTTCAAAATTTGATTTTTCCGTTTGGACATTAAAATCAAACTTTCGTCTATTTCTAGGGTAAACCATAGATCAAAAATTCCCCTAGTAGGTACAGGAAAAATGCGAAATAGTTCAAAATCTGGTGCTGCGTCTTTCAATGGTATTTTCAAAGCCACCTGCAATCGCTCTTCTACCAAGCTAAAAGAAGATTCAAGCAAAAGCGAATACCAAGCAAAAGGATTAATCGGTTCTACGTTTTCTGCTAATTCGTAAATACCCTTTGAACGGACCAATTTATCAACCTGCTCAAGAAGTATCTTTAAATCTTTAGGGGGAACCAGTAGTTTGGGAATTTTCTTTGCTTCTAACACGGATATCGCCCTCTCCACTTCTAAGAAATAATCAGCCAGGACCTGCAAATGTGATCCCGTTTCAAACATTGCGGAAGACAAATAGGCTGTTTCTAGAGCCAAAGTTACATTAACTTGCCGTTCATCTAGTTGGATAAGGGTTCGTTCCACTTTCCCAATTCCCTCCAAAATCTCTGATAATGTCCAGTTCAGGCTTGACATACGATTTTCTAGATTCCACAGTGAACTTTGAGTGGTTGAATCGTGGAACAATTCAGCCATTCTGATTTTATCACGCGTGGTTTGAAGAACTGAATTATCGTCCAAAACCAATTCAAGTTTTTGTTTTAATTGATTTGCTACGTTAAATACGGACTCTGAGCTTTCGGAGGTCAAACCTGAAAAGACGGTCGTTCGTTCCCTAACCATATGCAAAACTGGATTCTTATAGCGGTCCATAGTGTAAATTTTAGCCAAAATCGAATTTTCATAATTCTTTGCAATACTTTCAAAAAGTCTCGCGGAATAAACTGATTTACGCTTGAATAGTGGTTTTATTGCCGCCGAATATCTTTCTGCACGTTCACTCAACAGCTGATATGTCGACTGCAAGTGTCCTAACTCGACATCGAGGTATACTGTCCATTCCGAAATAGTCACTGTTACTCCCACGGTCTTATGAATTAAAGCGCCATCGACTAGCGAAAATGTCCTACCATTTTGAGTTGTGAGGTGATTTTCTGAGTCTTCAGCCAATGCTGCTACTGCAAGAACGAGTAGGAATCCACTGTTCATTTTTGGGTTTTGAGCAACGATACACCTACAGTAAAAATATTATGCGCATTCATATTTAAACTCTGGGCTTATCACTGTTTTAAATCTTATCCCACTCGACTAAATTTTCGGGTCTGAATTTAGGATACATAGTTCGCAGTCCGCTTAATTCTGAGGTCTTAAACATTCCTGCTGGACAGTAGACTGTTTTTATCCACGGTTCCGCACTTTCTACTACCTCACTAACTTGTGAAGTAACTCTGAGAATCCACTTAATACCACTATTCTGGACAGTTCCCACTATTTAATTTCTTTTGCTATGCCCTGAAAAATAGGATGCAATCTGTTCCGCTGAAATTTTTACGCTATTTCCCACTAAAACTTTCAGTTCCCTAATCAGTTCCCTGTCAGGAGTGAAGGAAGGGCTACTTATCAGATTGATTATGAGCGTCAGTACGCACTCCTTAGCGAAATTCTCGGATACCCGTTCATCCTTTCCTCCTGCCAGAAAATCCCGGTATGACTTGAAATCACTTATGTACGTTACGATTTCTTTCATTTGTTCTGAAATAAGGGAACGCAAATAAGGCGCAATTATGCTAGCAACTTCCAAAGCAACACATAAACGGCAGTCTTACAAAGTATTTCTATGAATTACCATCCCCTTATTTTTATTTTTATTTTTATCCCTGCGCAGCAACTACTTCTTTAACTTATTATTAATTTACCCATCAAATAAAAGCAAAACAAAACTAAATTATACTCTACTTATTGGCTACGCACCTCCTCCACTCAGCAACGTTAATTTTTCTACTTTTTACCCCATTACTCTTTTAACGTCACTTACACTTCTATAAATTCACCCAATGATTTTATACCAAACCTCCCCTTTGATCTTAATCCCCCCCTTTTGCTTTTAAACTCCCAAATTTTTTTTTTATAATTTGAAAATCTTTATTATGCCAATAACTTTTTCTCCGCATCCCCAGCAGAGCTCCCACTTTTCCCCTTCCTCCCCCCAATTGTTTTCAATCGACGTATACGTCGTCGAACTGTGGCAGACCAAACAGTTCGCCCACATGTTTGCCACGTAAACTGCCCCATGGCAGTCGGGGCATGTGCCCTTTCCTGCAAAATTTGGCGTCATGACGCCTTTGCAGTGGGGACACATCCCCTTCTTGTAACTTGAATTCATAGTTTTCTCCATTCTGAAAGGAAATGACCCTTGGTAGCTAAGTGATCACATTAATAAGGAAAAGATCATATTGACAATAATAAAGCAGCAGGGTTTAGCGCGGTACATTATCTCATGATACACTGATAACAAGCAGCAAAATGGCGTGTCGAATAACAATAAATCAAAGCTGACTGCGGTGCATAAAACAAGCGGAACACAAATTTCTTATCCAAGATTTGGTAGAATTTCACTGTGTATGGATTCTATCGCTCCCCGAAATGGATGGCCCGAAAACACTATTTCCATAAGGCTTTTACACTGTGGACATCGAAGGCTGTATAGCTCATCTGTCTCTAATACCCGGCGCCGGTAGTGTTCCTCATAATTAGAGATACATGGGCCACAAAACCAATGTCCACACTCTTTCCCTATTGCTGGGTCTTCAACCACTTCTAAACAAATGCTACACTGCAGTGTTTCTGATAATTTTTGTCGTGCCTCTGCACGATCCCTTCTAAGTAGTTCGACTTCCAATTTTCGCTGATTGTTAATCTCTCTAGCGAATTTTAACATGCTCATCTGTCCAATGAGCATTTCCTGCGTGTCCAAAAGTACATCTTGCACGTCTGCCAGATGACCTTTGATTATCCCTATTTCTCTGTCCTTACTTTCTATCTTTTTCAACAGAGACTTATTATGAATTTCCACTTTTCTTTCTCTTCCTTCAATTCAGTCTGTTTGTTCGTGGCTATTGCCAATAGGAGTCTATTGTGTGCATTATCTAGCCTTTCCATTTTAAGTGCGATTTCGGCCTCCTTCTTCTCCATTTCGGTAGAATCCAATTTTTGTTTAAGCATTTCCAAACTTTCGTCCATTCTGTAATAAAACGGATACTGAATACTACTTATTTGTAATAAAAAAAAAAACTATTTCTGGTAAAATGGAAAATA
This sequence comes from Branchinecta sandiegonensis, assembly GCA_030848855.1. NCBI lineage: Eukaryota > Metazoa > Arthropoda > Branchiopoda > Anostraca > Branchinectidae > Branchinecta > Branchinecta sandiegonensis. The sequence continues at coordinate 27,111,840 of JAUPMV010000003.1, read as the reverse complement.
TGGATTATTTTCTATATGTTTCAGGTAAGTATGGAATTCCGGGTTTATCATACCCGAACCTATCCGGGGGACGACTTTCTCTTGACGTTTGTCTGGAGCCCCTGGTGGCCAGATCAAACCTAACACCTTGGAGTGCGGCCCTGCGCGCATTTTGAGTACGGAGCCTTAAAGCTTCTGACCTAGCCGTAGGATGGCTCAGAGCTCTGTCACGAATCAAAGTTGGTGGTGGACTACTAAGGTCAATAGGGCACTCCGACACTGGATGGTCGGATTCCAGTTCTCCGAACGGTCCCCTCAATTCAGGCATACTCCCAGAACAATTACCCTCATTATTGACCCTAACGCCGGGTTCTAACTCGAGTCCGGACTGACCCGAGTCTTTACCAGAACCTTCGTCCTGAGGGCTTGTCCCTCCGGCTTCTTGTAATCGTGGCACTTTACTATTACGAGACTGAGGTGTCTCGATCACCGTCTGATTAGGTGATTCTTCTTCCGGTCGGACAGGGGAAAATTTAGGGGACCCGTCAACCCGTGAACTGGACTGGGGAAAGTTAATAACCCCGGATGGACCCTCAATATTAACAGGATCACTACGCTGATCCGGAACAACTGGGCTCTCGAACTGGAGGCGATAGTTAGGTGGATCTAGTGACGGTAACCAAGCACCCTCCAGATTTTCGTAGTAATCACGAGATGGCGTGATACCTGGCCTTGACATTGGTTCCTCGCCAAAAGTTGGCGTGGAGCATCTAATTCTCGCCGGTGTGAAAAGCTCTCTTTTCACTAGTGCGTCATCTAGTGACTCACTCTCGAAACTTGAAGAACTTCCTAAACCTTGACGCCGAAGAGGCGTTTCTGTGTAGGGGTCATCCCAAGCCATATCTTCAGAACCCACCGAATAACGTCGTTTACAGTCCCCATGTTCATTTGGTTGATCGGTGTGATACGGTTGTAATGTTAAAGGGCGGGTCAATAGAGGAATTTTACGAAATTTTTGGAAATCATCACCCGGTTCAGAACCCAAGACCGGCGATTCCGGTCTAGAAGTAAAATTACCCGTGCCGATATCATACATTTCCTCAGTAAGCAGGTTTGGTGGATCGCAACCTGAAATAGCTTTCTGAGCCGAAGGTGTGTTGTCCCACCAAGTAACTGTTTTCCCGGTGCGCGAACTTTCAGGTTTTCTTTCGGCCGGTTCTTTTGCGAGAGTGGGTAACGGAAGAATAGTGGGCGGGGATAACGGGAGATTTATGGGTGTGGGTAGCGGAATTTCGTCAAAATCAGGGGGTATGATCAGTTCATCCTGGACGACGTCTTTTTCCCACAAACTCCTGGGAACGTACGTCTTCAAACGATTATAATGGACAACTTCCACCCGTCCGTCTGATAGTCGTGTGATTTCAAAATTTAACCCATTCTCTAAAATTGCCGATACCCGGTACGGTCCCGCCCATCGTATTTTGTCTAATTTTCGTAGCCGCGCGTCGGGTGGAGTATGCAACAGGACGAGAACGCCCACCTTTATAGGTTTCTGATTCTCATTTCTGTTGTAATAAAACCGTTGCCTCTCCCGAGCAATGTCAGAGTTTTCTCTGATCATTTGGTACGCAGTTCTTTGTCGGGTAATCATCTCTGATTTGTAATCGGTGTCCAGATTATAATAAACTCTACTGTTTATGACAGTGTCCGTCGGGAAACGGACGTCGCGAAGGAACATAGCATAGAACGGATTATCTGAGATGGATTCATGAAAAGCCGTATTCATAGCAAACTGGACATAACGAAGTTGATCCTCCCAATCAGAGTGTCCCCTATCTTTGACATAAAGGCTTAAAATGTTTGCAATATCCCTATTCCGTCTTTCTACCGCCCCGTTACACATTGGATGATAAGCAGATGTACGAAGCTGCTTAATGTCTAGAAGTTCAAGGATGCCTTTGAATACCGCATTTATGAATTCTGAACCCTGGTCGCTAATTAAACGTTCACACGCTCCGTAAACCAGAATGAAATTCTCGACGAACGCTCTGGCAACAGCTTTTGCTGTTTTATCCGCTATGGCCGTAAGAACAATGTATTTCGTGAAGTGATCAGTGATAACGACTATATACTTTGATCCTTGCCTGGACACAGGTAAGGGACCTAGTAAATCAATGCCTACCATATCGAGTGGTCTCGATGATTCGGGAATGGTGCCCAAAGGTGCCCTAGGTAAATGGTTAAGACCTTTTCGTTGACAGCAGTCAAGGCAACACTGAACGTATTGTTTGACAACGTTGTACATGTTTCTGAAGTAAAAACGGTTGCGCACGCGTTCATATGTCTTGAGGAACCCAAAATGACCCGATATTTTAGAATCATGGCAATCAAATAGCACTTCCGGAATAAGCGAGCGGGGTAAAACCGGTACTACCCGCAGATCCGATCTACGGCAGTTTTGATACGGGGTGTAAACGTAACAAAGTAAGCCATCATCTAGTACAAAATTTTCGATTTCGCGCAAAACTTGATTTTCGATTTGAGAGGGCAACTCACTACCATGCTGAAGGTAGTTACGTACCGCAGACGAAAACCCGTCTTTCCCTTGTAAATTACGCATTTCCTGTGAAGAGAACTGGCTGTCCGCCCCTGGTACCACGGCCATTATATCGAGATTTGAATCAGCCGTCGGAAGGCGACTGAGTGCGTCTGCGACAACGTTTTGGGCCCCCGGAATGTGTGTAATGTTCGACTAAGATCTGGAAGACCAAGGATAGGTTCTTCCAATAATTTAGACCGAAGGTGTTCAAAAGCCTTCTTTTCTTCATCACCGAAAACAAAAGATACCTCCTTTTTCGTGAGTTTAATAAGGGGCGACGCTATGGCCGAAAATTGGGGAACAAATTTCCGGAAATATGAGAATAGACCTATGCAGGATCGCAATTCACTGACGTCTTTCGGATACGCGAGGTCACGTACGGCACTTAACTTATTAGGATCGGGACGAATTCCATTTTTATCGACACGGTGACCCAAGAAAATAACTTCTTCCTTGAAAAAATCACATTTCCGCGCTTTCAACTTCAAACCAGCTTTGCGAAAAGCTGCAAAAACTTTAGTCAACAAAATCATGTGTGAATCGTCGTCATCGGAGGCGTTTATCACGTCATCGAGATAAACGGCGACCCCTTCATCAAACAGATGTTTTAAAATTCGATGCATAATTCTACTATAAGCGGCGGGTGCGTTTTTTAGACCAAACGCGAGTTTCGCATATACGAATTGCTCGTAGCCGGGAGCTGAAAATCCTGTATATTTTCGACTTTCCGGGTCAACTGTCATCTGCCAATAGCCACTTAAACAGTCGAGAACAGAAAAAATCTTTTTACCATGCAGTTTGTCTAAAATAGCAGCAATATGGGGAAGGGGAAACTCATCGCTGACAGTCACATCATTCAGTCGACGAAAATCTGTAACGGCCCGATAAGATCCATCCTTTTTCCCTACTAACAGCAGTGGAGCCAGCCACGGTGAAGCTGCTGGCTCTATGACTTTACAGGCCAACATACGGTCTATTTCTGCCTTTGCAATTGGTTCTAGGTGGACTGGGATGCGATAAGGATGGATTTTCTGTGGGGGAGCATTACCAACGTCAATTACAAACGGCTCAATATTACAAGTGCCCAAATCAAAATCGTTTTTCGCAAACACGTCATGATTATCAATAAGAAGTTTCTCAACATTTTGTTTTCGGATTGGGTTCTTTGCAAGATGATCTAATTTGAACATTTTAAGAAACCCATCCACTTCATTGTTCGACAGTAAACCAGAACCCGAAATGACCTCTGTGGGTTTCAATGTTTCAGAAATACTCATGCAAACGTTTTCTTCCGGAACCCAAGCTTCGGCATTTGCCATGTAGAACCGGGGAATTTTCAAAGTTTTATCCGAATAGTTCTCTATGAACACCTGAAACATGCCATCCTGAGTAGTTACAAGCTGTTCCGGTAGGACTAAGTCTGGGAATCTTTCGCTCATTTCTTTTGTAGGTGAAACCAAAAATAAACCGTCCGTATCTATTGGCCCCCTACTAGTAGATAACACGCACCGCTTACTGGTCTTGGCATTAACACTAGCCCTAGACACAAGTTGAAGCCTATATATGCGTTTCGGCGATTTCGCCGATTCGACCTCCGGTTTTCCTAACCCAATTTCTGATTTTAAACCATCACTTTCATTGATAGGAGGTGGACAAGGGTAGCTGGGATGGGGTAAATTAACTACAGGACTAACGGAGGAACAAGGAATCGACTGTGGACCACAGGACTGGCTTCGAGCAAAACAACAATTTGGTTTCATTTGTTCTTTAAGGTTGACCAGATTTGCCGACGGGTCAGAAAATTCACAAACAGACCGCAGACTTTCCCCGTTAGAGCCTCTACGGATTAATTTGTCATTCTTAGCATCAATTAATAGGTCATTTTTCTTCAAGAATCCATAACCTAATATCATCGGCATTTTCAATTTGTCACTTATCAAAAACGTCTCAAAGTATTCATGTTCGTCAATATTAACATTCTCTGAAATACTCCCGATAATTTCCATGGAATGACCGGTAGCACTGCTAACATCATTATAGTTTTTAACTATCTTTGACCTAACTAAATCGGGTAACCGCGAAAACATATCGTAACTTAAAAGCGATATCGAGGCGCCACTATCGGCAAGCGCGCGTACGGAGACACCACACACAGAAGCATTAACATACGGCAAAACTTTACAATTTACTCCACTGCAATTAGCAAAATACGACGCTATAAAATTTTCTCCCATAATTTTAGTCGAACGATAAGGGACGGGATGCGCATCAGAATTTACCGAAACGTGACGAAGTGCGCGTCCCCTTACAAGTTTAAACGACTGAAGTTTTCAGCTAGATGGCATTCCCTTGAGAAATGTCCCGGTTTCCCACATTTAAAACATTCCTTGGGACGAGGACCGGCAGATTGGCTGCGACATTGTCTTGCCAAATGCCCTACTCTTTGACAACTATAGCAACGCATGGTACGGGGTGCGCGACATTCCCGAGCAAAATGACCGGTTTTGTTGCAGTTGAAACAATTCTTATTCGAACCGCCAGGTTTCCGGGACTCGGACCTCCCATAGGAACCTTCCCGAACCCCTCTCATGTCACGAGATCTACCCCTGAAGCTGCTTATGTCATTTGACAGTCGGTTACTTTGTGACGGTTCCCGACGGCGAAACGTTGGGCGACTTGAACGCCGGAAAATAGTGCCGTCGGTACGCTTATCTGGTATGTTTTCTGAGACCCTGCCATCTCGTGTGGCTCCATTTGCTAGTATACTAGGCCTAGTTTCGACTGAAGCGGAAGCAATATTAGAAAGCACATGAGGCGACTTGGCTTTAGCAAATTCACGTGCACGAAAATCGTTTATCAAAAACTGTGTGGCTTCCTCAAAATCTTTGGGACACTTCGCGACCACCCGCATTCCTAGTTGAGGGGAAAGGCTGTCTAGGAGGAGGTTTTTCAAAAGATTTGAATAGCCATCAAAGCTTCCTTCGGTTGCCGACGGAACTTGATCCAAACCCATAAGTTTCAAAGTTTTTAATTTCAATTTTTCGAAAAACGGAAACGGATCTTCGCCATCCTCCAGACGAAGAGTTTCGTGGACCAACCGTGCCCTAAGGGACGTGTGTTCAAACTGCCTGGCAAGGGCTTTCTTCAAATCATCGAATGACTCAAATTTCGCGTGACTGGTTAGGAAATTAGCCGCCTGACCTGTCGTTTTCATGAATGCCAACCGGATAAGTTCATCGCTCTGAATAGACTTATCCCAGAATTTTAAATTTTCGAGCGTCTCAATAAATATCAAAACGTCTTCGCTCCCAGAGAAAGTGGAGACTTGAGATGCGATTTTGCAAAGTGTGCCAAGGGACATATTTGATGTGTCATCTTCAGACATTCTAACCCGGTCTAAAGGAATATACACTCAAAACACTATATCTAGCCTATGATTCCCTTCCAAACGAAAGACAAACGCGCCACCAGTGAACCGAAGAGGTTATTACTCGTGTTATTACTCTTTACTTCCGAGTTCCCGCGATGGACCTTTCGTTGCTGGTTCAATGTCGATACTCTGACCGAGAGCTAACCCCGACTTGCGAACATAACGGTAGCGTGCGAACGGGGGAATCGTTCAACTCTTCAAAGGCGTATTTGGGATCGTAGTCTTTCGTTCGGTGGTTCGAGCTGACTTACTGTATTGTAAATTGCTGGTCACAAAATAGTCCAATGCACAACAGCTTTTTCTCGGCTTGTTTCTAATTCGTATCTCCTTCGCCTCTCGTACGTATCTGTTTCTAAAACCGCTCTCCAGTTCCTGCTTCCACCACCACCACTTCCGTTAGCTTGCACAATCGCGGTTCTTCCAAAACCCACAGAAACCACGATGCTTTACCAAAATCTATGTTTTTAGCAGGATATTCAAAACCACCATTTCCAGGAAGTTCCACCCAAAATCTACGTTTCCAAGGGGAAATGGAATATTCTTTTACGTCTTTTATATTTTCTGAACTACGAATAAAACGCTTCCGATAATTAATTATTAATGACCAACCCAATGTAACACTGTCCACTTTAGTCTTTCCACTATAGTCTCCACTTTATTCTGTCCACTACAGTCTTTCCACTATAGTCTTTCCACTATAGTCTGTCCACTTCAGTCTTTCCACTATTCTCTGTCCACTTTAGTCTTTCCACTATACTCTCCGATTTATTCTGTCCACTACAGTCTTTTCACTATAGTCTTTCCACTATTCTCTGTCTACTTTAGTCTTTCCACTATAGTCTCCACTTTATTCTGTCCACTACAGTCTTTCCACTATAGTCTTTCCACTATAGTTTGTCCACTTTAGTCTTTCCACTATTCTCTGTCCACTTTAGTCTTTCCACTATACTCTCCACTTTATTCTGTCCACTAAAGTCTTTCCACTATAGTCTTTCCACTATAGTCTGTCCACTTTAGTCTTTCCACTTCAGTCTTTCCACTTTAGTCTGTCCACTTTAGTCTTTCCACTTTAGTCTGTCCACTTTAGTCTTTCCACTATAGTCTGTCCACTATAGTCTTTCCACTATAGTCTGTCCACTTTAGTCTTTCCACTATTCTCTGTCCACTTTAGTCTTTCCACTATAGTCTCCACTTTATTCTGTCCACTACAGTCTTTTCACTATAGTCTTTCCACTATAGTCTGTCCACTTTAGTCTTTCCACTTTAGTCTTTCCACTATAGTCTCCACTTTATTTTGTCCACTACAGTCTTTCCACTTTAGTCTTTCCACCATTCTACTTTAGTCTTTCCACTATAGTCTCCTCTTTATTCTGTCCACTACAGTCTTTCCACTTTAGTCTTTCCACTGTAGTCTGTCCACTTTAGTCTTTCCACTATTATCTGTCCACTTTAGTCTTTCCACAATACTCTCCACTTTATTCTTTCCACTACAGTCTTTCCACTATAGTCCGTCCACTTTAGTCTTTCCACTTTAGTCTTTCCACTACAGTCTCCACTTTATTTTGTCCACTACAGTCTTTCCACTATTCTCTGTCTACTTTAGTCTTTCCACTATAGTCTCCACTTTATTCTGTCCACTACAGTCTTTCCACTTTAGTCTTTCCACTATTCTCTGTCTACTTTAGTCTTTCCACTATAGTCTCCACTTTATTCTGTCCACTACAGTCTTTCCACTATAGTCTGTCCACTTTAGTCTTTCCACTATTCTCTGTCCACTTTAGTCTTTCCACTATACTCTCCACTTTATTCTGTCCACTATAGTCTTTCCACTATAGTCTTTCCACTATAGTCTGTCCACTTTAGTCTTTCCACTTTAGTCTTTCCACTTTAGTCTGTCCACTTTAGTCTTTCCACTTTAGTCTGTCCACTTTAGTCTGTCCACTTTAGTCTTTCCACTATAGTCTGTCCACTGTAGTCTTTCCACTAAAGTCTGTCCAGTTTAGTCTTTCCACTATTCTCTGTCCACTTTAGTCTTTCCACTATAGTCTCCACTTTATTCTGTCCACTACAGTCTTTCCACTATAGTCTTTCCACTATAGTCTGTCCACTTTAGTCTTTCCACTATTCTCTGTCCACTTTAGTCTTTCCACTACAGTCTCCACTTTATTCTGTCCACTACAGTCTTTTCACTATGGTCTTTCCACTGTAGTCTGTCCACTTTAGTCTTTCCACTTTAGTCTTTCCACTATAGTCTCAACTTTATTTTTTCCACTACAGTCTTTCCACTTTAGTCTTTCCACTATTCTCTGTCTAGTTTAGTCTTTCCACTATAGTCTCCACTTTATTCTGTCCACTACAGTCTTTCCACTTTAGTCTTTCCACTATTCTCTGTCTACTTTAGTCTTTCCACTATAGTCTCCACTTTATTCTGTCCACTACAGTCTTTCCACTTTAGTCTTTCCACTATTCTCTGTCCACTTTAGTCTTTCCACTATACTCTCCACTTTATTCTGTCCACTACAGTCTTTCCACTATAGTCTTTCCACTATAGTCTGTCCACTTTAGTGTTTCCACTATTCTCTTTCCACTTTAGTCTTTCCACTTTAGTCTGTCCACTTAAGTCTTTCCACTTTAGTCTGTCCACTTTAGTCTTTCCACTATAGTCTGTCCACTGTAGTCTTTCCACTATAGTCTGTCCAATTTAGTCTTTCCACTATTCTCTGTCCACTTTAGTCTTTCCACTATAGTCTCCACTTTATTCTGTCCACTACAGTCTTTCCACTATAGTCTTTCCACTATAGTCTGTCCACTTTAGTCTTTCCACTATTCTCTGCCCACTTTAGTCTTTCCACTATAGTCTCCACTTTAGTCTTTCCACTTTAGTCTTTCCACTTTAGTCTGTCCACTTTAGTCTTTCCACTTTAGTCTGTCCACTTTAGTCTTTCCACTATAGTCTGTTCACTTTAGTCTTTCCACTATTCTCTGTCCACTTTAGTCTTTCCACTATAGTCTCCACTTTATTATGTCCACTACAGTCTTTCCACTATAGCCTTTCCACTATAGTCTGTCCACTTTAGTCTTTCCACTATTCTCTGTCCACTTTAGTCTTTCCACTTTAGTCTGTCCACTTTAGTCTTTCCACTTTAGTCTCTCCACTTTAGTTTTTCCACTATAGTCTTTCCACTATAGTCTTTCCACTATAGTCTGTCCACTTTAGTCTTTCCACTATTCTCTGTCCACTTTAGTCTTTCCACTATAGTCTCCACTTTATTATGTCCACTACAGTCTTTCCACTATAGTCTTTCCACTATAGTCTGTCTACGTTAGTCTTTCCACTATTCTCTGTCCACTTTAGTCTTTCCACTATAGTCTCCACTTTAATCTGTCCACTACAGTCTTTCCACTGTAGTCTTTCCACTAGTCTGTCCACTTTAGTCTTTCCACTATTCTCTGTCCACTTTAGTCTTTCCACTATAGTCACCACTTTATTCTGTCCACTACAGTCTTTTCACTATAGTCTTTCCACTATTCTCTGTCTACTTTAGTCTTTCCACTATAGTCTCCACTTTATTCTGTCCACTACAGTCTTTCCACTATAGTCTTTCCACTATAGTTTGTCCACTTTAGTCTTTCCACTATTCTCTGTCCACTTTAGTCTTTCCACTATACTCTCCACTTTATTCTGTACACTAAAGTCTTTCCACTATAGTCTTTCCACTATAGTCTGTCCACTTTAGTCTTTCCACTTCAGTCTTTCCACTTTAGTCTGTCCACTTTAGTCTTTCCACTTTAGTCTGTCCACTTTAGTCTTTCCACTATAGTCTGTCCACTATAGTCTTTCCACTATAGTCTGTCCACTTTAGTCTTTCCACTATTCTCTGTCCACTTTAGTCTTTCCACTATAGTCTCCACTTTATTCTGTCCACTACAGTCTTTTCACTATAGTCTTTCCATTATAGTCTGTCCACTTTAGTCTTTCCACTTTAGTCTTTCCACTATAGTCTCCACTTTATTTTGTCCACTACAGTCTTTCCACTATAGTCTTTCCACTATAGTCTGTCCACTTTAGTCTTTCCACTATTCTCTGTCCACTTTAGTCTTTCCACTATACTCTCCACTTTATTCTGTCCACTACAGTCTTTTCACTATAGTCTTTCCACTATAGTCTGTCCACTTTAGTCTTTCCACTTTAGTCTTTCCACTATAGTCTCCACTTTATTTTGTCCACTACAGTCTTTCCACTTTAGTCTTTCCACTATTTTACTTTAGTCTTTCCACTATAGTCTCCTCTTCATTCTGTCCACTACAGTCTTTCCACTTTAGTCTTTCCACTGTAGTCTGTCCACTTTGGTCTTTCCACTATTATCTGTCCACTTTAGTCTTTCCACAATACTCTCCACTTTATTCTGTAAACTACAGTCTTTCCACTATAGTCTCCACTTTATTCTGTCCACTACAGTCTTTCCACTATAGTCTTTCCACTATAGTCTGTCCACTTTAGTCTTTCCACTATTCTCTGTCCACTTTAGTCTTTCCACTATCGTCTCCACTTTATTCTGTCCACTACAGTCTTTCCACTATAGTCTTTCCACTATAGTCTGTCCACTTTAGTCTTTCCACCACAGTCTTTCCACTATAGTCTGTCCACTTTAGTCTTTCCACTATTATCTGTCCACTTTAGTCTTTCCACTATAGTCTCCACTTTATTCTGTCCACTACAGTCTTTCCACTATTGACTTTCCACTATAGTCTATCCACTTTAGTCTTTCCACTTTAGTCTTTCCACTACAGTCTCCACTTTATTTTGTCCACTACAGTCTTTCCACTTTAGTCTTTCCACTATTCTCTGTCTACTTTAGTCTTTCCACTATAGTCTCCACTTTATTCTGTCCACTACAGTCTTTCCACTTTAGTCTTTCCACTATTCTCTGTCCACTTTAGTCTTTCCACTATAGTCTCCACTTTATTCTGTCCACTACAGTCTTTCCACTATAGTCTTTCCACTATAGTCTGTCCACTTTAGTCTTTCCACCACAGTCTTTCCACTATAGTCTGTCCACTTTAGTCTTTCCACTATTATCTGTCCACTTTAGTCTTTCCACTATAGTCTCCACTTTATTCTGTCCACTACAGTCTTTCCACTATTGACTTTCCACTATAGTCTATCCACTTTAGTCTTTCCACTTTAGTCTTTCCACTACAGTCTCCACTTTATTTTGTCCACTACAGTCTGTCCACTTTAGTCTTTCCACTATTCTCTGTCCACTTTAGTCTTTCCACTATAGTCTCCACTTTATTCTGTCCACTACAGTCTTTTCACTATAGTCTTTCCACTATAGTCTGTCCACTTTAGTCTTTCCACTTTAGTCTTTCCACTATAGTCTCCACTTTATTTTGTCCACTACAGTCTTTCCACTTTAGTCTTTCCACCATTCTACTTTAGTCTTTCCACTATAGTCTCCTCTTTATTCTGTCCACTACAGTCTTTCCACTTTAGTCTTTCCACTGTAGTCTGTCCACTTTAGTCTTTCCACTATTATCTGTCCACTTTAGTCTTTCCACAATACTCTCCACTTTATTCTTTCCACTACAGTCTTTCCACTATAGTCCGTCCACTTTAGTCTTTCCACTTTAGTCTTTCCACTACAGTCTCCACTTTATTTTGTCCACTACAGTCTTTCCACTATTCTCTGTCTACTTTAGTCTTTCCACTATAGTCTCCACTTTATTCTGTCCACTACAGTCTTTCCACTTTAGTCTTTCCACTATTCTCTGTCTACTTTAGTCTTTCCACTATAGTCTCCACTTTATTCTGTCCACTACAGTCTTTCCACTATAGTCTGTCCACTTTAGTCTTTCCACTATTCTCTGTCCACTTTAGTCTTTCCACTATACTCTCCACTTTATTCTGTCCACTATAGTCTTTCCACTATAGTCTTTCCACTATAGTCTGTCCACTTTAGTCTTTCCACTTTAGTCTTTCCACTTTAGTCTGTCCACTTTAGTCTTTCCACTTTAGTCTGTCCACTTTAGTCTGTCCACTTTAGTCTTTCCACTATAGTCTGTCCACTGTAGTCTTTCCACTAAAGTCTGTCCAGTTTAGTCTTTCCACTATTCTCTGTCCACTTTAGTCTTTCCACTATAGTCTCCACTTTATTCTGTCCACTACAGTCTTTCCACTATAGTCTTTCCACTATAGTCTGTCCACTTTAGTCTTTCCACTATTCTCTGTCCACTTTAGTCTTTCCACTACAGTCTCCACTTTATTCTGTCCACTACAGTCTTTTCACTATGGTCTTTCCACTATAGTCTGTCCACTTTAGTCTTTCCACTTTAGTCTTTCCACTATAGTCTCAACTTTATTTTTTCCACTACAGTCTTTCCACTTTAGTCTTTCCACTATTCTCTGTCTAGTTTAGTCTTTCCACTATAGTCTCCACTTTATTCTGTCCACTACAGTCTTTCCACTTTAGTCTTTCCACTATTCTCTGTCTACTTTAGTCTTTCCACTATAGTCTCCACTTTATTCTGTCCACTACAGTCTTTCCACTATAGTCTTTCCACTATAGTCTGTCCACTTTAGTCTTTCCACTATTCTCTGTCCACTTTAGTCTTTCCACTATACTCTCCACTTTATTCTGTCCACTACAGTCTTTCCACTATAGTCTTTCCACTATAGTCTGTCCACTTTAGTGTTTCCACTATTCTCTTTCCACTTTAGTCTTTCCACTTTAGTCTGTCCACTTTAGTCTTTCCACTTTAGTCTGTCCACTTTAGTCTTTCCACTATAGTCTGTCCACTGTAGTCTTTCCACTATAGTCTGTCCAATTTAGTCTTTCCACTATTCTCTGTCCACTTTAGTCTTTCCACTATAGTCTCCACTTTATTCTGTCCACTACAGTCTTTCCACTATAGTCTTTCCACTATAGTCTGTCCACTTTAGTCTTTCCACTATTCTCTGCCCACTTTAGTCTTTCCACTATAGTCTCCACTTTAGTCTTTCCACTTTAGTCTTTCCACTTTAGTCTGTCCACTTTAGTCTTTCCACTTTAGTCTGTCCACTTTAGTCTTTCCACTATAGTCTGTTCACTTTAGTCTTTCCACTATTCTCTGTCCACTTTAGTCTTTCCACTATAGTCTCCACTTTATTATGTCCACTACAGTCTTTCCACTATAGCCTTTCCACTATAGTCTGTCCACTTTAGTCTTTCCACTATTCTCTGTCCACTTTAGTCTTTCCACTTTAGTCTGTCCACTTTAGTCTTTCCACTTTAGTCTCTCCACTTTAGTTTTTCCACTATAGTCTTTCCACTATAGTCTTTCCACTATAGTCTGTCCACTTTAGTCTTTCCACTATTCTCTGTCCACTTTAGTCTTTCCACTATAGTCTCCACTTTATTATGTCCACTACAGTCTTTCCACTATAGTCTTTCCACTATAGTCTGTCTACTTTAGTCTTTCCACTATTCTCTGTCCACTTTAGTCTTTCCACTATAGTCTCCACTTTAATCTGTCCACTACAGTCTTTCCACTGTAGTCTTTCCACTAGTCTGTCCACTTTAGTCTTTCCACTATTCTCTGTCCACTTTAGTCTTTCCACTATAGTCACCACTTTATTCTGTCCACTACAGTCTTTTCACTATAGTCTTTCCACTATTCTCTGTCTACTTTAGTCTTTCCACTATAGTCTCCACTTTATTCTGTCCACTACAGTCTTTCCACTATAGTCTTTCCACTATAGTTTGTCCACTTTAGTCTTTCCACTATTCTCTGTCCACTTTAGTCTTTCCACTATACTCTCCACTTTATTCTGTACACTAAAGTCTTTCCACTATAGTCTTTCCACTATAGTCTGTCCACTTTAGTCTTTCCACTTCAGTCTTTCCACTTTAGTCTGTCCACTTTAGTCTTTCAACTTTAGTCTGTCCACTTTAGTCTTTCCACTATAGTCTGTCCACTATAGTCTTTCCACTATAGTCTGTCCACTTTAGTCTTTCCACTATTCTCTGTCCACTTTAGTCTTTCCACTATAGTCTCCACTTTATTCTGTCCACTACAGTCTTTTCACTATAGTCTTTCCATTATAGTCTGTCCACTTTAGTCTTTCCACTTTAGTCTTTCCACTATAGTCTCCACTTTATTTTGTCCACTACAGTCTTTCCACTATAGTCTTTCCACTATAGTCTGTCCACTTTAGTCTTTCCACTATTCTCTGTCCACTTTAGTCTTTCCACTATACTCTCCACTTTATTCTGTCCACTACAGTCTTTTCACTATAGTCTTTCCACTATAGTCTGTCCACTTTAGTCTTTCCACTTTAGTCTTTCCACTATAGTCTCCACTTTATTTTGTCCACTACAGTCTTTCCACTTTAGTCTTTCCACTATTTTACTTTAGTCTTTCCACTATAGTCTCCTCTTCATTCTGTCCACTACAGTCTTTCCACTTTAGTCTTTCCACTGTAGTCTGTCCACTTTGGTCTTTCCACTATTATCTGTCCACTTTAGTCTTTCCACAATACTCTCCACTTTATTCTGTAAACTACAGTCTTTCCACTATAGTCTCCACTTTATTCTGTCCACTACAGTCTTTCCACTATAGTCTTTCCACTATAGTCTGTCCACTTTAGTCTTTCCACTATTCTCTGTCCACTTTAGTCTTTCCACTATCGTCTCCACTTTATTCTGTCCACTACAGTCTTTCCACTATAGTCTTTCCACTATAGTCTGTCCACTTTAGTCTTTCCACCACAGTCTTTCCACTATAGTCTGTCCACTTTAGTCTTTCCACTATTATCTGTCCACTTTAGTCTTTCCACTATAGTCTCCACTTTATTCTGTCCACTACAGTCTTTCCACTATTGACTTTCCACTATAGTCTATCCACTTTAGTCTTTCCACTTTAGTCTTTCCACTACAGTCTCCACTTTATTTTGTCCACTACAGTCTTTCCACTTTAGTCTTTCCACTATTCTCTGTCTACTTTAGTCTTTCCACTATAGTCTCCACTTTATTCTGTCCACTACAGTCTTTCCACTTTAGTCTTTCCACTATTCTCTGTCCACTTTAGTCTTTCCACTATAGTCTCCACTTTATTCTGTCCACTACAGTCTTTCCACTATAGTCTTTCCACTATAGTCTGTCCACTTTAGTCTTTCCACCACAGTCTTTCCACTATAGTCTGTCCACTTTAGTCTTTCCACTATTATCTGTCCACTTTAGTCTTTCCACTATAGTCTCCACTTTATTCTGTCCACTACAGTCTTTCCACTATTGACTTTCCACTATAGTCTATCCACTTTAGTCTTTCCACTTTAGTCTTTCCACTACAGTCTCCACTTTATTTTGTCCACTACAGTCTTTCCACTTTAGTCTTTCCACTATTCTCTGTCTACTTTAGTCTTTCCACTATAGTCTCCACTTTATTCTGTCCACTACAGTCTTTCCACTTTAGTCTTTCCACTATTCTCTGTCTACTTTAGTCTTTCCACTATAGTCTCCACTTTATTCTGTCCACTACAGTCTTTCCACTATAGTCTTTCCACTATAGTCTGTCCACTTTAGTCTTTCCACTATTCTCTGTCCACTTTAGTCTTTCCACTATACTCTCCACTTTATTCTGTCCACTACAGTCTTTCCACTATAGTCTTTCCACTATAGTCTGTCCACTTTAGTCTTTCCACTTTCGTCTTTCCACTTTAGTCTGTCCACTTTAGTCTTTCCACTATAGTCTGTCCACTATAGTCTTTCCACTATAGTCTGTCCACTTTAGTCTTTCCACTATTCTCTGTCCACTTTAGTCTTTCCACTATAGTCTCCACTTTATTCTGTCCACTACAATCTTTCCACTATAGTCTTTCCACTATAGTCTGTCCACTTTAGTCTTTCCACTATTCTCTGTCAACTTTAGTCTTTCCACTATAGTCTCCACTTTATTCTGTCCACTACAGTCTTTCCACTATAGTCTTTCCACTATAGTCTGTCCACTTTAGTCTTTCCACTATTCTCTGTCCACTTTAGTCTTTCCACTATACTCTCCACTTTATTCTGTCCACTACAGTCTTTCCACTATAGTCTTTCCACTATAGTCTGTCCACTTTAGTCTTTCCACTTTCGTCTTTCCACTTTAGTCTGTCCACTTTAGTCTTTCCACTATAGTCTGTCCACTACAGTCTTTCCACTATAGTCTGTCCACTTTAGTCTTTCCACTATTCTCTGTCCACTTTAGTCTTTCCACTATACTCTCCACTTTATTCTGTTCACTACAGTCTTTTCACTATAGTCTTTCCACTATAGTCTGTCCACTTTAGTCTTTCCACTATAGTCTCCACTTTATTTTGTCAACCACAGTCTTTAGTTTCTGTCCACTTTAGTCTTTCCACTATTCTCTTTCCACTTTAGTCTTTCCACTATAGTTTCCACTTTATTCTGTCCACTACAGTCTTTCCACTACAGTCTTTCCACTATAGTCTGTCCACTTTAGTCTTTCCACTATTCTCTGTCCACTTTAGTCTTTCCACTATACTCTCCACTTTATTCTGTCCACTACATTCTTTCCACTATAGTCTTTCCACTATAGTCTGTCCACTTTAGTCTTTCTACTTTAGTCTTTCCACTTTAGTCTGTCCACTTTAGACTTTCCCCTATAGTCTGTCCACTACAGTCTTTCCACTATAGTCTTTCCACTATAGTCTGTCCACTTTAGTCTTTCCACTATTCTCTGTCCACTTTAGTCTTTCCACTATAGTCTCCACTTTATTCTGTCCACTACAGTCTTTTCACTATAGTGTTTCCACTATTCTCTGTCTACTTTAGTCTTTCCACTATAGTCTCCACTTTATTCTGTCCACTACAGTCTTTCCACTATAGTCTTTCCACTATAGTCTGTCCACTTTAGTCTTTCCACTTCAGTCTTTCCACTTTAGTCTGTCCACTTTAGTCTTTCCACTTTAGTCTGTCCACTTTAGTCTTTCCACTATAGTCTGTCCACTATAGTCTTTACACTATAGTCTGTCCACTTTAGTCTTTCCACTATTCTCTGTCCACTTTAGTCTTTCCACTATAGTCTCCACTTTATTCTGTCCACTACAGTCTTTTCACTATAGTCTTTCCACTATAGTCTGTCCACTTTAGTCTTTCCACTTTAGTCTTTCCACTATAGTCTCCACTTTATTTTGTCCACCACAGTCTTTCCACTATAGTCTTTCCACTATAGTCTGTCCACTTTAGTCTTTCCACTATTCTCTGTCCACTTTAGTCTTTCCACTATACTCTCCACTTTATTCTGTCCACTAAAGTCTTTCCACTATAGTCTTTCCACTATAGTCTGTCCACTTTAGTCTTTCCACTTTAGTCTTTCCTCTATAGTCTCCACTTTATTTTGTCCACTACAGTCTTTCCACTATAGTCTTTCCACTATAGTCTGTCCACTTTAGTCTTTCCACTATTCTCTGTCCACTTTAGTCTTTCCACTATACTCTCCACTTTATTCTGTCCACTACAGTCTTTTCACTATAGTCTTTCCACTATAGTCTGTCCACTTTAGTCTTTCCACTTTAGTCTTTCCACTATAGTCTCCACTTTATTTTGTCCACTACAGTCTTTCCACTTTAGTCTTTCCACTATTCTACTTTAGTCTTTCCACTATAGTCTCCTCTTTATTCTGTCCACTACAGTCTTTCCACTTTAGTCTTTCCACTGTAGTCTGTCCACTTTAGTCTTTCCACTATTATCTGTCCACTTTAGTCTTTCCACAATACTCTCCACTTTATTCTGTCCACTACAGTCTTTCCACTATAGTCTTTCCACTATAGTCTGTCCACTTTAGTCTTTCCACTTTAGTCTTTCCGCTACAGTCTCCACTTTATTTTGTCCACTACAGTCTTTCCACTTTAGTCTTTCCACTATTCTCTGTCTACTTTAGTCTTTCCACTATAGTCTCCACTTTATTCTGTCCACTACAGTCTTTCCACTATAGTCTTTCCACTATAGTCTGTCTACTTTAGTCTTTCCACTATTCTCTGTCCACTTTAGTCTTTCCACTATACTCTCCATTTTATTCTGTCCACTACAGTCTTTCCACTATAGTCTTTCCACTATAGTCTGTCCACTTTAGTCTTTCCACTTTAGTCTTTCCACTTTAGTCTGTCCACTTTAGTCTTTCCACTATAGTCTGTCCACTATAGTCTTTCCACTATAGTCTGTCCACTTTAGTCTTTCCACTATTCTCTGTCCACTTTAGTCTTTCCACTATAGTCTCCACTTTATTCTGTCCACTACAGTCTTTCCACTATAGTCTTTCTACTATAGTCTGTCCACTTTAGTCTTTCCACTATTCTCTGTCCACTTTAGTCTTTCCACTACAGTCTCCACTTTATTCTGTCCACTACAGTCTTTCCACTATAGTCTTTCCACTATAGTCTGTCCACTTTAGTCTTTCCACTATTCTCTGTCCACTTTAGTCTTTCCACTATAGTCTCCACTTTATTCTGTCCACTACAGTCTTTTCACTATAGTCTTTCCACTATTCTCTGTCTACTTTAGTCTTTCCACTATAGTCTCCACTTTATTCTGTCCACTACAGTCTTTCCACTTTAGTCTTTCCACTATTCTCTGTCCACTTTAGTCTTTCCACTATACTCTCCACTTTATTCTGTCCACTACAGTCTTTTCACTATAGTCTTTCCACTATAGTCTGTCCACTTTAGTCTTTCCACTTTAGTCTTTCCACTATAGTCTCCACTTTATTTTGTCCACTACAGTCTTTCCACTTTAGTCTTTCCACTATTCTACTTTAGTCTTTCCACTATAGTCTCCTCTTTATTCTGTCCACTACAGTCTTTCCACTTTAGTCTTTCCACTGTAGTCTGTCCACTTTAGTCTTTCCACTATTATCTGTCCACTTTAGTCTTTCCACAATACTCTCCACTTTATTCTGTCCACTACAGTCTTTCCACTATAGTCTTTCCACTATAGTCTGTCCACTTTAGTCTTTCCACTTTAGTCTTTCCACTACAGTCTCCACTTTATTTTGTCCACTACAGTCTTTCCACTTTAGTCTTTCCACTATTCTCTGTCTACTTTAGTCTTTCCACTATAGTCTCCACTTTATTCTGTCCACTACAGTCTTTCCACTTTAGTCTTTCCACTATTCTCTGTCTACTTTAGTCTTTCCACTATAGTCTCCACTTTATTCTGTCCACTACAGTCTTTCCACTATAGTCTTTCCACTATAGTCTGTCCACTTTAGTCTTTCCACTATTCTCTGTCCACTTTAGTCTTTCCACTATACTCTCCACTTTATTCTGTCCACTACAGTCTTTCCACTATAGTCTTTCCACTATAGTCTGTCCACTTTAGTCTTTCCACTTTAGTCTTTCCACTTTAGTCTGTCCACTTTAGTCTTTCCACTATAGTCTGTCCAATATAGTCTTTCCACTATAGTCTGTCCACTTTAGTCTTTCCACTATTCTCTGTCCACTTTAGTCTTTCCACTATAGTCTCCACTTTATTCTGTCCACTACAGTCTTTCCACTATAGTCTTTCCACTATAGTCTGTCCACTTTAGTCTTTCCACTATTCTCTGTCCACTTTAGTCTTTCCACTATAGTCTCCACTTTATTCTGTCCACTACAGTCTTTTCACTATAGTCTTTCCACTATTCTCTGTCTACTTTAGTCTTTCCACTATAGTCTCCACTTTATTCTGTCCACTACAGTCTTTCCACTATAGTCTGTCCACTTTAGTCTTTCCACTATTCTCTGTCCACTTTAGTCTTTCCACTATACTCTCCACTTTATTCTGTTCACTACAGTCTTTTCACTATAGTCTTTCCACTATAGTCTGTCCACTTTAGTCTTTCCACTTTAGTCTTTCCACTACAGTCTCCACTTTATTTTGTCCACTACGGTCTTTCCACTTTAGTCTTTCCACTATTCTCTGTCTACTTTAGTCTTTCCACTATAGTCTCCACTTTATTCTGTCCACTACAGTCTTTCCACTTTAGTCTTTCCACTATTCTCTGTCTACTTTAGTCTTTCCACTATAGTCTCCACTTTATTCTGTCCACTACAGTCTTTCCACTATAGTCTTTCCACTATAGTCTGTCCACTTTAGTCTTTCCACTATTCTCTGTCCACTTTAGTCTTTCCACTATACTCTCCACTTTATTCTGTCCACTACAGTCTTTCCACTATAGTCTTTCCACTATAGTCTGTCCACTTTAGTCTTTCCACTTTAGTCTTTCCACTTTAGTCTGTCCACTTTAGTCTTTCCACTATAGTCTGTCCAATATAGTCTTTCCACTATAGTCTGTCCACTTTAGTCTTTCCAATATTCTCTGTCCACTTTAGTCTTTCCACTATAGTCTCCACTTTATTCTGTCCACTACAGTCTTTTCACTACAGTGTTTCCACTATTCTCTGTCTACTTTAGTCTTTCCACTATAGTCTCCACTTTATTCTGTCCACTACAGTCTTTCCACTATAGTCTTTCCACTATAGTCTGTCCACTTTAGTCTTTCCACTATTCTCTGTCCACTTTAGTCTTTCCACTTTAGTCTTTCCACTTTAGTCTTTCCACTATAGTCTCCACTTTATTTTGTCCACTACAGTCTTTCCACTTTAGTCTTTCCACTATTCTACTTTAGTCTTTCCACTATAGTCTCCACTTTATTCTGTCCACTACAGTCTTTCCACTTTAGTCTTTCCACTGTAGTCTGTCCACTTTAGTCTTTCCACTATTATCTGTCCACTTTAGTCTTTCCACAATACTCTCCACTTTATTCTGTCCACTACAGTCTTTCCACTATAGTCTTTCCACTATAGTCTGTCCACTTTAGTCTTTCCACTTTAGTCTTTCCACTACAGTCTCCACTTTATTTTGTCCACTACAGTCTTTCCACTTTAGTCTTTCCACTATTCTCTGTCTACTTTAGTCTTTCCACTATAGTCTCCACTTTATTCTGTCCACTACAGTCTTTCCACTTTAGTCTTTCCACTATTCTCTGTCTACTTTAGTCTTTCCACTATAGTCTCCACTTTATTCTGTCCACTACAGTCTTTCCACTATAGTCTGTCCACTTTAGTCTTTCCACTATTCTCTGTCCACTTTAGTCTTTCCACTATACTCTCCACTTTATTCTGTCCACCTCAGTCTTTCCACTATAGTCTTTCCACTATAGTCTGTCCACTTTAGTCTTTCTACTTTAGTCTTTCCACTTTAGTCTGTCCACTTTAGTCTTTCCACTTTAGTCTGTCCACTTTAGTCTTTCCCCTATAGTCTGTCCACTATAGTCTTTCCACTATAGTCTGTCCACTTTAGTCTTTCCACTATTCTCTGTCCACTTTAGTCTTTCCACTATAGTCTCCACTTTATTCTGTCCACTACAGTCTTTCCACTATAGTCTTTCCACTATAGTCTGTCCACTTTAGTCTTTCCACTATTCTCTGTCCACTTTAGTCTTTCCACTATACTCTCCGATTTATTCTGTCCACTACAGTCTTTTCACTATAGTCTTTCCACTATTCTCTGTCTACTTTAGTCTTTCCACTATAGTCTCCACTTTATTCTGTCCACTACAGTCTTTCCACTATAGTCTTTCCACTATAGTTTGTCCACTTTAGTCTTTCCACTATTCTCTGTCCACTTTAGTCTTTCCACTATACTCTCCACTTTATTCTGTCCACTAAAGTCTTTCCACTATAGTCTTTCCACTATAGTCTGTCCACTTTAGTCTTTCCACTTCAGTCTTTCCACTTTAGTCTGTCCACTTTAGTCTTTCCACTTTAGTCTGTCCACTTTAGTCTTTCCACTATAGTCTGTCCACTATAGTCTTTCCACTATAGTCTGTCCACTTTAGTCTTTCCACTATTCTCTGTCCACTTTAGTCTTTCCACTATAGTCTCCACTTTATTCTGTCCACTACAGTCTTTTCACTATAGTCTTTCCACTATAGTCTGTCCACTTTAGTCTTTCCACTTTAGTCTTTCCACTATAGTCTCCACTTTATTTTGTCCACTACAGTCTTTCCACTTTAGTCTTTCCACTATTCTACTTTAGTCTTTCCACTATAGTCTCCTCTTTATTCTGTCCACTACAGTCTTTCCACTTTAGTCTTTCCACTGTAGTCTGTCCACTTTAGTCTTTCCACTATTATCTGTCCACTTTAGTCTTTCCACAATACTCTCCACTTTATTCTTTCCACTACAGTCTTTCCACTATAGTCTTTCCACTATAGTCTGTCCACTTTAGTCTTTCCACTTTAGTCTTTCCACTACAGTCTCCACTTTATTTTGTCCACTACAGTCTTTCCACTTTAGTCTTTCCACAATTCTCTGTCTACTTTAGTCTTTCCACTATAGTCTCCACTTTATTCTGTCCACTACAGTCTTTCCACTATAGTCTTTCCACTATAGTCTGTCCACTTTATTGTTTCCACTATTCTCTGTCCACTTTAGTCTTTCCACTATACTCTCCACTTTATTCTGTCCACTACAGTCTTTCCACTATAGTCTTTCCACTATAGTCTGTCCACTTTAGTCTTTCCACTTTAGTCTTTCCACTTTAGTCTGTCCACTTTAGTCTTTCCACTATAGTCTGTCCACTATAGTCTTTCCACTATAGTCTGTCCACTTTAGTCTTTCCACTATTCTCTGTCCACTTTAGTCTTTCCACTATAGTCTCCACTTTATTCTGTCCACTACAGTCTTTCCACTATAGTCTTTCTACTATAGTCTGTCCACTTTAGTCTTTCCACTATTCTCTGTCCAAATTAGTCTTTCCACTACAGTCTCCACTTTATTCTGTCCACTACAGTCTTTCCACTATAGTCTTCCCACTATAGTCTGTCCACTTTAGTCTTTCCACTATTATCTGTCCACTTTAGTCTTTCCACTATAGTCTCCACTTTATTCTGTCCACTACAGTCTTTTCACTATAGTCTTTCCACTATTCTCTGTCTACTTTAGTCTTTCCACAATAGTCTCCACTTTATTCTGTCCACTACAGTCTTTCCACTATAGTCTGTCCACTTTAGTCTTTCCACTATTCTCTGTCCACTTTAGTCTTTCCACTATACTCTCCACTTTATTCTGTTCACTACAGTCTTTTCACTATAGTCTTTCCACTATAGTCTGTCCACTTTAGTCTTTCCACTTTAGTCTTTCCACTATAGTCTCCACTTTATTTTGTCCACCACAGTCTTTCCACTATAGTCTTTCCACTATAGTCTGTCCACTTTAGTCTTTCCACTATTCTCTGTCCACTTTAGTCTTTCCACTATACTCTCCACTTTATTCTGTCCACTACAGTCTTTTCACTATGGTCTTTCCACTATAGTCTGTCCACTTTAGTCTTTCCACTTTAGTCTTTCCACTATAGTCTCCACTTTATTTTGTCCACTACAGTCTTTCCACTTTAGTCTTTCCACTATTCTACTTTAGTCTTTCCACTATAGTCTGCACTTTATTCTGTCCACTACAGTCTTTCCACTTTAGTCTTTCCACTGTAGTCTGTCCACTTTAGTCTTTCCACTATTATCTGTCCACTTTAGTCTTTCCACAATACTCTCCACTTTATTCTGTCCACTACAGTCTTTCCACTATAGTCTTTCCACTATAGTCCGTCCACTTTAGTCTTTCCACTTTAGTCTTTCCACTACAGTCTCCACTTTATTTTGTCCACTACAGTCTTTCCACTTTAGTCTTTCCACTATTCTCTGTCTACTTTAGTCTTTCCACTACAGTCTCCACTTTATTCTGTCCACTACAGTCTTTCCACTTTAGTCTTTCCACTATTCTCTGTCTACTTTAGTCTTTCCACTATAGTCTCCACTTTATTCTGTCCACTACAGTCTTTCCACTATAGTCTGTCCACTTTAGTCTTTCCACTATTCTCTGTCCACTTTAGTCTTTCCACTATACTCTCCACTTTATTCTGTCCACTATAGTCTTTCCACTATAGTCTTTCCACTATAGTCTGTCCACTTTAGTCTTTCCACTTTACTCTTTCTACTTTAGTCTGTCCACTTTAGTCTTTCCACTTTAGTCTGTCCACTTTAGTCTGTCCACTTTAGTCTTTCCACTATAGTCTGTCCACTATAGTCTTTCCACTAAAGTCTGTCCAGTTTAGTCTTTCCACTATTCTCTGTCCACTTTAGTCTTTCCACTATAGTCTCCACTTTATTCTGTCCACTACAGTCTTTCCACTATAGTCTTTCCACTATAGTCTGTCCACTTTAGTCTTTCCACTATTCTCTGTCCACTTTAGTCTTTCCACTATAGTCTCCACTTTATTCTGTCCACTACAGTCTTTTCACTATGGTCTTTCCACTATAGTCTGTCCACTTTAGTCTTTCCACTTTAGTCTTTCCACTATAGTCTCAACTTTATTTTTTCCACTACAGTCTTTCCACTTTAGTCTTTCCACTATTCTCTGTCTAGTTTAGTCTTTCCGCTATAGTCTCCACTTTATTCTGTCCACTACAGTCTTTCCACTTTAGTCTTTCCACTATTCTCTGTCTACTTTAGTCTTTCCACTATAGTCTCCACTTTATTCTGTCCACTACAGTCTTTCCACTATAGTCTTTCCACTATAGTCTGTCCACTTTAGTCTTTCCACTATTCTCTGTCCACTTTAGTCTTTCCACTATACTCTCCACTTTATTCTGTCCACTACAGTCTTTCCACTATAGTCTTTCCACTATAGTCTGTCCACTTTAGTGTTTCCACTATTCTCTTTCCACTTTAGTCTTTCCACTTTAGTCTGTCCACTTTAGTCTTTCCACTTTAGTCTGTCCACTATAGTCTTTCCACTATAGTCTGTCCACTGTAGTCTTTCCACTATAGTCTGTCCAATTTAGTCTTTCCACTATTCTCTGTCCACTTTAGTCTTTCCACTATAGTCTCCACTTTATTCTGTCCACTACAGTCTTTCCACTATAGTCTTTCCACTATAGTCTGTCCACTTTAGTCTTTCCACTATTCTCTGCCCACTTTAGTCTTTCCACTATAGTCTCCACTTTAGTCTTTCCACTTTAGTCTTTCCACTTTAGTCTGTCCACTTTAGTCTTTCCACTTTAGTCTGTCCACTTTAGTCTTTCCACTATAGTCTGTTCACTTTAGTCTTTCCACTATTCTCTGTCCACTTTAGTCTTTCCACTATAGTCTCCACTTTATTATGTCCACTACAGTCTTTCCACTATAGTCTTTCCACTATAGTCTGTCCACTTTAGTCTTTCCACTATTCTCTGTCCACTTTAGTCTTTCCACTTTAGTCTGTCCACTTTAGTCTTTCCACTTTAGTCTCTCCACTTTAGTTTTTCCACTATAGTCTTTCCACTATAGTCTTTCCACTATAGTCTGTCCACTTTAGTCTTTCCACTATTCTCTGTCCACTTTAGTCTTTCCACTATAGTCTCCACTTTATTATGTCCACTACAGTCTTTCCACTATAGTCTTTCCACTATAGTCTGTCTACTTTAGTCTTTCCACTATTCTCTGTCCACTTTAGTCTTTCCTCTATAGTCTCCACTTTAATCTGTCCACTACAGTCTTTCCACTGTAGTCTTTCCACTATAGTCTGTCCACTTTAGTCTTTCCACTATTCTCTGTCCACTTTAGTCTTTCCACTATAGTCACCACTTTATTCTGTCCACTACAGTCTTTTCACTATAGTCTTTCCACTATTCTCTGTCTACTTTAGTCTTTCCACTATAGTCTCCACTTTATTCTGTCCACTACAGTCTTTCCACTATAGTCTTTCCACTATAGTTTGTCCACTTTAGTCTTTCCACTATTCTCTGTCCACTTTAGTCTTTCCACTATACTCTCCACTTTATTCTGTACACTAAAGTCTTTCCACTATAGTCTTTCCACTATAGTCTGTCCACTTTAGTCTTTCCACTTCAGTCTTTCCACTTTAGTCTGTCCACTTTAGTCTTTCCACTTTAGTCTGTCCACTTTAGTCTTTCCACTATAGTCTGTCCACTATAGTCTTTCCACTATAGTCTGTCCACTTTAGTCTTTCCACTATTCTCTGTCCACTTTAGTCTTTCCACTATAGTCTCCACTTTATTCTGTCCACTACAGTCTTTTCACTATAGTCTTTCCATTATAGTCTGTCCACTTTAGTCTTTCCACTTTAGTCTTTCCACTATAGTCTCCACTTTATTTTGTCCACTACAGTCTTTCCACTATAGTCTTTCCACTATAGTCTGTCCACTTTAGTCTTTCCACTATTCTCTGTCCACTTTAGTCTTTCCACTATACTCTCCACTTTATTCTGTCCACTACAGTCTTTTCACTATAGTCTTTCCACTATAGTCTGTCCACTTTAGTCTTTCCACTTTAGTCTTTCCACTATAGTCTCCACTTTATTTTGTCCACTACAGTCTTTCCACTTTAGTCTTTCCACTATTCTACTTTAGTCTTTCCACTATAGTCTCCTCTTCATTCTGTCCACTACAGTCTTTCCACTTTAGTCTTTCCACTGTAGTCTGTCCACTTTGGTCTTTCCACTATTATCTGTCCACTTTAGTCTTTCCACAATACTCTCCACTTTATTCTGTAAACTACAGTCTTTCCACTATAGTCTCCACTTTATTCTGTCCACTACAGTCTTTCCACTATAGTCTTTCCACTATAGTCTGTCCACTTTAGTCTTTCCACTATTCTCTGTCCACTTTAGTCTTTCCACTATCGTCTCCACTTTATTCTGTCCACTACAGTCTTTCCACTATAGTCTTTCCACTATAGTCTGTCCACTTTAGTCTTTCCACCACAGTCTTTCCACTATAGTCTGTCCACTTTAGTCTTTCCACTATTATCTGTCCACTTTAGTCTTTCCACTATAGTCTCCACTTTATTCTGTCCACTACAGTCTTTCCACTATTGACTTTCCACTATAGTCTATCCACTTTAGTCTTTCCACTTTAGTCTTTCCACTACAGTCTCCACTTTATTTTGTCCACTACAGTCTTTCCACTTTAGTCTTTCCACTATTCTCTGTCTACTTTAGTCTTTCCACTATAGTCTCCACTTTATTCTGTCCACTACAGTCTTTCCACTTTAGTCTTTCCACTATTCTCTGTCCACTTTAGTCTTTCCACTATAGTCTCCACTTTATTCTGTCCACTACAGTCTTTCCACTATAGTCTTTCCACTATAGTCTGTCCACTTTAGTCTTTCCACCACAGTCTTTCCACTATAGTCTGTCCACTTTAGTCTTTCCACTATTATCTGTCCACTTTAGTCTTTCCACTATAGTCTCCACTTTATTCTGTCCACTACAGTCTTTCCACTATTGACTTTCCACTATAGTCTATCCACTTTAGTCTTTCCACTTTAGTCTTTCCACTACAGTCTCCACTTTATTTTGTCCACTACAGTCTTTCCACTTTAGTCTTTCCACTATTCTCTGTCTACTTTAGTCTTTCCACTATAGTCTCCACTTTATTCTGTCCACTACAGTCTTTCCACTTTAGTCTTTCCACTATTCTCTGTCTACTTTAGTCTTTCCACTATAGTCTCCACTTTATTCTGTCCACTACAGTCTTTCCACTATAGTCTTTCCACTATAGTCTGTCCACTTTAGTCTTTCCACTATTCTCTGTCCACTTTAGTCTTTCCACTATACTCTCCACTTTATTCTGTCCACTACAGTCTTTCCACTATAGTCTTTCCACTATAGTCTGTCCACTTTAGTCTTTCCACTTTCGTCTTTCCACTTTAGTCTGTCCACTTTAGTCTTTCCACTATAGTCTGTCCACTATAGTCTTTCCACTATAGTCTGTCCACTTTAGTCTTTCCACTATTCTCTGTCCACTTTAGTCTTTCCACTATAGTCTCCACTTTATTCTGTCCACTACAATCTTTCCACTATAGTCTTTCCACTATAGTCTGTCCACTTTAGTCTTTCCACTATTCTCTGTCAACTTTAGTCTTTCCACTATAGTCTCCACTTTATTCTGTCCACTACAGTCTTTCCACTATAGTCTTTCCACTATAGTCTGTCCACTTTAGTCTTTCCACTATTCTCTGTCCACTTTAGTCTTTCCACTATACTCTCCACTTTATTCTGTCCACTACAGTCTTTCCACTATAGTCTTTCCACTATAGTCTGTCCACTTTAGTCTTTCCACTTTCGTCTTTCCACTTTAGTCTGTCCACTTTAGTCTTTCCACTATAGTCTGTCCACTACAGTCTTTCCACTATAGTCTGTCCACTTTAGTCTTTCCACTATTCTCTGTCCACTTTAGTCTTTCCACTATACTCTCCACTTTATTCTGTTCACTACAGTCTTTTCACTATAGTCTTTCCACTATAGTCTGTCCACTTTAGTCTTTCCACTATAGTCTCCACTTTATTTTGTCCACCACAGTCTTTAGTTTCTGTCCACTTTAGTCTTTCCACTATTCTCTTTCCACTTTAGTCTTTCCACTATAGTTTCCACTTTATTCTGTCCACTACAGTCTTTCCACTACAGTCTTTCCACTATAGTCTGTCCACTTTAGTCTTTCCACTATTCTCTGTCCACTTTAGTCTTTCCACTATACTCTCCACTTTATTCTGTCCACTACATTCTTTCCACTATAGTCTTTCCACTATAGTCTGTCCACTTTAGTCTTTCTACTTTAGTCTTTCCACTTTAGTCTGTCCACTTTAGACTTTCCCCTATAGTCTGTCCACTACAGTCTTTCCACTATAGTCTTTCCACTATAGTCTGTCCACTTTAGTCTTTCCACTATTCTCTGTCCACTTTAGTCTTTCCACTATAGTCTCCACTTTATTCTGTCCACTACAGTCTTTTCACTATAGTGTTTCCACTATTCTCTGTCTACTTTAGTCTTTCCACTATAGTCTCCACTTTATTCTGTCCACTACAGTCTTTCCACTATAGTCTTTCCACTATAGTTTGTCCACTTTAGTCTTTCCACTATTCTCTGTCCACTTTAGTCTTTCGACTATACTCTCCACTTTATTCTGTCCACTAAAGTCCTTCCACTATAGTCTTTCCACTATAGTCTGTCCACTTTAGTCTTTCCACTTCAGTCTTTCCACTTTAGTCTGTCCACTTTAGTCTTTCCACTTTAGTCTGTCCACTTTAGTCTTTCCACTATAGTCTGTCCACTATAGTCTTTACACTATAGTCTGTCCACTTTAGTCTTTCCACTATTCTCTGTCCACTTTAGTCTTTCCACTATAGTCTCCACTTTATTCTGTCCACTACAGTCTTTTCACTATAGTCTTTCCACTATAGTCTGTCCACTTTAGTCTTTCCACTATAGTCTCCACTTTATTTTGTCCACCACAGTCTTTCCACTATAGTCTTTCCACTATAGTCTGTCCACTTTAGTCTTTCCACTATTCTCTGTCCACTTTAGTCTTTCCACTATACTCTCCACTTTATTCTGTCCACTAAAGTCTTTCCACTATAGTCTTTCCACTATAGTCTGTCCACTTTAGTCTTTCCACTTTAGTCTTTCCTCTATAGTCTCCACTTTATTTTGTCCACTACAGTCTTTCCACTATAGTCTTTCCACTATAGTCTGTCCACTTTAGTCTTTCCACTATTCTCTGTCCACTTTAGTCTTTCCACTATACTCTCCACTTTATTCTGTCCACTACAGTCTTTTCACTATAGTCTTTCCACTATAGTCTGTCCACTTTAGTCTTTCCACTTTAGTCTTTCCACTATAGTCTCCACTTTATTTTGTCCACTACAGTCTTTCCACTTTAGTCTTTCCACTATTCTACTTTAGTCTTTCCACTATAGTCTCCTCTTTATTCTGTCCACTACAGTCTTTCCACTTTAGTCTTTCCACTGTAGTCTGTCCACTTTAGTCTTTCCACTATTATCTGTCCACTTTAGTCTTTCCACAATACTCTCCACTTTATTCTGTCCACTACAGTCTTTCCACTATAGTCTTTCCACTATAGTCTGTCCACTTTAGTCTTTCCACTTTAGTCTTTCCGCTACAGTCTCCACTTTATTTTGTCCACTACAGTCTTTCCACTTTAGTCTTTCCACTATTCTCTGTCTACTTTAGTCTTTCCACTATAGTCTCCACTTTATTCTGTCCACTACAGTCTTTCCACTATAGTCTTTCCACTATAGTCTGTCTACTTTAGTCTTTCCACTATTCTCTGTCCACTTTAGTCTTTCCACTATACTCTCCACTTTATTCTGTCCACTACAGTCTTTCCACTATAGTCTTTCCACTATAGTCTGTCCACTTTAGTCTTTCCACTTTAGTCTTTCCACTTTAGTCTGTCCACTTTAGTCTTTCCACTATAGTCTGTCCACTATAGTCTTTCCACTATAGTCTGTCCACTTTAGTCTTTCCACTATTCTCTGTCCACTTTAGTCTTTCCACTATAGTCTCCACTTTATTCTGTCCACTACAGTCTTTCCACTATAGTCTTTCTACTATAGTCTGTCCACTTTAGTCTTTCCACTATTCTCTGTCCACTTTAGTCTTTCCACTACAGTCTCCACTTTATTCTGTCCACTACAGTCTTTCCACTATAGTCTTTCCACTATAGTCTGTCCACTTTAGTCTTTCCACTATTCTCTGTCCACTTTAGTCTTTCCACTATAGTCTCCACTTTATTCTGTCCACTACAGTCTTTTCACTATAGTCTTTCCACTATTCTCTGTCTACTTTAGTCTTTCCACTATAGTCTCCACTTTATTCTGTCCACTACAGTCTTTCCACTTTAGTCTTTCCACTATTCTCTGTCCACTTTAGTCTTTCCACTATACTCTCCACTTTATTCTGTCCACTACAGTCTTTTCACTATAGTCTTTCCACTATAGTCTGTCCACTTTAGTCTTTCCACTTTAGTCTTTCCACTATAGTCTCCACTTTATTTTGTCCACTACAGTCTTTCCACTTTAGTCTTTCCACTATTCTACTTTAGTCTTTCCACTATAGTCTCCTCTTTATTCTGTCCACTACAGTCTTTCCACTTTAGTCTTTCCACTGTAGTCTGTCCACTTTAGTCTTTCCACTATTATCTGTCCACTTTAGTCTTTCCACAATACTCTCCACTTTATTCTGTCCACTACAGTCTTTCCACTATAGTCTTTCCACTATAGTCTGTCCACTTTAGTCTTTCCACTTTAGTCTTTCCACTACAGTCTCCACTTTATTTTGTCCACTACAGTCTTTCCACTTTAGTCTTTCCACTATTCTCTGTCTACTTTAGTCTTTCCACTATAGTCTCCACTTTATTCTGTCCACTACAGTCTTTCCACTTTAGTCTTTCCACTATTCTCTGTCTACTTTAGTCTTTCCACTATAGTCTCCACTTTATTCTGTCCACTACAGTCTTTCCACTATAGTCTTTCCACTATAGTCTGTCCACTTTAGTCTTTCCACTATTCTCTGTCCACTTTAGTCTTTCCACTATACTCTCCACTTTATTCTGTCCACTACAGTCTTTCCACTATAGTCTTTCCACTATAGTCTGTCCACTTTAGTCTTTCCACTTTAGTCTTTCCACTTTAGTCTGTCCACTTTAGTCTTTCCACTATAGTCTGTCCAATATAGTCTTTCCACTATAGTCTGTCCACTTTAGTCTTTCCACTATTCTCTGTCCACTTTAGTCTTTCCACTATAGTCTCCACTTTATTCTGTCCACTACAGTCTTTCCACTATAGTCTTTCCACTATAGTCTGTCCACTTTAGTCTTTCCACTATTCTCTGTCCACTTTAGTCTTTCCACTATAGTCTCCACTTTATTCTGTCCACTACAGTCTTTTCACTATAGTCTTTCCACTATTCTCTGTCTACTTTAGTCTTTCCACTATAGTCTCCACTTTATTCTGTCCACTACAGTCTTTCCACTATAGTCTGTCCACTTTAGTCTTTCCACTATTCTCTGTCCACTTTAGTCTTTCCACTATACTCTCCACTTTATTCTGTTCACTACAGTCTTTTCACTATAGTCTTTCCACTATAGTCTGTCCACTTTAGTCTTTCCACTTTAGTCTTTCCACTACAGTCTCCACTTTATTTTGTCCACTACGGTCTTTCCACTTTAGTCTTTCCACTATTCTCTGTCTACTTTAGTCTTTCCACTATAGTCTCCACTTTATTCTGTCCACTACAGTCTTTCCACTTTAGTCTTTCCACTATTCTCTGTCTACTTTAGTCTTTCCACTATAGTCTCCACTTTATTCTGTCCACTACAGTCTTTCCACTATAGTCTTTCCACTATAGTCTGTCCACTTTAGTCTTTCCACTATTCTCTGTCCACTTTCGTCTTTCCACTATACTCTCCACTTTATTCTGTCCACTACAGTCTTTCCACTATAGTCTTTCCACTATAGTCTGTCCACTTTAGTCTTTCCACTTTAGTCTTTCCACTTTAGTCTGTCCACTTTAGTCTTTCCACTATAGTCTGTCCAATATAGTCTTTCCACTATAGTCTGTCCACTTTAGTCTTTCCAATATTCTCTGTCCACTTTAGTCTTTCCACTATAGTCTCCACTCTATTCTGTCCACTACAGTCTTTCCACTATAGTCTTTCCACTATAGTCTGTCCACTTTAGTCTTTCCACTATTCTCTGTCCACTTTAGTCTTTCCACTATAGTCTCCACTTTATTCTGTCCACTACAGTCTTTTCACTATAGTCTTTCCACTATTCTCTGTCTACTTTAGTCTTTCCACTATAGTCTCCACTTTATTCTGTCCACTACAGTCTTTCCACTATAGTCTGTCCACTTTAGTCTTTCCACTATTCTCTGTCCACTTTAGTCTTTCCACTATACTCTCCACTTTATTCTGTTCACTACAGTCTTTTCACTATAGTCTTTCCACTATAGTCTGTCCACTTTAGTCTTTCCACTTTAGTCTTTCCACTATAGTCTCCACTTTATTTTGTCCACCACAGTCTTTCCACTATAGTCTTTCCACTATAGTCTGTCCACTTTAGTCTTTCCACTATTCTCTGTCCACTTTAGTCTTTCCACTATACTCTCCACTTTATTCTGTCCACTACAGTCTTTTCACTATAGTCTTTCCACTATAGTCTGTCCACTTTAGTCTTTCCACTTTAGTCTTTCCACTATAGTCTCCACTTTATTTTGTCCACTACAGTCTTTCCACTTTAGTCTTTCCACTATTCTACTTTAGTCTTTCCACTACAGTCTCCACTTTATTCTGTCCACTACAGTCTTTCCACTTTAGTCTTTCCACTGTAGTCTGTCCACTTTAGTCTTTCCACTATTATCTGTCCACTTTAGTCTTTCCACAATACTCTCCACTTTATTCTGTCCACTACAGTCTTTCCACTATAGTCTTTCCACTAAAGTCTGTCCACTTTAGTCTTTCCACTTTAGTCTTTCCACTACAGTCTCCACTTTATTTTGTCCACTACAGTCTTTCCACTTTAGTCTTTCCACTATTCTCTGTCTACTTTAGTCTTTCCACTATAGTCTCCACTTTCTTCTGTCCACTACAGTCTTTCCACTTTAGTCTTTCCACTATTCTCTGTCTACTTTAGTCTTTCCACTATAGTCTCCACTTTATTCTGTCCACTACAGTCTTTCCACTATAGTCTGTCCACGTTAGTCTTTCCACTATTCTCTGTCCACTTTAGTCTTTCCACTATTCTCTGTCTACTTTAGTCTTTCCACTATAGTCTCCACTTTATTCTGTCCACTACAGTCTTTCCACTTTAGTCTTTCCACTATTCTCTGTCTACTTTAGTCTTTCCACTATAGTCTCCACTTTATTCTGTCCACTACAGTCTTTCCACTATAGTCTGTCCACTTTAGTCTTTCCACTATTCTCTGTCCACTTTAGTCTTTCCACTATACTCTCCACTTTATTCTGTACACTACAGTCTTTCCACTATAGTCTTTCCACTATCGTCTGTCCACTTTAGTCTTTCTACTTTAGTCTTTCCACTTTAGTCTGTCCACTTTAGTCTTTCCACTTTAGTCTGTCCACTTTAGTCTTTCCCCTATAGTCTGTCCACTATAGTCTTTCCACTATAGTCTGTCCACTTTAGTCTTTCCACTATTCTCTGTCCACTTTAGTCTTTCCACTATAGTCTCCACTTTATTCTGTCCACTACAGTCTTTCCACTATAGTCTTTCCACTATAGTCTGTCCACTTTAGTCTTTCCACTATTCTCTGTCCACTTTAGTCTTTCCACTATAGTCTCCACTTTATTCTGTCCACTACAGTCTTTTCACTATAGTCTTTCCACTATTCTCTGTCTACTTTAGTCTTTCCACTATAGTCTCCACTTTATTCTGTCCACTACAGTCTTTCCACTATAGTCTTTCCACTATAGTTTGTCCACTTTAGTCTTTCCACTATTCTCTGTCCACTTTAGTCTTTCCACTATACTCTCCACTTTATTCTGTCCACTAAAGTCTTTCCACTATAGTCTTTCCACTATAGTCTGTCCACTTGAGTCTTTCCACTTCAGTCTTTCCACTTTAGTCTGTCCACTTTAGTCTTTCCACTTTAGTCTGTCCACTTTAGTCTTTCCACTATAGTCTGTCCACTATAGTCTTTCCACTATAGTCTGGCCACTTTAGTCTTTCCACTATTCTCTCCACTTTATTCTGTCCACTAAAGTCTTTCCACTATAGTCTTTCCACTATAGTCTGTCCACTTTAGTCTTTCCACTTCAGTCTTTCCACTTTAGTCTGTCCACTTTAGTCTTTCCACTTTAGTCTTTCCACTATAGTCTCCATTTTATTCTGTCCACTACAGTCTTTCCACTATAGTCTGTCCACTTTAGTCTTTCCACTATTCTCTGTCCACTTTAGTCTTTCCACTATACTCTCCACTTTATTCTGTCCACTACAGTCTTTCCACTATAGTCTTTCCACTATAGTCTTTCCACTTTAGTCTTTCCACTTTAGTCTGTCCACTTTAGTCTTTCCACTATAGTCTGTCCACTTTAGTCTTTCCACTATTCTCTGTCCACTTTAGTCTTTCCACTATACTCTCCACTTTATTCTGTCCACTAAAGTCTTTCCACTATAGTCTTTCCACTATAGTCTGTCCACTTTAGTCTTTCCACTTCAGTCTTTCCACTTTAGTCTGTCCACTTTAGTCTTTCCACTATAGTCTGTCCACTTTAGTCTTTCCACTTCAGTCTTTCCACTTTAGTCTGTCCACTTTAGTCTTTCCACTTTAGTCTTTCCACTATAGTCTCCACTTTATTCTGTCCACTACAGTCTTTCCACTATAGTCTGTCCACTTTAGTCTTTCCACTATTCTCTGTCCACTTTAGTCTTTCCACTATACTCTGCACTTTATTCTGTTCACTACAGTCTTTTCACTAGAGTCTTTCCACTATAGTCTGTCCACTTTAGTCTTTCCACTTTAGTCTTTCCACTATAGTCTCCACTTTATTTTGTCCACCACAGTCTTTCCACTATAGTCTTTCCACTATAGTCTGTCCACTTTAGTCTTTCCACTATTCTCTGTCCACTTTAGTCTTTCCACTATACTCTCCACTTTATTCTGTCCACTACAGTCTTTTCACTATAGTCTTTCCACTATAGTCTGTCCACTTTAGTCTTTCCACTTTAGTCTTTCCACTATAGTCTCCACTTTATTTTGTCCACTACAGTCTTTCCACTTTAGTCTTTCCACTATTCTACTTTAGTCTTTCCACTACAGTCTCCACTTTATTCTGTCCACTACAGTCTTTCCACTTTAGTCTTTCCACTGTAGTCTGTCCACTTTAGTCTTTCCACTATTATCTGTCCACTTTAGTCTTTCCACAATACTCTCCACTTTATTCTGTCCACTACAGTCTTTCCACTATAGTCTTTCCACTAAAGTCTGTCCACTTTAGTCTTTCCACTTTAGTCTTTCCACTACAGTCTCCACTTTATTTTGTCCACTACAGTCTTTCCACTTTAGTCTTTCCACTATTCTCTGTCTACTTTAGTCTTTCCACTATAGTCTCCACTTTATTCTGTCCACTACAGTCTTTCCACTTTAGTCTTTCCACTATTCTCTGTCTACTTTAGTCTTTCCACTATAGTCTCCACTTTATTCTGTCCACTACAGTCTTTCCACTATAGTCTGTCCACTTTAGTCTTTCCACTATTCTCTGTCCACTTTAGTCTTTCCACTATTCTCTGTCTACTTTAGTCTTTCCACTATAGTCTCCACTTTATTCTGTCCACTACAGTCTTTCCACTTTAGTCTTTCCAATATTCTCTGTCTACTTTAGTCTTTCCACTATAGTCTCCACTTTATTCTGTCCACTACAGTCTTTCCACTATAGTCTGTCCACTTTAGTCTTTCCACTATTCTCTGTCCACTTTAGTCTTTCCACTATTCTCTGTCCACTTTAGTCTTTCCACTATTCTCTGTCTACTTTAGTCTTTCCACTATAGTCTGTCCACTTTAGTCTTTCCACTATTCTCTGTCCACTTTCGTCTTTCCACTATAGTCTCCACTTTATTCTGTCCACTACAGTCTTTCCACTATAGTCTTTCCACTATAGTCTGTCCACTTTAGTCTTTCCCCTATAGTCTGTCCACTATAGTCTTTCCACTATAGTCTGTCCACTTTAGTCTTTCCACTATTCTCTGTCCACTTTAGTCTTTCCACTATAGTCTCCACTTTATTCTGTCCACTACAGTCTTTCCACTATAGTCTTTCCACTATAGTCTGTCCACTTTAGTCTTTCCACTATTCTCTGTCCACTTTAGTCTTTCCACTATAGTCTCCACTTTATTCTGTCCACTGCAGTCTTTTCACTATAGTCTTTCCACTATTCTCTGTCTACTTTAGTCTTTCCACTATAGTCTCCACTTTATTCTGTCCACTACAGTCTTTCCACTATAGTCTGTCCACTTTAGTCTTTCCACTATTCTCTGTCTACTTTAGTCTTTCCACTATAGTCTCCACTTTATTCTGTCCACTACAGTCTTTCCACTTTAGTCTTTCCACTATTCTCTGTCTACTTTAGTCTTTCCACTATAGTCTCCACTTTATTCTGTCCACTACAGTCTTTCCACTATAGTCTGTCCACTTTAGTCTTTCCACTATTCTCTGTCCACTTTAGTCTTTCCACTATACTCTCCACTTTATTCTGTACACTACAGTCTTTCCACTATAGTCTTTCCACTATAGTCTGTCCACTTTAGTCTTTCTACTTTAGTCTTTCCACTTTAGTCTGTCCACTTTAGTCTTTCCACTTTAGTCTGTCCACTTTAGTCTTTCCACTATAGTCTGTCCACTTTAGTCTTTCCACTATTCTCTGTCCACTTTAGTCTTTCCACTATAGTCTCCACTTTATTCTGTCCACTACAGTCTTTCCACTATAGTCTTTCCACTATAGTCTGTCCACTTTAGTCTTTCCCCTATAGTCTGTCCACTATAGTCTTTCCACTATAGTCTGTCCACTTTAGTCTTTCCACTATTCTCTGTCCACTTTAGTCTTTCCACTATAGTCTCCACTTTATTCTGTCCACTACAGTCTTTCCACTATAGTCTTTCCACTATAGTCTGTCCACTTTAGTCTTTCCACTATTCTCTGTCCACTTTAGTCTTTCCACTATAGTCTCCACTTTATTCTGTCCACTACAGTCTTTTCACTATAGTCTTTCCACTATTCTCTGTCCACTTTAGTCTTTCCACTTTAGTCTGTCCACTTTAATCTTTCCACTATAGTCTGTCCACTTTAGTCTTTCCACTATTCTCTGTCCACTTTAGTCTTTCCACTATAGTCTCCACTTTATTCTGTCCACTACAGTCTTTCCACTATAGTCTTTCCACTATAGTCTGTCCACTTTAGTCTTTCCCCTATAGTCTGTCCACTATAGTCTTTCCACTATAGTCTGTCCACTTTAGTCTTTCCACTATTCTCTGTCCACTTTAGTGTTTCCACTATAATAGTCTCCACTTTATTCTGTCCACTACAGTCTTTCCACTATTGTCTTTCCACTATAGTCTGTCCACTTTAGTCTTTCCACTATTCTCTGTCCACTTTAGTCTTTCCACTATACTCTCCACTTTATTCTGTCCACTACAGTCTTTCCACTATAGTCTTTCTACTATAGTCTGTCCACTTTAGTCTTTCCACTATTCTCTGTCCACTTTAGTCTTTCCACTACAGTCTCCACTTTATTCTGTCCACTACAGTCTTTCCACTATAGTCTTTCCACTATAGTCTGTCCACTTTAGTCTTTCCACTATTCTCTGTCCACTTTAGTCTTTCCACTATAGTCTCCACTTTATTCTGTCCACTACAGCCTTTTCACTATAGTCTTTCCACTATTCTCTGTCTACTTTAGTCTTTCCACTATAGTCTCCACTTTATTCTGTCCACTACAGTCTTTCCACTATAGTCTTTCCACTATAGTCTGTCCACTTTAGTCTTTCCACTATTCTCTGTCCACTTTAGTCTTTCCACTATACTCTCCACTTTATTCTGTCCACTACAGTCTTTCCACTATAGTCTTTCCACTATAGTCTGTCCACTTTAGTCTTTCCACTTTAGTCTGTCCACTTTAGTCTTTCCACTATAGTCTGTCCACTATAGTCTTTCCACTATAGTCTGTCCACTTTAGTCTTTCCACTATTCTCTGTCCACTTTAGTCTTTCCACTATAGTCTCCACTTTATTCTGTCCACTACAGTCTTTCCACTATAGTCTTTCCACTATAGTCTGTCCACTTTAGTCTTTCCACTATTCTCTGTCCACTTTAGTCTTTCCACTATAGTCTCCACTTTATTCTGTCCACTACAGTCTTTCCACTATAGTCTGTCCACTTTAGTCTTTCCACTATTCTCTGTCCACTTTAGTCTTTCCACTATAGTCTCCACTTTATTCTGTCCACTACAGTCTTTTCACTATAGTCTTTCCACTATTCTCTGTCTACTTTAGTCTTTCCACTATAGTCTCCACTTTATTCTGTCCACTACAGTCTTTCCACTATAGTCTGTCCACTTTAGTCTTTCCACTATTCTCTGTCCACTTTAGTCTTTCCACTATACTCTCCACTTTATTCTGTTCACTACAGTCTTTTCACTATAGTCTTTCCACTATAGTCTGTCCACTTTAGTCTTTCCACTTTAGTCTTTCCACTATAGTCTCCACTTTATTTTGTCCACCACAGTCTTTCCACTATAGTCTTTCCACTATAGTCTGTCCACTTTAGTCTTTCCACTATTCTCTGTCCACTTTAGTCTTTCCACTATACTCTCCACTTTATTCTGTCCACTACAGTCTTTTCACTATAGTCTTTCCACTATAGTCTGTCCACTTTAGTCTTTCCACTTTAGTCTTTCCACTATAGTCTCCACTTTATTTTGTCCACTACAGTCTTTCCACTTTAGTCTTTCCACTATTCTACTTTAGTCTTTCCACTATAGTCTCCACTTTATTCTGTCCACTACAGTCTTTCCACTTTAGTCTTTCCACTGTAGTCTGTCCACTTTAGTCTTTCCACTATTATCTGTCCACTTTAGTCTTTCCACAATACTCTCCACTTTATTCTGTCCACTACAGTCTTTCCAGTATAGTCTTTCCACTATAGTCTGTCCACTTTAGTCTTTCCACTTTAGTCTTTCCACTACAGTCTCCACTTTATTTTGTCCACTACAGTCTTTCCACTTTAGTCTTTCCACTATTCTCTGTCTACTTTAGTCTTTCCACTATAGTCTCCACTTTATTCTGTCCACTACAGTCTTTCCACTTTAGTCTTTCCACTATTCTCTGTCTACTTTAGTCTTTCCACTATAGTCTCCACTTTATTCTGTCCACTACAGTCTTTCCACTATAGTCTGTCCACTTTAGTCTTTCCACTATTCTCTGTCCACTTTAGTCTTTCCACTATACTCTCCACTTTATTCTGTCCACCTCAGTCTTTCCACTATAGTCTTTCCACTATAGTCTGTCCACTTTAGTCTTTCTACTTTAGTCTTTCCACTTTAGTCTGTCCACTTTAGTCTTTCCACTTTAGTCTGTCCACTTTAGTCTTTCCCTATAGTCTGTCCACTATAGTCTTTCCACTATAGTCTGTCCACTTTAGTCTTTCCACTATTCTCTGTCCACTTTAGTCTTTCCACTATAGTCTCCACTTTATTCTGTCCACTACAGTCTTTCCACTATAGTCTTTCCACTATAGTCTGTCCACTTTAGTCTTTCCACTATTCTCTGTCCACTTTAGTCTTTCCACTATAGTCTCCGATTTATTCTGTCCACTACAGTCTTTTCACTATAGTCTTTCCACTATTCTCAGTCTACTTTAGTCTTTCCACTATAGTCTCCACTTTATTCTGTCCACTACAGTCTTTCCACTATAGTCTGTCCACTTTAGTCTTTCCACTATTCTCTGTCCACTTTAGTCTTTCCACTATACTCTCCACTTTATTCTGTTCACTACAGTCTTTTCACTATAGTCTTTCCACTATAGTCTGTCCACTTTAGTCTTTCCACTTTAGTCTTTCCACTATAGTCTCCACTTTATTTTGTCCACCACAGTCTTTCCACTATAGTCTTTCCACTATAGTCTGTCCACTTTAGTCTTTCCACTATTCTCTGTCCACTTTAGTCTTTCCACTATACTCTCCACTTTATTCTGTCCACTACAGTCTTTTCACTATAGTCTTTCCACTATAGTCTGTCCACTTTAGTCTTTCCACTTTAGTCTTTCCACTATAGTCTCCACTTTATTTTGTCCACTACAGTCTTTCCACTTTAGTCTTTCCACTATTCTACTTTAGTCTTTCCACTATAGTCTCCACTTTATTCTGTCCACTACAGTCTTTCCACTTTAGTCTTTCCACTGTAGTCTGTCCACTTTAGTCTTTCCACTATTATCTGTCCACTTTAGTCTTTCCACAATACTCTCCACTTTATTCTGTCCACTACAGTCTTTCCAGTATAGTCTTTCCACTATAGTCTGTCCACTTTAGTCTTTCCACTTTAGTCTTTCCACTACAGTCTCCACTTTATTTTGTCCACTACAGTCTTTCCACTTTAGTCTTTCCACTATTCTCTGTCTACTTTAGTCTTTCCACTATAGTCTCCACTTTATTCTGTCCACTACAGTCTTTCCACTTTAGTCTTTCCACTATTCTCTGTCTACTTTAGTCTTTCCACTATAGTCTCCACTTTATTCTGTCCACTACAGTCTTTCCACTATAGTCTGTCCACTTTAGTCTTTCCACTATTCTCTGTCCACTTTAGTCTTTCCACTATACTCTCCACTTTATTCTGTCCACCTCAGTCTTTCCACTATAGTCTTTCCACTATAGTCTGTCCACTTTAGTCTTTCTACTTTAGTCTTTCCACTTTAGTCTGTCCACTTTAGTCTTTCCACTTTAGTCTGTCCACTTTAGTCTTTCCCCTATAGTCTGTCCACTATAGTCTTTCCACTATAGTCTGTCCACTTTAGTCTTTCCACTATTCTCTGTCCACTTTAGTCTTTCCACTATACTCTCCACTTTATTCTGTCCACTACAGTCTTTTCACTATAGTCTTTCCACTATAGTCTGTCCACTTTAGTCTTTCCACTTTAGTCTTTCCACTATAGTCTCCACTTTATTTTGTCCACTACAGTCTTTCCACTTTAGTCTTTCCACTATTCTACTTTAGTCTTTCCACTATAGTCTCCACTTTATTCTGTCCACTACAGTCTTTCCACTTTAGTCTTTCCACTGTAGTCTGTCCACTTTAGTCTTTCCACTATTATCTGTCCACTTTAGTCTTTCCACAATACTCTCCACTTTATTCTGTCCACTACAGTCTTTCCAGTATAGTCTTTCCACTATAGTCTGTCCACTTTAGTCTTTCCACTTTAGTCTTTCCACTACAGTCTCCACTTTATTTTGTCCACTACAGTCTTTCCACTTTAGTCTTTCCACTATTCTCTGTCTACTTTAGTCTTTCCACTATAGTCTCCACTTTATTCTGTCCACTACAGTCTTTCCACTTTAGTCTTTCCACTATTCTCTGTCTACTTTAGTCTTTCCACTATAGTCTCCACTTTATTCTGTCCACTACAGTCTTTCCACTATAGTCTGTCCACTTTAGTCTTTCCACTATTCTCTGTCCACTTTAGTCTTTCCACTATACTCTCCACTTTATTCTGTCCACCTCAGTCTTTCCACTATAGTCTTTCCACTATAGTCTGTCCACTTTAGTCTTTCTACTTTAGTCTTTCCACTTTAGTCTGTCCACTTTAGTCTTTCCACTTTAGTCTGTCCACTTTAGTCTTTCCC
Source organism: Branchinecta sandiegonensis (assembly GCA_030848855.1). NCBI lineage: Eukaryota > Metazoa > Arthropoda > Branchiopoda > Anostraca > Branchinectidae > Branchinecta > Branchinecta sandiegonensis. The sequence goes on along the minus strand of JAUPMV010000003.1, from coordinate 27,069,613 downwards.
TATAGTCTGTCCACTATAGTCTTTCCACTATAGTCTGTCCACTTTAGTCTTTCCACTATTCTCTGTCCACTTTAGTCTTTCCACTATAGTCTCCACTTTATTCTGTCCACTACAGTCTTTCCACTATAGTCTTTCCACTATAGTCTGTCCACTTTAGTCTTTCCACTATTCTCTGTCCACTTTAGTCTTTCCACTATAGTCTCCGATTTATTCTGTCCACTACAGTCTTTTCACTATAGTCTTTCCACTATTCTCAGTCTACTTTAGTCTTTCCACTATAGTCTCCACTTTATTCTGTCCACTACAGTCTTTCCACTATAGTCTGTCCACTTTAGTCTTTCCACTATTCTCTGTCCACTTTAGTCTTTCCACTATACTCTCCACTTTATTCTGTTCACTACAGTCTTTTCACTATAGTCTTTCCACTATAGTCTGTCCACTTTAGTCTTTCCACTTTAGTCTTTCCACTATAGTCTCCACTTTATTTTGTCCACCACAGTCTTTCCACTATAGTCTTTCCACTATAGTCTGTCCACTTTAGTCTTTCCACTATTCTCTGTCCACTTTAGTCTTTCCACTATACTCTCCACTTTATTCTGTCCACTACAGTCTTTTCACTATAGTCTTTCCACTATAGTCTGTCCACTTTAGTCTTTCCACTTTAGTCTTTCCACTATAGTCTCCACTTTATTTTGTCCACTACAGTCTTTCCACTTTAGTCTTTCCACTATTCTACTTTAGTCTTTCCACTATAGTCTCCACTTTATTCTGTCCACTACAGTCTTTCCACTTTAGTCTTTCCACTGTAGTCTGTCCACTTTAGTCTTTCCACTATTATCTGTCCACTTTAGTCTTTCCACAATACTCTCCACTTTATTCTGTCCACTACAGTCTTTCCAGTATAGTCTTTCCACTATAGTCTGTCCACTTTAGTCTTTCCACTTTAGTCTTTCCACTACAGTCTCCACTTTATTTTGTCCACTACAGTCTTTCCACTTTAGTCTTTCCACTATTCTCTGTCTACTTTAGTCTTTCCACTATAGTCTCCACTTTATTCTGTCCACTACAGTCTTTCCACTTTAGTCTTTCCACTATTCTCTGTCTACTTTAGTCTTTCCACTATAGTCTCCACTTTATTCTGTCCACTACAGTCTTTCCACTATAGTCTGTCCACTTTAGTCTTTCCACTATTCTCTGTCCACTTTAGTCTTTCCACTATACTCTCCACTTTATTCTGTCCACCTCAGTCTTTCCACTATAGTCTTTCCACTATAGTCTGTCCACTTTAGTCTTTCTACTTTAGTCTTTCCACTTTAGTCTGTCCACTTTAGTCTTTCCACTTTAGTCTGTCCACTTTAGTCTTTCCCCTATAGTCTGTCCACTATAGTCTTTCCACTATAGTCTGTCCACTTTAGTCTTTCCACTATTCTCTGTCCACTTTAGTCTTTCCACTATAGTCTCCACTTTATTCTGTCCACTACAGTCTTTCCACTATAGTCTTTCCACTATAGTCTGTCCACTTTAGTCTTTCCACTATTCTCTGTCCACTTTAGTCTTTCCACTATAGTCTCCGATTTGTTCTGTCCACTACAGTCTTTTCACTATAGTCTTTCCACTATTCTCTGTCTACTTTAGTCTTTCCACTATAGTCTCCACTTTATTCTGTCCACTACAGTCTTTCCACTATAGTCTTTCCACTATAGTTTGTCCACTTTAGTCTTTCCACTATTCTCTGTCCACTTTAGTCTTTCCACTATACTCTCCACTTTATTCTGTCCACTAAAGTCTTTCCACTATAGTCTTTCCACTATAGTCTGTCCACTTTAGTCTTTCCACTTCAGTCTTTCCACTTTAGTCTGTCCACTTTAGTCTTTCCACTTTAGTCTGTCCACTTTAGTCTTTCCACTATAGTCTGTCCACTATAGTCTTTCCACTATAGTCTGTCCTCTTTAGTCTTTCCACTATTCTCTGTCCACTTTAGTCTTTCCACTATAGTCTCCACTTTATTCTGTCCACTACAGTCTTTCCACTATAGTCTGTCCACTTTAGTGTTTCCACTATTCTCTGTCCACTTTAGTCTTTCCACTATACTCTCCACTTTATTCTGTCCACTACAGTCTTTCCACTATAGTCTTTCCACTATAGTCTGTCCACTTTAGTCTTTCCACTTTAGTCTTTCCACTTTAGTCTGTCCACTTTAGTCTTTCCACTATAGTCTGTCCACTATAGTCTTTCCACTATAGTCTGTTCACTTTAGTCTTTCCACCATTCTCTGTCCACTTTAGTCTTTCCACTATAGTCTCCACTTTATTCTGTCCACTACAGTCTTTCCACTATAGTCTTTCTACTATAGTCTGTCCACTTTAGTCTTTCCACTATTCTCTGTCCAAATTAGTCTTTCCACTACAGTCTCCACTTTATTCTGTCCACTACAGTCTTTCCACTATAGTCTTTCCACTATAGTCTGTCCACTTTAGTCTTTCCACTATTCTCTGTCCACTTTAGTCTTTCCACTATAGTCTCCACTTTATTCTGTCCACTACAGTCTTTTCACTATAGTCTTTCCACTATTCTCTGTCTACTTTAGTCTTTACACTATAGTCTCCACTTTATTCTGTCCACTACAGTCTTTCCACTATAGTCTGTCCACTTTAGTCTTTCCACTATTCTCTGTCCACTTTAGTCTTTCCCCTATACTCTCCACTTTATTCTGTTCACTACAGTCTTTTCACTATAGTCTTTCCACTATAGTCTGTCCACTTTAGTCTTTCCACTTTAGTCTTTCCACTATAGTCTTCACTTTATTTTGTCCACCACAGTCTTTCCACTATAGTCTTTCCACTATAGTCTGTCCACTTTAGTCTTTCCACTATTCTCTGTCCACTTTAGTTTTTCCACTATACTCTCCACTTTATTCTGTCCACTACAGTCTTTTCACTATGGTCTTTCCACTATAGTCTGTCCACTTTAGTCTTTCCACTTTAGTCTTTCCACTATAGTCTCCACTTTATTTTGTCCACTACAGTCTTTCCACTTTAGTCTTTCCACTATTCTACTTTAGTCTTTCCACTATAGTCTCCACTTTATTCTGTCCACTACAGTCTTTCCACTTTAGTCTTTCCACTGTAGTCTGTCCACTTTAGTCTTTCCACTATTATCTGTCCACTTTAGTCTTTCCACAATACTCTCCACTTTATTCTGTCCACTACAGTCTTTCCACTATAGTCTTTCCACTATAGTCTGTCCACTTTAGTCTTTCCACTTTAGTCTTTCCACTACAGTCTCCACTTTATTTTGTCCACTACAGTCTTTCCACTTTAGTCTGTCCACTTTAGTCTTTCCCCTATAGTCTGTCCACTATAGTCTTTCCACTATAGTCTGTCCACTTTAGTCTTTCCACTATTCTCTGTCCACTTTAGTCTTTCCACTATAGTCTCCACTTTATTCTGTCCACTACAGTCTTTCCACTATAGTCTTTCCACTATAGTCTGTCCACTTTAGTCTTTCCACTATTCTCTGTCCACTTTAGTCTTTCCACTATAGTCTCCACTTTATTCTGTCCACTACAGTCTTTTCACTTTAGTCTTTCCACTATTCTCTGTCTACTTTAGTCTTTCCACTATAGTCTCCACTTTATTCTGTCCACTACAGTCTTTCCACTATAGTCTTTCCACTATAGTTAGTCCACTTTAGTCTTTCCACTATTCTCTGTCCACTTTAGTCTTTCCACTATACTCTCCACTTTATTCTGTCCACTAAAGTCTTTCCACTATAGTCTTTCCACTATAGTCTGTCCACTTTAGTCTTTCCACTTCAGTCTTTCCACTTTAGTCTGTCCACTTTAGTCTTTCCACTTTAGTCTGTCCACTTTAGTCTTTCCACTATAGTCTGTCCACAATAGTCTTTCCACTATAGTCTGGCCACTTTAGTCTTTCCACTATTCTCTGTCCACTTTAGTCTTTCCACTATAGTCTCCACTTTATTCTGTCCACTACAGTCTTTTCACTATAGTCTTTCCACTATAGTCTGTCCACTTTAGTCTTTCCACTTTAGTCTTTCCACTATAGTCTCCACTTTATTTTGTCCACTACAGTCTTTCCACTATAGTCTTTCCACTATAGTCTGTCCACTTTAGTCTTTCCACTTTAGTCTTTCCACTATAGTGTCCACTTTATTTTGTCCACTACAGTCTTTCCACTTTAGTCTTTCCACTATTCTACTTTAGTCTTTCCACTAAAGTCTCCTCTTTATTCTGTCCACTACAGTCTTTCCACTTTAGTCTTTCCACTGTAGTCTGTCCACTTTAGTCTTTCCACTATTATCTGTCCACTTTAGTCTTTCCACAATACTCTCCACTTTATTCTGTCCACTACAGTCTTTCCACTATAGTCTTTCCACTATAGTCTGTCCACTTTAGTCTTTCCACTTTAGTCTTTCCACTACAGTCTCCACTTTATTTTGTCCACTACAGTCTTTCCACTTTAGTCTTTCCACTATTCTCTGTCTACTTTAGTCTTTCCACTATAGTCTCCACTTTATTCTGTCCACTACAGTCTTTCCACTATAGTCTTTCCACTATAGTCTGTCTACTTTAGTCTTTCCACTATTCTCTGTCCACTTTAGTCTTTCCACTATACTCTCCACTTTATTCTGTCCACTACAGTCTTTCCACTATAGTCTTTCCACTATAGTCTGTCCACTTTAGTCTTTCCACTTTAGTCTTTCCACTTTAGTCTGTCCACTTTAGTCTTTCCACTATAGTCTGTCCACTATAGTCTTTCCACTATAGTCTGTCCACTTTAGTCTTTCCACTATTCTCTGTCCACTTTAGTCTTTCCACTATAGTCTCCACTTTATTCTGTCCACTACAGTCTTTCCACTATAGTCTTTCCACTATAGTCTGTCCACTTTAGTCTTTCCACTATTCTCTGTCCACTTTAGTCTTTCCACTATAGTCTCCACTTTATTCTGTCCACTACAGTCTTTCCACTATAGTCTTTCCACTATAGTCTGTCCACTTTAGTCTTTCCACTATTCTCTGTCCACTTTAGTCTTTCCACTATAGTCTCCACTTTATTCTGTCCACTATAGTCTTTTCACTATAGTCTTTCCACTATTCTCTGTCTACTTTAGTCTTTCCACTATAGTCTCCACTTTATTCTGTCCACTACAGTCTTTCCACTATAGTCTGTCCACTTTAGTCTTTCCACTATTCTCTGTCCACTTTAGTCTTTCCACTATACTCTCCACTTTATTCTGTTCACTACAGTCTTTTCACTATAGTCTTTCCACTATAGTCTGTCCACTATAGTCTTTCCACTATAGTCTGTCCACTTTAGTCTTTCCACTATTATCTGTCCACTTTAGTCTTTCCACAATACTCTCCACTTTATTCTGTCCACTACAGTCTTTCCACTTTAGTCTTTCCACTACAGTCTCCACTTTATTTTGTCCACTACAGTCTTTCCACTTTAGTCTTTCCACTATTCTCTGTCTACTTTAGTCTTTCCACTATAGTCTCCACTTTATTCTGTCCACTACAGTCTTTCCACTATAGTCTTTCCACTATAGTCTGTCTACTTTAGTCTTTCCACTATTCTCTGTCCACTTTAGTCTTTCCACTATACTCTCCACTTTATTCTGTCCACTACAGTCTTTCCACTATAGTCTTTCTACTATAGTCTGTCCACTTTAGTCTTTCCACTATTCTCTGTCCACTTTAGTCTTTCCACTACAGTCTCCACTTTCTTCTGTCCACTACAGTCTTTCCACTATAGTCTTTCCACTATAGTCTGTCCACTTTAGTCTTTCCACTATTCTCTGTCCACTTTAGTCTTTCCACTATAGTCTCCACTTTATTCTGTCCACTACAGCCTTTTCACTATAGTCTTTCCACTATTCTCTGTCTACTTTAGTCTTTCCACTATAGTCTCCACTTTATTCTGTCCACTACAGTCTTTCCACTATAGTCTTTCCACTATAGTCTGTCCACTTTAGTCTTTCCACTATTCTCTGTCCACTTTAGTCTTTCCACTATGGTCTCCACTTTATTCTGTCCACTACAGTCTTTCCACTATAGTCTTTCCACTATAGTCTGTCCACTTTAGTCTTTCCACTATTCTCTGTCCACTTTAGTCTTTCCACTATACTCTCCACTTTATTCTGTCCACTACAGTCTTTCCACTATAGTCTTTCCACTATAGTCTGTCCACTTTAGTCTTTCCACTTTAGTCTGTCCAATTTAGTCTTTCCACTATAGTCTGTCCACTATAGTCTTTCCACTATAGTCTGTCCACTTTAGTCTTTCCACTATTCTCTGTCCACTTTAGTCTTTCCACTATAGTCTCCACTTTATTCTGTCCACTACAGTCTTTCCACTATAGTCTGTCCACTTTAGTCTTTCCACTATTCTCTGTCCACTTTAGTCTTTCCACTATAGTCTCCACTTTATTCTGTCCACTACAGTCTTTCCACTATAGTCTTTCCACTATAGTCTGTCCACTTTAGTCTTTCCACTATTCTCTGTCCACTTTAGTCTTTCCACTATAGTCTCCACTTTATTCTGTCCACTACAGTCTTTTCACTATAGTCTTTCCACTATTCTCTGTCTACTTTAGTCTTTCCACTATAGTCTCCACATTATTCTGTCCACTACAGTCTTTCCACTATAGTCTGTCCACGTTAGTCTTTCCACTATTCTCTGTCCACTTTAGTCTTTCCACTATACTCTCCACTTTATTCTGTTCACTACAGTCTTTTCACTATACTCTTTCCACTATAGTCTGTCCACTTTAGTCTTTCCACTTTAGTCTTTCCACTATAGTCTCCACTTTATTTTGTCCACCACAGTCTTTCCACTATAGTCTTTCCACTATAGTCTGTCCACTTTAGTCTTTCCACTATTCTCTGTACACTTTAGTCTTTCCACTATACTCTCCACTTTATTCTGTCCACTACAGTCTTTTCACTATAGTCTTTCCACTATAGTCTGTCCACTTTAGTCTTTCCACTTTAGTCTTTCCACTATAGTCTCCACTTTATTTTGTCCACTACAGTCTTTCCACTTTAGTCTTTCCACTATTCTACTTTAGTCTTTCCACTATAGTCTCCACTTTATTCTGTCCACTACAGTCTTTCCACTTTAGTCTTTCCACTGTAGTCTGTCCACTTTAGTCTTTCCACTATTATCTGTCCACTTTAGTCTTTCCACAATACTCTCCACTTTATTCTGTCCACTACAGTCTTTCCACTATAGTCTTTCCACTATAGTCTGTCCACTTTAGTCTTTCCACTTTAGTCTTTCCACTACAGTCTCCACTTTATTTTGTCCACTACAGTCTTTCCACTTTAGTCTTTCCACTATTCTCTGTCTACTTTAGTCTTTCCACTATAGTCTCCACTTTATTCTGTCCACTACAGTCTTTCCACTTTAGTCTTTCCACTATTCTCTGTCTACTTTAGTCTTTCCACTATAGTCTCCACTTTATTCTGTCCACTACAGTCTTTCCACTATAGTCTGTCCACTTTAGTCTTTCCACTATTCTCTGTCCACTTTAGTCTTTCCACTATACTCTCCACTTTATTCTGTCCACCTCAGTCTTTCCACTATAGTCTTTCCACTATAGTCTGTCCACTTTAGTCTTTCTACTTTAGTCTTTCCACTTTAGTCTGTCCACTTTAGTCTTTCCACTTTAGTCTGTCCACTTTAGTCTTTCCCCTATAGTCTGTCCACTATAGTCTTTCCACTATAGTCTGTCCACTTTAGTCTTTCCACTATTCTCTGTCCACTTTAGTCTTTCCACTATAGTCTCCACTTTATTCTGTCCACTACAGTCTTTCCACTATAGTCTTTCCACTATAGTCTGTCCACTTTAGTCTTTCCACTATTCTCTGTCCACTTTAGTCTTTCCACTATAGTCTCCGATTTATTCTGTCCACTACAGTCTTTTCACTATAGTCTTTCCACTATTCTCTGTCTACTTTAGTCTTTCCACTATAGTCTCCACTTTATTCTGTCCACTACAGTCTTTCCACAATAGTCTTTCCACTATAGTTTGTCCACTTTAGTCTTTCCACTATTCTCTGTCCACTTTAGTCTTTCCACTATACTCTCCACTTTATTCTGTCCACTAAAGTCTTTCCACTATAGTCTTTCCACTATAGTCTGTCCACTTTAGTCTTTCCACTTCAGTCTTTCCACTTTAGTCTGTCCACTTTAGTCTTTCCACTTTAGTCTGTCCACTTTAGTCTTTCCACTATAGTCTGTCCACTATAGTCTTTCCACTATAGTCTGTCCACTTTAGTCTTTCCACTATTCTCTGTCCACTTTAGTCTTTCCACTATAGTCTCCACTTTATTCTGTCCACTACAGTCTTTTCACTATAGTCTTTCCACTATAGTCTGTCCACTTTAGTCTTTCCTCTATAGTCTTTCCACTATAGTCTCCACTTTATTTTGTCCACTACAGTCTTTCCACTATAGTCTTTCCACTATAGTCTGTCCACTTTAGTCTTTCCACTATTCTCTGTCCACTTTAGTCTTTCCACTATACTCTCCACTTTATTCTGTCCACTACAGTCTTTTCACTATAGTCTTTCCACTATAGTCTGTCCACTTTAGTCTTTCCACTTTAGTCTTTCCACTATAGTCTCCACTTTATTTTGTCCACTACAGTCTTTCCACTTTAGTCTTTCCACTATTCTACTTTAGTCTTTCCACTATAGTCTCCTCTTTATTCTGTCCACTACAGTCTTTCCACTGTAGTCTGTCCACTTTAGTCTTTCCACTATTATCTGTCCACTTTAGTCTTTCCACAATACTCTCCACTTTATTCTGTCCTCTACAGTCTTTCCACTATAGTCTTTCCACTATAGTCTGTCCACTTTAGTCTTTCCACTTTAGTCTTTCCACTACAGTCTCCACTTTATTTTGTCCACTACAGTCTTTCCACTTTAGTCTTTCCACAATTCTCTGTCTACTTTAGTCTTTCCACTATAGTCTCCACTTTATTCTGTCCACTACAGTCTTTCCACTATAGTCTTTCCACTATAGTCTGTCCACTTTAGTGTTTCCACTATTCTCTGTCCACTTTAGTCTTTCCACTATACTCTCCACTTTATTCTGTCCACTACAGTCTTTCCACTATAGTCTTTCCACTATAGTCTGTCCACTTTAGTCTTTCCACTTTAGTCTTTCCACTTTAGTCTGTCCACTTTAGTCTTTCCACTATAGTCTGTCCACTATAGTCTTTCCACTATAGTCTGTCCACTTTAGTCTTTCCACTATTCTCTGTCCACTTTAGTCTTTCCACTATAGTCTCCACTTTATTCTGTCCACTACAGTCTTTCCACTATAGTCTTTCTACTATAGTCTGTCCACTTTAGTCTTTCCACTATTCTCTGTCCAAATTAGTCTTTCCACTACAGTCTCCACTTTATTCTGTCCACTACAGTCTTTCCACTATAGTCTTTCCACTATAGTCTGTCCACTTTAGTCTTTCCACTATTCTCTGTCCACTTTAGTCTTTCCACTATAGTCTCCACTTTATTCTGTCCACTACAGTCTTTTCACTATAGTCTTTCCACTATTCTCTGTCTACTTTAGTCTTTCCACTATAGTCTCCACTTTATTCTGTCCACTACAGTCTTTCCACTATAGTCTGTCCACTTTAGTCTTTCCACTATTCTCTGTCCACTTTAGTCTTTCCACTATACTCTCCACTTTATTCTGTTCACTACAGTCTTTTCACTATAGTCTTTCCACTATAGTCTGTCCACTTTAGTCTTTCCACTTTAGTCTTTCCACTATAGTCTCCACTTTATTTTGTCCACCACAGTCTTTCCACTATAGTCTGTCCACTTTAGTCTTTCCACTATTCTCTGTCCACTTTAGTCTTTCCACTATACTCTCCACTTTATTCTGTCCACTACAGTATTTTCACTATGGTCTTTCCACTATAGTCTGTCCACTTTATTCTTTCCACTTTAGTCTTTCCACTATAGTCTCCACTTTATTTTGTCCACTACAGTCTTTCCACTTTAGTCTTTCCACTATTCTACTTTAGTCTTTCCACTATAGTCTCCACTTTATTCTGTCCACTACAGTCTTTCCACTTTAGTCTTTCCACTGTAGTCTGTCCACTTTAGTCTTTCCACTATTATCTGTCCACTTTAGTCTTTCCACAATACTCTCCACTTTATTCTGTCCACTACAGTCTTTCCACTATAGTCTTTCCACTATAGTCCGTCCACTTTAGTCTTTCCACTTTAGTCTTTCCACGACAGTCTCCACTTTATTTTGTCCACTACAGTCTTTCCACTTTAGTCTTTCCACTATTCTCTGTCTACTTTAGTCTTTCCACTATAGTCTCCACTTTATTCTGTCCACTACAGTCTTTCCACTATAGTCTTTCCACTATAGTTTGTCCACTTTAGTCTTTCCACTATTCTCTGTCCACTTTAGTCTTTCCACTATACTCTCCACTTTATTCTGTCCACTAAAGTCTTTCCACTATAGTCTTTCCACTATAGTCTGTCCACTTTAGTCTTTCCACTTCAGTCTTTCCACTTTAGTCTGTCCACTTTAGTCTTTCCACTTTAGTCTGTCCACTTTAGTCTTTCCACTATAGTCTGTCCACTATAGTCTTTCCACTATAGTCTGTCCACTTTAGTCTTTCCACTATTCTCTGTCCACTTTAGTCTTTCCACTATAGTCTCCACTTTATTCTGTCCACTACAGTCTTTTCACTATAGTCTTTCCACTATAGTCTGTCCACTTTAGTCTTTCCTCTATAGTCTTTCCACTATAGTCTCCACTTTATTTTGTCCACTACAGTCTTTCCACTATAGTCTTTCCACTATAGTCTGTCCACTTTAGTCTTTCCACTATTCTCTGTCCACTTTAGTCTTTCCACTATACTCTCCACTTTATTCTGTCCACTATAGTCTTTTCACTATAGTCTTTCCACTATAGTCTGTCCACTTTAGTCTTTCCACTTTAGTCTTTCCACTATAGTCTCCACTTTATTTTGTCCACTACAGTCTTTCCACTTTAGTCTTTCCACTATTCTACTTTAGTCTTTCCACTATAGTCTCCTCTTTATTCTGTCCACTACAGTCTTTCCACTTTAGTCTTTCCACTGTAGTCTGTCCACTTTAGTCTTTCCACTATTATCTGTCCACTTTAGTCTTTCCACAATACTCTCCACTTTATTCTGTCCTCTACAGTCTTTCCACTATAGTCTTTCCACTATAGTCTGTCCACTTTAGTCTTTCCACTTTAGTCTTTCCACTACAGTCTCCACTTTATTTTGTCCACTACAGTCTTTCCACTTTAGTCTTTCCACAATTCTCTGTCTACTTTAGTCTTTCCACTATAGTCTCCACTTTATTCTGTCCACTACAGTCTTTCCACTATAGTCTTTCCACTATAGTCTGTCCACTTTAGTGTTTCCACTATTCTCTGTCCACTTTAGTCTTTCCACTATACTCTCCACTTTATTCTGTCCACTACAGTCTTTCCACTATAGTCTTTCCACTATAGTCTGTCCACTTTAGTCTTTCCACTTTAGTCTTTCCACTATAGTCTGTCCACTATAGTCTTTCCACTATAGTCTGTCCACTTTAGTCTTTCCACTATTCTCTGTCCACTTTAGTCTTTCCACTATACTCTCCACTTTATTCTGTCCACCTCAGTCTTTCCACTATAGTCTTTCCACTATAGTCTGTCCACTTTAGTCTTTCTACTTTAGTCTTTCCACTTTAGTCTGTCCACTTTAGTCTTTCCACTTTAGTCTGTCCACTTTAGTCTTTCCCCTATAGTCTGTCCACTATAGTCTTTCCACTATAGTCTGTCCACTTTAGTCTTTCCACTATTCTCTGTCCACTTTAGTCTTTCCACTATAGTCTCCACTTTATTCTGTCCACTACAGTCTTTCCACTATAGTCTTTCCACTATAGTCTGTCCACTTTAGTCTTTCCACTATTCTCTGTCCACTTTAGTCTTTCCACTATAGTCTCCGATTTATTCTGTCCACTACAGTCTTTTCACTATAGTCTTTCCACTATTCTCTGTCTACTTTAGTCTTTCCACTATAGTCTCCACTTTATTCTGTCCACTACAGTCTTTCCACAATAGTCTTTCCACTATAGTTTGTCCACTTTAGTCTTTCCACTATTCTCTGTCCACTTTAGTCTTTCCACTATACTCTCCACTTTATTCTGTCCACTAAAGTCTTTCCACTATAGTCTTTCCACTATAGTCTGTCCACTTTAGTCTTTCCACTTCAGTCTTTCCACTTTAGTCTGTCCACTTTAGTCTTTCCACTTTAGTCTGTCCACTTTAGTCTTTCCACTATAGTCTGTCCACTATAGTCTTTCCACTATAGTCTGTCCACTTTAGTCTTTCCACTATTCTCTGTCCACTTTAGTCTTTCCACTATAGTCTCCACTTTATTCTGTCCACTACAGTCTTTTCACTATAGTCTTTCCACTATAGTCTGTCCACTTTAGTCTTTCCTCTATAGTCTTTCCACTATAGTCTCCACTTTATTTTGTCCACTACAGTCTTTCCACTATAGTCTTTCCACTATAGTCTGTCCACTTTAGTCTTTCCACTATTCTCTGTCCACTTTAGTCTTTCCACTATACTCTCCACTTTATTCTGTCCACTACAGTCTTTTCACTATAGTCTTTCCACTATAGTCTGTCCACTTTAGTCTTTCCACTTTAGTCTTTCCACTATAGTCTCCACTTTATTTTGTCCACTACAGTCTTTCCACTTTAGTCTTTCCACTATTCTACTTTAGTCTTTCCACTATAGTCTCCTCTTTATTCTGTCCACTACAGTCTTTCCACTTTAGTCTTTCCACTGTAGTCTGTCCACTTTAGTCTTTCCACTATTATCTGTCCACTTTAGTCTTTCCACAATACTCTCCACTTTATTCTGTCCTCTACAGTCTTTCCACTATAGTCTTTCCACTATAGTCTGTCCACTTTAGTCTTTCCACTTTAGTCTTTCCACTACAGTCTCCACTTTATTTTGTCCACTACAGTCTTTCCACTTTAGTCTTTCCACAATTCTCTGTCTACTTTAGTCTTTCCACTATAGTCTCCACTTTATTCTGTCCACTACAGTCTTTCCACTATAGTCTTTCCACTATAGTCTGTCCACTTTAGTGTTTCCACTATTCTCTGTCCACTTTAGTCTTTCCACTATACTCTCCACTTTATTCTGTCCACTACAGTCTTTCCACTATAGTCTTTCCACTATAGTCTGTCCACTTTAGTCTTTCCACTTTAGTCTTTCCACTTTAGTCTGTCCACTTTAGTCTTTCCACTATAGTCTGTCCACTATAGTCTTTCCACTATAGTCTGTCCACTTTAGTCTTTCCACTATTCTCTGTCCACTTTAGTCTTTCCACTATAGTCTCCACTTTATTCTGTCCACTACAGTCTTTCCACTATAGTCTTTCTACTATAGTCTGTCCACTTTAGTCTTTCCACTATTCTCTGTCCAAATTAGTCTTTCCACTACAGTCTCCACTTTATTCTGTCCCCTACAGTCTTTCCACTATAGTCTTTCCACTATAGTCTGTCCACTTTAGTCTTTCCACTATTCTCTGTCCACTTTAGTCTTTCCACTATAGTCTCCACTTTATTCTGTCCACTACAGTCTTTTCACTATAGTCTTTCCACTATTCTCTGTCTACTTTAGTCTTTCCACTATAGTCTCCACTTTATTCTGTCCACTACAGTCTTTCCACTATAGTCTGTCCACTTTAGTCTTTCCACTATTCTCTGTCCACTTTAGTCTTTCCACTATACTCTCCACTTTATTCTGTTCACTACAGTCTTTTCACTATAGTCTTTCCACTATAGTCTGTCCACTTTAGTCTTTCCACTTTAGTCTTTCCACTATAGTCTCCACTTTATTTTGTCCACCACAGTCTTTCCACTATAGTCTGTCCACTTTAGTCTTTCCACTATTCTCTGTCCACTTTAGTCTTTCCACTATACTCTCCACTTTATTCTGTCCACTACAGTATTTTCACTATGGTCTTTCCACTATAGTCTGTCCACTTTATTCTTTCCACTTTAGTCTTTCCACTATAGTCTCCACTTTATTTTGTCCACTACAGTCTTTCCACTTTAGTCTTTCCACTATTCTACTTTAGTCTTTCCACTATAGTCTCCACTTTATTCTGTCCACTACAGTCTTTCCACTTTAGTCTTTCCACTGTAGTCTGTCCACTTTAGTCTTTCCACTATTATCTGTCCACTTTAGTCTTTCCACAATACTCTCCACTTTATTCTGTCCACTACAGTCTTTCCACTATAGTCTTTCCACTATAGTCCGTCCACTTTAGTCTTTCCACTTTAGTCTTTCCACGACAGTCTCCACTTTATTTTGTCCACTACAGTCTTTCCACTTTAGTCTTTCCACTATTCTCTGTCTACTTTAGTCTTTCCACTATAGTCTCCACTTTATTCTGTCCACTACAGTCTTTCCACTATAGTCTTTCCACTATAGTTTGTCCACTTTAGTCTTTCCACTATTCTCTGTCCACTTTAGTCTTTCCACTATACTCTCCACTTTATTCTGTCCACTAAAGTCTTTCCACTATAGTCTTTCCACTATAGTCTGTCCACTTTAGTCTTTCCACTTCAGTCTTTCCACTTTAGTCTGTCCACTTTAGTCTTTCCACTTTAGTCTGTCCACTTTAGTCTTTCCACTATAGTCTGTCCACTATAGTCTTTCCACTATAGTCTGTCCACTTTAGTCTTTCCACTATTCTCTGTCCACTTTAGTCTTTCCACTATAGTCTCCACTTTATTCTGTCCACTACAGTCTTTTCACTATAGTCTTTCCACTATAGTCTGTCCACTTTAGTCTTTCCTCTATAGTCTTTCCACTATAGTCTCCACTTTATTTTGTCCACTACAGTCTTTCCACTATAGTCTTTCCACTATAGTCTGTCCACTTTAGTCTTTCCACTATTCTCTGTCCACTTTAGTCTTTCCACTATACTCTCCACTTTATTCTGTCCACTACAGTCTTTTCACTATAGTCTTTCCACTATAGTCTGTCCACTTTAGTCTTTCCACTTTAGTCTTTCCACTATAGTCTCCACTTTATTTTGTCCACTACAGTCTTTCCACTTTAGTCTTTCCACTATTCTACTTTAGTCTTTCCACTATAGTCTCCTCTTTATTCTGTCCACTACAGTCTTTCCACTTTAGTCTTTCCACTGTAGTCTGTCCACTTTAGTCTTTCCACTATTATCTGTCCACTTTAGTCTTTCCACAATACTCTCCACTTTATTCTGTCCTCTACAGTCTTTCCACTATAGTCTTTCCACTATAGTCTGTCCACTTTAGTCTTTCCACTTTAGTCTTTCTACTACAGTCTCCACTTTATTTTGTCCACTACAGTCTTTCCACTTTAGTCTTACCACAATTCTCTGTCTACTTTAGTCTTTCCACTATAGTCTCCACTTTATTCTGTCCACTACAGTCTTTCCACTATAGTCTTTCCACTATAGTCTGTCCACTTTAGTGTTTCCACTATTCTCTGTCCACTTTAGTCTTTCCACTATACTCTCCACTTTATTCTGTCCACTACAGTCTTTCCACTATAGTCTTTCCACTATAGTCTGTCCACTTTAGTCTTTCCACTTTAGTCTTTCCACTATAGTCTGTCCACTATAGTCTTTCCACTATAGTCTGTCCACTTTAGTCTTTCCACTATTCTCTGTCCACTTTAGTCTTTCCACTATAGTCTCCACTTTATTCTGTCCACTACAGTCTTTCCACTATAGTCTTTCTACTATAGTCTGTCCACTTTAGTCTTTCCACTATTCTCTGTCCAAATTAGTCTTTCCACTACAGTCTCCACTTTATTCTGTCCACTACAGTCTATCCAATATAGTCTTTCCACTATAGTCTGTCCACTTTAGTCTTTCCACTATTCTCTGTCCACTTTAGTCTTTCCACTATAGTCTCCACTTTATTCTGTCCACTACAGTCTTTTCACTATAGTCTTTCCACTATTCTCTGTCTACTTTAGTCTTTCCACTATAGTCTCCACTTTATTCTGTCCACTACAGTCTTTCCACTATAGTCTGTCCACTTTAGTCTTTCCACTATTCTCTGTCCACTTTAGTCTTTCCACTATACTCTCCACTTTATTCTGTTCACTATAGTCTTTTCAATATAGTCTTTCCACTATAGTCTGTCCACTTTAGTCTTTCCACTTTAGTCTTTCCACTATAGTCTCCACTTTATTTTGTCCACCACAGTCTTTCCACTATAGTCTGTCCACTTTAGTCTTTCCACTATTCTCTGTCCACTTTAGTCTTTCCACTATACTCTCCACTTTATTCTGTCCACTACAGTATTTTCACTATGGTCTTTCCACTATAGTCTGTCCACTTTAGTCTTTCCACTTTAGTCTTTCCACTATAGTCTCCACTTTATTTTGTCCACTACAGTCTTTCCACTTTAGTCTTTCCACTATTCTACTTTAGTCTTTCCACTATAGTCTCCACTTTATTCTGTCCACTACAGTCTTTCCACTTTAGTCTTTCCACTGTAGTCTGTCCACTTTAGTCTTTCCACTATTATCTGTCCACTTTAGTCTTTCCACAATACTCTCCACTTTATTCTGTCCACTACAGTCTTTCCACTATAGTCTTTCCACTATAGTCCGTCCACTTTAGTCTTTCCACTTTAGTCTTTCCACGACAGTCTCCACTTTATTTTGTCCACTACAGTCTTTCCACTTTAGTCTTTCCACTATTCTCTGTCTACTTTAGTCTTTCCACTATAGTCTCCACTTTATTCTGTCCACTACAGTCTTTCCACTTTAGTCTTTCCACTATTCTCTGTCTACTTTAGTCTTTCCACTATAGTCTCCACTTTATTCTGTCCACTACAGTCTTTCCACTATAGTCTGTCCACTTTAGTCTTTCCACTATTCTCTGTCCACTTTAGTCTTTCCACTATACTCTCCACTTTATTCTGTCCACTATAGTCTTTCCACTATAGTCTTTCCACTATAGTCTGTCCACCTTAGTCTTTCCACTTTAGTCTTTCCACTTTAGTCTGTCCACTTTAGTCTTTCCACTTTAGTCTGTCCACTTTAGTCTTTCCACTATAGTCTGTCCACTATAGTCTTTCCACTAAAGTCTGTCCAGTTTAGTCTTTCCACTATTCTCTGTCCACTTTAGTCTTTCCACTATACTCTCAACTTTATTTTGTCCACTACAGTCTTTCCACTATAGTCTTTCCGTTATTTTCTGTCCACTTTAGTGTTTCCACTATAGTCTGTCCACTATAGTCTTTCCACTAAAGTCTGTCCAGTTTAGACTTTCCACTATTCTCTGTCCACTTTAGTCTTTCCACTATACTCTCAACTTTATTTTGTCCACTACAGTCTTTCCACTATAGTCTGTCCGTTATTTTCTGTCCACTTTAGTCTTTCCACTATTCTCTGTCCACTTTAGTGTTTCCACTATAGTCTCCACTTTATTCTGTCCACTACAGTCTTTCCACTATAGTCTTTCCACTTTAGTCTTTCCACTTTAATCTTTACACTAAAGTCTCCACTTTATTTTGTCCACTACAGTCTTTCCACTTTAGTCTTTCCACTATTCTCTGTCTACTTTAGTCTTTCCACTATAGTCTCCACTTTATTCTGTCCACTACAGTCTTTCCACTATAGTCTTTCCACTATAGTCTGTCCACTTTAGTCTTTCCACTTTTGTCTTTTCACTTTAGTCTGTCCACTTTAGTCTTTCCACTATTGTCTGTCCACTTTAGTCTTTCCACTATTCTCGGTCCACTTTAACTTTCCACTATAGTCTCCACTTTATTCTGTCCACTACAGTCTTTCCACTATAGACTTTCCACTATAATCTGTCCACTTTAGTCTTTCCACTATTCTCTGTCCACTTTAGTCTTTCCACTATAGTCTCCACTTTAATCTGTCCACTACAGTCTTTCCACTATAGTCTTTCCACTATAGTCTGTCCACTTTAATCTTTCCACTATTCTCTGTCCAATTTAGTCTTTCCACTATAGTCTCCACTTTATTCTGTCCACTACTGTCTTTTCACTATAGTCTTTCCACTTTAGTCTTTCCACTATTTTCTGTCCACTTTAGTGTTTCCACTATAGTCTCCACTTTATTCTGTCCACTACAGTCTTTCCACTACAGTCTTTCCACTTTAGTCTTTCCACTTTAGTCTTTCCACTATAGTCTCCACTTTATTTTGTCCACTACAGTCTTTCCACTTTAGTCTTTCCACTATTCTCTGTCTACATTAGTCTTTCCACTATAGTCTCCACTTTATTCTGTCCACTACAGTCTTTCCACTATAGTCTTTCCACTATAGTCTGTCCACTTTAGACTTTCCACTATTCTCCGTCCACTTTAGTCTTTCCACTACAGTCTCCACTTTATTCTGTCCACTACAGTCTTTCCACTATAGTCTTTCCACTATAGTCTGTCCACTTTAGACTTTCCACTATTCTCTGTCCACTTTAGTCTTTCCACTATACTCTCAACTTTATTTTGTCCACTACAGTCTTTCCACTATAGTCTTTCCGTTATTTTCTGTCCACTTTAGTCTTTCCACTATTCTCTGTCCACTTTAGTGTTTCCACTATAGTCTCCACTTTATTCTGTCCACTACAGTCTTTCCACTATAGTCTTTCCACTTTAGTCTTTCCACTTTAGTCTTTCCACTATAGTCTCCACTTTATTTTGTCCACTACAGTCTTTCCACTTTAGTCTTTCCACTATTCTCTGTCTACTTTAGTCATTCCACTATAGTCTCCACTTTATTCTGTCCACTACAGTCTTTCCACTATAGTCTTTCCACTATAGTCTGTCCACTTTAGACTTTCCACTATTCTCTGTCCACTTTAGTCTTTCCACTATACTCTCCACTTTAGTCTTTCCACTATAGTCTCCACTTTATTTTGTCCACTACAGTCTTTCCACTTTAGTCTTTCCACTATTCTCTGTCTACTTTAGTCTTTCCACTATAGTCTCCACTTTATTCTGTCCACTACAGTCTTTCCACTATAGTCTTTCCACTATAGTCTGTCCACTTTAGTCTTTCCACTTTTGTCTTTTCACTTTAGTCTGTCCACTTTAGTCTTTCCACTATTGTCTGTCCACTTTAGTCTTTCCACTATTCTCGGTCCACTTTAACTTTCCACTATAGTCTCCACTTTATTCTGTCCACTACAGTCTTTCCACTATAGACTTTCCACTATAATCTGTCCACTTTAGTCTTTCCACTATTCTCTGTCCACTTTAGTCTTTCCACTATAGTCTCCACTTTAATCTGTCCACTTTAGTCTTTCCACTATAGTCTCCACTTTAGTCTTTCCACTATAGTCTCCACTTTATTTTGTCCACTACAGTCTTTCCACTTTAGTCTTTCCACTATTCTCTGTCTACTTTAGTCTTTCCACTATAGTCTCCACTTTATTCTGTCCACTACAGTCTTTCCACTATAGTCTTTCCACTATAGTCTGTCCACTTTAGTCTTTCCACTTTTGTCTTTTCACTTTAGTCTGTCCACTTTAGTCTTTCCACTATTCTCTGTCCACTTTAGTCTTTCCACTCTACTCTCAACTTTATTTTGTCCACTACAGTCTTTCCACTATAGTCTTTCCGTTATTTTCTGTCCACTTTAGTCTTTCCACTATTCTCTGTCCACTTTAGTGTTTCCACTATAGTCTCCACTTTATTCTGTCCACTACAGTCTTTCCACTATAGTCTTTCCACTGTAGTCTCTCCACTTTAGTCTTTCCACTTTAATCTTTCCTCTATAGTCTCCACTTTATTTTGTCCACTACAGTCTTTCCACTTTAGTCTTTCCACTATTCTCTGTCTACTTTAGTCTTTCCACTATAGTCTCCACTTTATTCTGTCCACTACAGTCTTTCCACTTTAGTCTTTCCACTATTCTCTGTCTACTTCAGTCTTTCCACTATAGTCTCCACTTTATTCTGTCCACTACAGTCTTTCCACTATAGTCTTTCCACTATAGTCCGTCCACTTTAGTCTTTCCACTTTAGTCTTTCCACTATACTCTCCACTTTATTCTGTCCACTAAAGTCTTTCCACTATAGTCTGTCCACTATAGTCTTTCCACTATAGTCTGTCCACTTTAGTCTTTCCACTATTCTCTGTCCACTTTAGTCTTTCCACTATAGTCTCCACTTTATTCTGTCCACTACAGTCTTTCCACTATAGTCTTTCCACTATAGTCTGTCCACTTTAGTCTTTCCACTATTCTCTGTCCACTTTAGTCTTTCCACTATACTCTCCACTTTATTCTGTCCACTACAGTCTTTCCACTATAGTCTTTCCACTATAG
The DNA here is from genome assembly GCA_030848855.1 of Branchinecta sandiegonensis. Taxonomy (NCBI): domain Eukaryota; kingdom Metazoa; phylum Arthropoda; class Branchiopoda; order Anostraca; family Branchinectidae; genus Branchinecta; species Branchinecta sandiegonensis. The sequence continues at coordinate 27,049,218 of JAUPMV010000003.1, read as the reverse complement.
TCTGTCCACTTTAGTCTTTCCACTTTAGTCTTTCCACTTTAGTCTGTCCACTTTAGTCTTTCCACTTTAGTCTGTCCACTTTAGTCTTTCCACTATAGTCTGTCCACTGTAGTCTTTCCACTATAGTCTGTCCACTTTAGTCTTTCCACTATTCTCTGTCCACTTTAGTCTTTCCACTATGGTCTCCACTTTATTCTGTCCACTACAGTCTTTCCACTATAGTCTTTCCACTTTAGTCTTTCCACTTTAGTCTTTCCACTATCGTCTCCACTTTATTTTGTCCACTACAGTCTTTCCACTTTAGTCTTTCCACTATTCTCTGTCTACTTTAGTCTTTCCACTATAGTCTCCACTTTATTCTGTCCACTACAGTCTTTCCACTATAATCTTTCCACTATAGTCTGTCCACTTTAGACTTTCCACTATTCTCTGTCCACTTTAGTCTTTCCACTATACTCTCCACTTTATTTTGTCCACTACAGTCTTTCCACTATAGTCTTTCCACTATAGTCTGTCCACTTTAGTCTTTCCACTTTTGTCTTTCCACTTTAGTCTGTCCACTTTAGTCTTTCCACTATAGTCTGTCCACTTTAGTCTTTCCACTATTCTCTGTCCACTTTAACTTTCCACTATAGTCTCCACTTTATTCTGTCCACTACAGTCTTTCCACTATAGACTTTCCACTATAATCTGTCCACTTTAGTCTTTCCACTATTCTCTGTCCACTTTAGTCTTTCCACTATAGTCTCCACTTCAGTCTGTCCACTTCAGTCTTTCCACTTTAGTCTGTCCACTTTAGTCTTTCCACTATAGTCTGTCCACTGTAGTCTTTCCACTATAGTCTGTCCACTTTAGTCTTTCCACTATTCTCTGTCCACTTTAGTCTTTCCACTATGGTCTCCACTTTATTCTGTCCACTACAGTCTTTCCACTATAGTCTTTCCACTTAGGTCTTTCCACTTTAGTCTTTCCACTATAGTCTCCACTTTATTTTGTCCACTACAGTCTTTCCACTTTAGTCTTTCCCCTATTCTCTGTCTACTTTAGTCTTTCCACTATAGTCTCCACTTTATTCTGTCCACTACAGTCTTTCCACTATAGTCTTTCCACTATAGTCTGTCCACTTTAGACTTTCCACTATTCTCTGTCCACTTTAGTCTTTCCACTATAGTCTCCACTTTATTCTGTCCACTACAGTCTTTCCACTATAGTCTTTCCACTATAGTCTGTCCACTTTAGACTTTCCACTATTCTCTGAACACTTTAGTCTTTCCACTATACTCTCCACTTTATTTTGTCCACTATAGTCTTTCCACTATAGTCTTTCCACTATTGTCTGTCCACTTTAGTTTTTCCACTTTAGTCTGTCCACTTTAGTCTTTCCACTATTCTCTGTCCACTTTAGTGTTTCCACTATAGTCTCCACTTTATTCTATCCACTACAGTCTTTCCACTACAGTCTTTCCACTTTAGTCTTTCCACTTTAGTCTTTCCACTATAGTCTCCACTTTATTTTGTCCACTACAGTCTTTCCACTTTAGTCTTTCCACTATTCTCTGTCTACTTTAGTCTTTCCACTATAGTCTCCACTTTATTCTGTCCACTACAGTCTTTCCACTATAGTCTTTCCACTATAGTCTGTCCACTTTAGACTTTCCACTATTCTCTGTCCACTTTAGTCTTTCCACTATACTCTCCACTTTATTTTGTCCACTACAGTCTTTCCACTATAGTCTTTCCACTATAGTCTGTCCACTTTAGTCTTTCCACTTTTTTCTTTCCACTTTAGTCTGTCCACTTTAGTCTTTCCACTATAGTCTGTCCACTTTAGTCTTTCCACTATTCTCTGTCCACTTTAACTTTCCACTATAGTCTCCACTTTATTCTGTCCACTACAATCTTTCCACTATAGACTTTCCACTATAATCTTTCCACTTTAGTCTTTCCACTATTCTCTGTCCACTTTAGTCTTTCCACTATAGTCTCCACTTTATTCTGTCCACTACAGTCTTTCCACTATAGTGTTTCCACTATAGTCTGTCCACTTTAGTCTTTCCACTATTCACTGTCCACTTTAGTCTTTCCACTATAGTCTCCACTTTATTCTGTCCACTACTGTCTTTTCACTATAGTCTTTCCACTATAGTCTGCCCAATTTAGTCTTTCCACTTTAGTCTTTCCTCTATAGTCTCCACTTTATTTTGTCCACTACAGTCTTTCCACTTTAGTCTTTCCACTATTCTCTGTCTACTTTAGTCTTTCCACTATAGTCTCCACTTTATTCTGTCCACTACAGTCTTTCCACTTTAGTCTTTCCACTATTCTCTGTCTACTTTAGTCTTTCCACGAAAGTCTCCACTTTATTCTGTCCACTACAGTCTTTCCACTATAGTCTTTCCACTATAGTCTGTCCACTTTAGTCTTTCCACTATTCTCTGTCCACTTTAGTCTTTCCACTATACTCTCCACTTTATTCTGTCCACTACAGTCTTTCCACTATAGTCTTTCCACTATAGTCTGTCCACTTTAGTCTTTCCACTTTAGTCTTTCCACTATAGTCTCCACTTTATTCTGTCCACTACAGTCTTTCCACTATAGTCTTTCCACTATAGTCTGTCCACTTTAGTCTTTCCACTATTCTCTGTCCACTTTAGTCTTTCCACTATACTCTCCACTTTATTCTGTCCACTACAGTCTTTCCACTATAGTCTTTCCACTATAGTCTGTCCACTTTAGTCTTTCCACTTTAGTCTTTCCACTTTAGTCTGTCCACTTTAGTCTTTCCACTTTAGTCTGTCCACTTTAGTCTTTCCACTATAGTCTGTCCACTGTAGTCTTTCCACTATAGTCTGTCCACTTTAGTCTGTCCACTTTAGTCTTTCCACTTTAGTCTTTCCACTTTAGTCTCTCCACTTTAGTCTTTCCACTTTAGTCTGTCCACTTTAGTCTTTCCACTATAGTCTGTCCACTGTAGTCTTTCCACTATAGTCTGTCCACTTTAGTCTTTCCACTATAGTCTCCACTTTATTCTGTCCACTACAGTCTTTTCACTATAGTCTTTCCACTATAGTCTGTCCACTTCAGTGTTTCCACTTTAGTCTTTCCTCTATAGTCTCCACTTTATTTTGTCCACTACAGTCTTTCCACTTCAGTCTTTCCACTATTCTCTGTCTACTTTAGTCTTTCCACTATAGTCTCCACTTTATACTGTCCACTACAATCTTTCCACTTTAGTCTTTCCACTATTCTCTGTCTACTTTAGTCTTTCCACTATAGTCTCCACTTTATTCTGTCCACTACAGTCTTTCCACTATAGTCTTTCCACTATAGTCTGTCCACTTTAGTCTTTCCACTATTCTCTGTCCACTTTAGTCTTTCCACTATACTCTCCACTTTATTCTGTCCACTACAGTCTTTCCACTATAGTCTTTCCACTATAGTCTGTCCACTTTAGTCTTTCCACTTTAGTCTTTCCACTTTAGTCTTTCCACTTTAGTCTGTCCACTTTAGTCTTTCCACTTTAGTCTGTCCATTTTAGTCTTTCCACTATAGTCTTTCCACTATAGTCTTTCCACTATTGTCTGTCCACTTTAGTTTTTCCACTTTAGTCTGTCCACTTTAGTCTTTCCACTATTCTCTGTCCACTTTAGTGTTTCCACTATAGTCTCCACTTTATTCTATCCACTACAGTCTTTCCACTACAGTCTTTCCACTTTAGTCTTTCCACTTTAGTCTTTCCACTATAGTCTCCACTTTATTTTGTCCACTACAGTCTTTCCACTTTAGTCTTTCCACTATTCTCTGTCTACTTTAGTCTTTCCACTATAGTCTCCACTTTATTCTGTCCACTACAGTCTTTCCACTATAGTCTTTCCACTATAGTCTGTCCACTTTAGACTTTCCACTATTCTCTGTCCACTTTAGTCTTTCCACTATACTCTCCACTTTATTTTGTCCACTACAGTCTTTCCACTATAGTCTTTCCACTATAGTCTGTCCACTTTAGTCTTTCCACTTTTTTCTTTCCACTTTAGTCTGTCCACTTTAGTCTTTCCACTATAGTCTGTCCACTTTAGTCTTTCCACTATTCTCTGTCCACTTTAACTTTCCACTATAGTCTCCACTTTATTCTGTCCACTACAATCTTTCCACTATAGACTTTCCACTATAATCTTTCCACTTTAGTCTTTCCACTATTCTCTGTCCACTTTAGTCTTTCCACTATAGTCTCCACTTTATTCTGTCCACTACAGTCTTTCCACTATAGTGTTTCCACTATAGTCTGTCCACTTTAGTCTTTCCACTATTCACTGTCCACTTTAGTCTTTCCACTATAGTCTCCACTTTATTCTGTCCACTACTGTCTTTTCACTATAGTCTTTCCACTATAGTCTGCCCACTTTAGTCTTTCCACTTTAGTCTTTCCTCTATAGTCTCCACTTTATTTTGTCCACTACAGTCTTTCCACTTTAGTCTTTCCACTATTCTCTGTCTACTTTAGTCTTTCCACTATAGTCTCCACTTTATTCTGTCCACTACAGTCTTTCCACTTTAGTCTTTCCACTATTCTCTGTCTACTTTAGTCTTTCCACGAAAGTCTCCACTTTATTCTGTCCACTACAGTCTTTCCACTATAGTCTTTCCACTATAGTCTGTCCACTTTAGTCTTTCCACTATTCTCTGTCCACTTTAGTCTTTCCACTATACTCTCCACTTTATTCTGTCCACTACAGTCTTTCCACTATAGTCTTTCCACTATAGTCTGTCCACTTTAGTCTTTCCACTTTAGTCTTTCCACTATAGTCTCCACTTTATTCTGTCCACTACAGTCTTTCCACTATAGTCTTTCCACTATAGTCTGTCCACTTTAGTCTTTCCACTATTCTCTGTCCACTTTAGTCTTTCCACTATACTCTCCACTTTATTCTGTCCACTACAGTCTTTCCACTATAGTCTTTCCACTATAGTCTGTCCACTTTAGTCTTTCCACTTTAGTCTTTCCACTTTAGTCTGTCCACTTTAGTCTTTCCACTTTAGTCTGTCCACTTTAGTCTTTCCACTATAGTCTGTCCACTGTAGTCTTTCCACTATAGTCTGTCCACTTTAGTCTGTCCACTTTAGTCTTTCCACTTTAGTCTTTCCACTTTAGTCTCTCCACTTTAGTCTTTCCACTTTAGTCTGTCCACTTTAGTCTTTCCACTATAGTCTGTCCACTGTAGTCTTTCCACTATAGTCTGTCCACTTTAGTCTTTCCACTATAGTCTCCACTTTATTCTGTCCACTACAGTCTTTTCACTATAGTCTTTCCACTATAGTCTGTCCACTTCAGTGTTTCCACTTTAGTCTTTCCTCTATAGTCTCCACTTTATTTTGTCCACTACAGTCTTTCCACTTCAGTCTTTCCACTATTCTCTGTCTACTTTAGTCTTTCCACTATAGTCTCCACTTTATACTGTCCACTACAATCTTTCCACTTTAGTCTTTCCACTATTCTCTGTCTACTTTAGTCTTTCCACTATAGTCTCCACTTTATTCTGTCCACTACAGTCTTTCCACTATAGTCTTTCCACTATAGTCTGTCCACTTTAGTCTTTCCACTATTCTCTGTCCACTTTAGTCTTTCCACTATACTCTCCACTTTATTCTGTCCACTACAGTCTTTCCACTATAGTCTTTCCACTATAGTCTGTCCACTTTAGTCTTTCCACTTTAGTCTTTCCACTTTAGTCTTTCCACTTTAGTCTGTCCACTTTAGTCTTTCCACTTTAGTCTGTCCATTTTAGTCTTTCCACTATAGTCTGTCCACTATAGTCTTTCCAATATAGTCTGTCCACTTTAGTCTTTCCACTATTCTCTGTCCACTTTAGTCTTTCCACTATAGTCTCCACTTTATTCTGTCCACTACAGTCTTTCCACTATAGTCTTTCCACTATAGTCTGTCCACTCTAGTCTTTCCATTATGCTCTGTCCACTTTAGTCTTTCCACTATGGGCTCCACTTTTTTCTGTCCACTACAGTCTTTCCACTATTGTCTTTCCACTATAGTCTGTCCACTTTAGTCTTTCCACTATTCTCTGTCCACTTTAGTCTTTCCACTATACTCTCCACTTTATTCTGTCCACTACAATATTTCCACTATAGTCTTTCCACTATAGTCTGTCCAATTTAGTCTTTCCACTTTAGTCTTTCCACTTTAGTCTCTCCACTTTAGTCTTTCCACTTTAGTCTGTCCACTTTAGTCTTTCCACTATATTCTGTCCACTGTAGTCTTTCCACTATAGTCTGTCCACTTTAGTCTTTCCACTATAGTCTCCACTTTATTCTTTCCACTACAGTCTTTTCACTATAGTCTTTCCACCATAGTCTGTCCACTTTAGTCTTTCCACTTTAGTCTTTCCTCCATAGTCTCCACTTTATTTTGTCCACTACAGTCTTTCCACTTTAGTCTTTCCACTATTCTCTGTCTACTTTAGTCTTTCCACTATAGTCTCCACTTTATTCTGTCCACTACAGTCTTTCCACTTTAGTCTTTCCACTATTCTCTGTCTACTTTAGTCTTTCCACTATAGTCTCCACTTTATTCTGTCCACTGCAGTCTTTCCACTATAGTCTTTCCACTATAGTCTGTCCACTTTAGTCTTTCCACTATTCTCTGTCCACTTTAGTCTTTCCACTATACTCTCCACTTTATTCTGTCCACTACAGTCTTTCCACTACAGTCTTTCCACTAGAGTCTGTCCACTTTAGTCTTTCCACTTTAGTCTTTCCACTTTAGTCTGTCCACTTTAGTCTTTCCACTTTAGTCTGTCCACTTTAGTCTTTCCACTATAGTCTGTCCACTATAGTCTTTCCACTATAGTCTGTCCACTTTAGTCTTTCCACTATTCTCTGTCCACTTTAGTCTTTCCACTATAGTCTCCACTTTATTCTGTCCACTACAGTCTTTCCACTATAGTCTTTCCACTATAGTCTGTCCACTTTAGTCTTTCCACTATTCTCTGTCCACTTTAGTCTTTCCACTATAGTCTCCACTTTATTATGTCCACTACAGTCTTTCCACTATAGTCTTTCCACTATAGTCTGTCCACTTTAGTCTTTCCACTATTCTCTGTCCACTTTAGTCTTTCCACTATAGTCTCCACTTCATTCTGTCCACTACAGTCTTGCCACTATAGTCTTTCCACTATTCTCTGTCTACTTTAGTCTTTCAACTATAGTCTCCACTTTATTCTGTCCACTACAGTCTTTCCACTATAGTCTTTCCACTATAGTTTGTCCACTTTAGTCTTTCCACTATTCTCTGTCCACTTTAGTCTTTCCACTATACTCTCCGCTTTATTCTGTCCACTAAAGTCTTTCCACTATAGTCTTTCCACTATAGTCTGTCCACTTTAGTCTTTCCACTTTAGTTTCCACTTTAGTCTGTCCACTTTAGTCTTTCCACTTTAGTCTGTCCACTTTAGTCTTTCCACTATAGTCTGTCCACTATAGTCTTTCCACTATAGTCTCTCCACTTTAGTCTTTCCACTATTCTCTGTCCACTTTAGTCTTTCAACTACAGTCTCCACTTTATTCTTTCCACTACAGTTTTTCCACTATAGTCTTTCCACTATAGTTTGTCCACTTTAGTCTTTCCACTATTCTCTGTCCACTTTAGTCTTTCCACTATACTCTCCACTTTATTCTGTCCACTACAGTCTTTCCACTATAGTATTTCCACTATAGTTTGTCCACTTTAGTCTTTCCACTATTCTCTGTCCACTTTAGTCTTTCCACTACACTCTCCACTTTATTCTGTCCACTACAGTCTTTTCACTATAGTCTTTCCACTATAGTCTGTCCACTTTAGTCTTTCCACTTTAGTCTTTCCTCTATAGTCTCCACTTTATTTTGTCCACTACAGTCTTTCCACTTTAGTCTTTCCACTATTCTCTGTCTACTTTAGTCTTTCCACTATAGTCTCCACTTTATTCTGTCCACTACAGTCTTTCCACTTTAGTCTTTCCACTATTCTCTGTCTACTTTAGTCTTTCCACTATAGTCTCCACTTTATTCTGTCCACTACAGTCTTTCCACTATAGTCTTTCCACTATAGTCTGTCCACTTTAGTCTTTCCACTATTCTCTGTCCACTTTAGTCTTTCCACTATACTCTCCACTTTATTCTGTCCACTACAGTCTTTCCACTATAGTCTTTCCACTATAGTCTGTCCACTTGAGTCTTTCCACTTTAGTCTTTCCACTTTAGTCTGTCCACTTTAGTCTTTCCACTTTAGTCTGTCCACTTTAGTCTTTCCACTATAGTCTGTCCACTATAGTCTTTCCACTATAGTCTGTCCACTTTAGTCTTTCCACTATTCTCTGTCCACTTTAGTCTTTCCACTATAGTCTCCACTTTATTCTGTCCACTACAGTCTTTCCACTATAGTCTTTCCACTATAGTCTGTCCACTTTAGTCTTTCCACTATTCTCTGTCCACTTTAGTCTTTCCACTATAGTCTCCACTTTATTATGTCCACTACAGTCTTTCCACTATAGTTTTTCCACTATAGTCTGTCCACTTTAGTCTTTCCACTATTCTCTGTACACTTTAGTCTTTCCACTATAGTCTCCACTTCATTTTGTCCACTACAGTCTTTCCACTATAGTCTTTCCACTATAGTCTGTCCACTTTAGTCTTTCCACTATTCTCTGTCCACTTTAGTCTTTCCACTATAGTCTCCACTTTATTCTGTCCACTACAGTCTTTTCACTATAGTCTTTCCACTATTCTCTGTCTACTTTAGTCTTTCCACTATAGTCTCCACTTTATTCTGTCCACTACAGTCTTTCCACTATAGTCTTTCCACTATAGTTTGTCCACTTTAGTCTTTCCACTATACTCTCCACTTTATTCTGTCCACTAAAGTCTTTCCACTATAGTCTTTCCACTATAGTCTGTCCAATTTAGTCTTTCCACTTTAGTTTCCACTTTAGTCTGTCCACTTTAGTCTTTCCACTTTATTCTGTCCACTTTAGTCTTTCCACTATAGTCTGTCCACTATAGTCTTTCCACTATAGTCTCTCCACTTTAGTCTTTCCACTATTCTCTGTCCACTTTAGTCTTTCCACTACAGTCTCCACTTTATTCTTTCCACTACAGTCTTTCCACTATAGTCTTTCCACTATAGTTTGTCCACTTTAGTCTTTCCACTATTCTCTGTCCACTTTAGTCTTTCCACTATACTCTCCACTTTATTCTGTCCACTACAGTCTTTCCACTATAGTCTTTCCACTATAGTTTGTCCACTTTAGTCTTTCCACTATTCTCTGTCCACTTTAGTCTTTCCACTATACTCTCCACTTTATTCTGTCCACTAAATTCTTTCCACTATAGTCTTTCCACTATAGTCTGTCCACTTTAGTCTTTCCACTTTAGTTTCCACTTTAGTCTGTCCACTTTAGTCTTTCCACTTTAGTCTGTCCACTTTAGTCTTTCCACTATAGTCTGTCCACTATAGTCTTTCCACTATAGTCTGTCCACTTTAGTCTTTCCACTATTCTCTGTCCACTTTAGTCTTTCCACTACAGTCTCCACTTTATTCTTTTCACTACAGTCTTTCCACTATAGTCTTTCCACTATAGTTTGTCCACTTTAGTCTTTCCACTATTCTCTCTCCACTTTAGTCTTTCCACTATACTCTCCACTTTCTTCTGTCCACTAAAGTCTTTCCACTATAGTCTGTCCACTATAGTCTTTCCACTATAGTCTGTCCACTTTAGTCTTTCCACTATTCTCTGTCCACTATAGTCTTTCCACTATAGTCTGTCCACTTTAGTCTTTCCACTATTCTCTGTCCACTTTAGTCTTTCCACTACAGTCTCCACTTTATTCTTTTCACTACAGTCTTTCCACTATAGTCTTTCCACTATAGTTTGTCCACTTTAGTCTTTCCACTATTCTCTGTCCACTTTAGTCTTTCCACTATAGTCTTCACTTTATTCTGTCCACTACCGTCTTTCCACTATAGTCTTTCCACTATAGTCTGTCCACTTTAGTCTTTCCACTATTCTCTGTCCACTTTAGTCTTTCCACTATACTCTCCACTTTATTCTGTCCACTACAGTCTTTCCACTATAGTCTTTCCACTATAGTCTGTCCACTTTAGTCTTTCCACTTTAGTCTTTCCACTTGAGTCTTTCCACTTTAGTCTTTCCACTTTAGTCTGTCCACTTTAGTCTTTCCACTTTAGTCTGTCCACTTTAGTCTTTCCACTATAGTCTGTCCACTATAGTCTTTCCACTATAGTCTGTCCACTTTAGTCTTTCCACTATTCTCTGTCCACTTTAGTCTTTCCACTATAGTCTCCACTTTATTCTGTCCACTACAGTCTTTCCACTATAGTCTTTCCACTATAGTCTGTCCACTTTAGTCTTTCCACTATTCTCTGTCCACTTTAGTCTTTCCACTATAGTCTCCACTTTATTATGTCCACTACAGTCTTTCCACTATAGTTTTTCCACTATAGTCTGTCCACTTTAGTCTTTCCACTATTCTCTGTACACTTTAGTCTTTCCACTATAGTCTCCACTTCATTCTGTCCACTACAGTCTTTCCACTATAGTCTTTCCACTATAGTCTGTCCACTTTAGTCTTTCCACTATTCTCTGTCCACTTTAGTCTTTCCACTATAGTCTCCACTTTATTCTGTCCACTACAGTCTTTTCACTATAGTCTTTCCACTATTCTCTGTCTACTTTAGTCTTTCCACTATAGTCTCCACTTTATTCTGTCCACTACAGTCTTTCCACTATAGTCTTTCCACTATAGTTTGTCCACTTTAGTCTTTCCACTATACTCTCCACTTTATTCTGTCCACTAAAGTCTTTCCACTATAGTCTTTCCACTATAGTCTGTCCAATTTAGTCTTTCCACTTTAGTTTCCACTTTAGTCTGTCCACTTTAGTCTTTCCACTTTATTCTGTCCACTTTAGTCTTTCCACTATAGTCTGTCCACTATAGTCTTTCCACTATAGTCTCTCCACTTTAGTCTTTCCACTATTCTCTGTCCACTTTAGTCTTTCCACTACAGTCTCCACTTTATTCTTTCCACTACAGTCTTTCCACTATAGTCTTTCCACTATAGTTTGTCCACTTTAGTCTTTCCACTATTCTCTGTCCACTTTAGTCTTTCCACTATACTCTCCACTTTATTCTGTCCACTACAGTCTTTCCACTATAGTCTTTCCACTATAGTTTGTCCACTTTAGTCTTTCCACTATTCTCTGTCCACTTTAGTCTTTCCACTATACTCTCCACTTTATTCTGTCCACTAAAGTCTTTCCACTATAGTCTTTCCACTATAGTCTGTCCACTTTAGTCTTTCCACTTTAGTTTCCACTTTAGTCTGTCCACTTTAGTCTTTCCACTTTAGTCTGTCCACTTTAGTCTTTCCACTATAGTCTGTCCACTATAGTCTTTCCACTATAGTCTGTCCACTTTAGTCTTTCCACTATTCTCTGTCCACTTTAGTCTTTCCACTACAGTCTCCACTTTATTCTTTTCACTACAGTCTTTCCACTATAGTCTTTCCACTATAGTTTGTCCACTTTAGTCTTTCCACTATTCTCTGTCCACTTTAGTCTTTCCACTATACTCTCCACTTTCTTCTGTCCACTAAAGTCTTTCCACTATAGTCTGTCCACTATAGTCTTTCCACTATAGTCTGTCCACTTTAGTCTTTCCACTATTCTCTGTCCACTATAGTCTTTCCACTATAGTCTGTCCACTTTAGTCTTTCCACTATTCTCTGTCCACTTTAGTCTTTCCACTACAGTCTCCACTTTATTCTTTTCACTACAGTCTTTCCACTATAGTCTTTCCACTATAGTTTGTCCACTTTAGTCTTTCCACTATTCTCTGTCCACTTTAGTCTTTCCACTATAGTCTTCACTTTATTCTGTCCACTACCGTCTTTCCACTATAGTCTTTCCACTATAGTCTGTCCACTTTAGTCTTTCCACTATTCTCTGTCCACTTTAGTCTTTCCACTATACTCTCCACTTTATTCTGTCCACTACAGTCTTTCCACTATAGTCTTTCCACTATAGTCTGTCCACTTTAGTCTTTCCACTTTAGTCTTTCCACTTTAGTCTGTCCACTTTAGTCTTTCCACTTTAGTCTGTCCACTTTAGTCTTTCCACTATAGTCTTTCCACTGTAGTCTTTCCACTATAGTCTGTCCACTTTAGTCTTTCCACTATTCTCTGTCCACTTTAGTCTTTCCACTATAGTCTCCACTTTATTCTGTCCACTACAGTCTTTCCACTATAGTCTTTCCACTATAGTCTGTCCACTTTAGTCTTTCCACTATTCTCTGTCCACTTTAGTCTTTCCACTATAGTCTCCACTTTAGTCTTTCCACTTTAGTCTTTCCACTTTAGTCTGTCCACTTTAGTCTTTCCACTTTAGTCTGTCCACTTTAGTCTTTCCACTATAGTCTGTCCACTTTAGTCTTTCCACTATTCTCTGTCCACTTTAGTCTTTCCACTATAGTCTCCACTTTATTATGTCCACTACAGTCTTTCCACTATAGTCTTTCCACTATAGTCTGTCCACTTTAGTCTTTCCACTATTCTCTGTCCACTTTAGTCTTTCCACTATAGTCTCCACTTTATTCTGTCCACTACAGTCTTTCCACTATAGTCTTTCCACTATAGTCTGTCCACTTTAGTCTTTCCACTATTCTCTGTCCACTTTAGTCTTTCCACTATAGTCTCCACTTTATTCTGTCCACTACAGTCTTTTCACTATAGTCTTTCCACTATTCTCTGTCTACTTTAGTCTTTCCACTATAGTCTCCACTTTATTCTGTCCACTACAGTCTTTCCAGTATAGTCTGTCCACTTTAGTCTTTCCACTATTCTCTGTCCACTTTAGTCTTTCCACTATACTCTCCACTTTATTCTGTCCACTACAGTCTTTCCACTATAGTCTTTCCACTATAGTCTGTCCACTTTAGTCTTTCCACTTTAGTCTTTCCACTTTAGTCTGTCCACTTTAGTCTTTCCACTTTAGTCTGTCCACTTTAGTCTTTCCACTATTCTCTGTCCACTTTAGTCTTTCCACTATAGTCTCCACTTTATTCTGTCCACTACAGTCTTTCCACTATAGTCTTTCCACTTTAGTCTTTCCACTTTAGTCTTTCCACTATAGTCTCCACTTTATTTTGTCCACTACAGTCTTTCCACTTTAGTCTTTCCACTATTCTCTGTCTACTTTAGTCTTTCCACTATAGTCTCCACTTTATTCTGTCCACTACAGTCTTTCCACTATAGTCTTTCCACTATAGTCTGTCCACTTTAGACTTTCCACTATTCTCTGTCCACTTTAGTCTTTCCACTATACTCTCCACTTTATTTTGTCCACTACAGTCTTTCCACTATAGTCTTTCCACTATAGTCTGTCCACTTTAGTCTTTCCACTTTTGTCTTTCCACTTTAGTCTGTCCACTTTAGTCTTTCCACTATAGTCTGTCCACTTTAGTCTTTCCACTATTCTCTGTCCACTTTATTCTTTCCACTATAGTCTCCACTTTATTCTGTCTACTACAGTCTTTCCACTATAGACTTTCCACTATAATCTGTCCACTTTAGTCTTTCCACTATTCTCTGTCCACTTTAGTCTTTCCACTATAGTCTCCACTTTATTCTGTCCACTACAGTCTTTCCACTATAGTCTTTCCACTATAGTCTGTCCACCTTAGTCTTTCCACTATTCTCTGTCCACTTTAGTCTTTCCACTATAGTCTCCACTTTATTCTGTCCAGTACAGTCTTTTCACTATAGTCTTTTCACTATAGTCTGTCCACTTTAGTCTTTCCACTTTAGTCTTTCCTCTATAGTCTCCACTTTATTTTGTCCACTACAGTCTTTCCACTTTAGTCTTTCCACTATTCTCTGTCTACTTTAGTCTTTCCACTATAGTCTCCACTTTATTCTGTCCACTACAGTCTTTCCACTTTAGTCTTTCCACTATTCTCTGTCTACTTTAGTCTTTCCACTATAGTCTCCACTTTATTCTGTCCACTACAGTCTTTCCACTATAGTCTTTCCACTATAGTCTGTCCACTTTAGTCTTTCCACTATTCTCTGTCCACTTTAGTCTTTCCACTATACTCTCCACTTTATTCTGTCCACTACAGTCTTTCCACTATAGTCTTTCCACTATAGTCTGTCCACTTTAGTCTTTCCACTTTTGTCTTTCCACTTTAGTCTGTCCACTTTAGTCTTTCCACTTTAGTCTTTCCACTTTAGTCTTTCCACTATAGTCTGTCCACTATAGTCTTTCCACCATAGTCTGTCCACTTTAGTCTTTCCACTATTCTCTGTCCACTTTAGTCTTTCCACTATAGTCTCCACTTTATTCTGTCCACTACAGTCTTTCCACTATAGTCTTTCCACTATAGTCTGTCCACTTTAGTCTTTCCACTATTCTCTGTCCACTTTAGTCTTTCCACTATAGTCTCCACTTTATTATGTCCACTACAGTCTTTCCACTATAGTCTGTCCACTTTAGTCTTTCCACTATTCTCTGTCCACTTTAGTCTTTCCACTATAGTCTCCACTTCATTCTGTCCACTACAGTCTTTCCACTATAGTCTTTCCACTATAGTCTGTCCACTTTAGTCTTTCCACTATTCTCTGTCCACTTTAGTCTTTCCACTATAGTCTCCACTTTATTCTGTCCACTACAGTCTTTTCACTATAGTCTTTCCACTATTCTCTGTCTACTTTAGTCTTTCCACTATAGTCTCCACTTTAGTCTTTCCACTATAGTCTGTCCACTATAGTCTTTCCACTATAGTCTGTCCACTTTAGTCTTTCCACTATTCTCTGTCCACTTTAGTCTTTCCACTATAGTCTCCACTTTATTCTGTCCACTACAGTCTTTCCACTATAGTCTTTCCACTATAGTCTGTCCACTTTAGTCTTTCCACTATTCTCTGTCCACTTTAGTCTTTCCACTATAGTCTCCACTTTATTCTGTCCACTACAGTCTTTCCACTATAGTCTGTCCACTTTAGTCTTTCCACTATTCTCTGTCCACTTTAGTCTTTCCACTATAGTCTCCACTTTATTCTGTCCACTACAGTCTTTTCACTATAGTCTTTCCACTATTCTCTGTCTACTTTAGTCTTTCCACTATAGTCTCCACTTTATTCTGTCCACTACAGTCTTTCCACTATAGTCTGTCCACTTTAGTCTTTCCACTATTCTCTGTCCACTTTAGTTTTTCCACTATACTCTCCACTTTATTCTGTCCACTACAGTCTTTCCACTATAGTCTTTCCACTATAGTCTGTCCACTTTAGTCTTTCCACTTTAGTCTTTCCACTTTAGTCTTTCCACTTTAGTCTTTCCACTTTAGTCTGTCCACTTTAGTCTTTCCACTATTCTCTGTCCACTTTAGTGTTTCCACTATAGTCTCAACTTTATTCTGTCCACTACAGTCTTTCCACTATAGTCTATCCACTTTAGTCTTTCCACTATTCTCTGTCCACTTTAGTGTTTCCACTATAGTCTCCACTTTATTCTGTCCACTACAGTCTTTCCACTATAGTCTTTCCACTTTAGTCTTTCCACTTTAGTCTTTCCACTATAGTCTCCACTTTATTTTGTCCACTACAGTCTTTCCACTTTAGTCTTTCCACTATTCTCTGTCCACTTTAGTGTTTCCACTATAGTCTCAACTTTATTCTGTCCACTACAGTCTTTCCACTATAGTCTGTCCACTTTAGTCTTTCCACTATTCTCTGTCCACTTTAGTGTTTCCACTATAGTCTCCACTTTATTCTGTCCACTACAGTCTTTCCACTATAGTCTGTCCACTTTAGACTTTCCACTATTCTCTGTCCACTTTAGTCTTTCCACTATAGTCTCCACTTTATTCTGTCCACTACAGTCTTTCCACTATAGTCTTTCCACTATAGTCTGTCCACTTTAGACTTTCCACTATTCTCTGTCCACTTTAGTCTTTCCACTATACTCTCCACTTTATTTTGTCCACTACAGTCTTTCCACTATAGTCTTTCCACTATTGTCTGTCCACTTTAGTCTTTCCACTTTAGTCTGTCCACTTTAGTCTTTCCACTATTCTCTGTCCACTTTAGTGTTTCCACTATAGTCTCCACTTTATTCTGTCCACTACAGTCTTTCCACTATAGTCTTTCCACTTTAGTCTTTCCACTTTAGTCTTTCCACTATAGTCTCCACTTTATTTTGTCCACTACAGACTTTCCACTTTAGTCTTTCCACTATTCTCTGTCTACTTTAGTCTTTCCACTATAGTCTCCACTTTATTCTGTCCACTACAGTCTTTCCACTGTAGTCTTTCCACTATAGTCTGTCCACTTTAGACTTTCCACTATTCTCTGTCCACTTTAGTCTTTCCACTATACTCTCCACTTTATTTTGTCCACTACAGTCTTTCCACTATAGTCTTTCCACTATAGTCTGTCCACTTTAGTCTTTCCACTTTTGTCTTTCCACTTTAGTCTGTCCACTTTAGTCTTTCCACTATTGTCTGTCCACTTTAGTCTTTCCACTATTCTCTGTCCACTTTAACTTTCCACTATAGTCTCCACTTTATTCTGTCCACTACAGTATTTCCACTATAGACTTTCCACTATAATCTGTCCACTTTAGTCTTTCCACTATTCTCTGTCCACTTTAGTCTTTCCACTATAGTCTCCACTTTATTCTGTCCACTACAGTCTTTCCACTATAGTCTTTCCACTATTCTCTGTCTACTTTAGTCTTTCCACTATAGTCTCCACTTTATTCTGTCCACTACAGTCTTTCCACTATAGTCTTTCCACTATAGTCTGTCCACTTTAGTCTTTCCACTATTCTCTGTCCACTTTAGTCTTTCCACTATACTCTCCACTTTATTCTGTCCACTACAATCTTTCCACTATAGTCTTTCCACTATAGTCTGTCCACTTTAGTCTTTCCACTTTAGTCTTTCCACTTTAGTCTGTCCACTTTAGTCTTTCCACTTTAGTCTGTCCACTTTAGTCTTTCCACTATAGTCTGTCCATTATAGTCTTTCCACTATAGTCTGTCCACTTTAGTCTTTCCACTATTCTCTGTCCACTTTAGTCTTTCCACTATAGTCTCCACTTTATTCTGTCCACTACAGTCTTTCCACTATAGTCTTTCCACTATAGTCTGTCCACTTTAGTCTTTCCACTATTCTCTGTCCACTTTAGTCTTTCCACTATAGTCTCCACTTTATTATGTCCACTACAGTCTTTCCACTATAGTCTTTCCACTATAGTCTGTCCACTTTAGTCTTTCCACTATTCTCTGTCCACTTTGGTCTTTCCACTATAGTCTCCACTTCATTCTGTCCACTACAGTCTTTCCACTATAGTCTTTCCACTATTGTCTGTCCACTTTAGTCTTTCCACTATTCTCTGTCCACTTTAGTCTTTCCACTATAGTCTCCACTTTATTCTGTCCACTACAGTCTTTTCACTATAGTCTTTCCACTATTCTCTTTCTACTTTAGTCTTTCCACTATAGTCTCCACTTTATTCTGTCCACTACAGTCTTTCCACTATAGTCTTTCCACTATAGTTTGTCCACTTTAGTCTTTCCACTATTCTCTGTCCACTTTAGTCTTTCCACTATACTCTCCACTTTATTCTGTCCACTAAAGTCTTTCCACTATAGTCTTTCCACTACAGTTTGTCCACTTTAGTCTTTCCACTTTAGTTTCCACTTTAGTCTTTCCACTTTAGTCTTTCCACTTTAGTCTGTCCACTTTAGTCTTTCCACTATAGTCTGTCCACTACAGTCTTTCCACTATAGTCTCTCCACTTTAGTCTTTCCACTATTCTCTGTCCACTTTAGTCTTTCCACTACAGTCTCCACTTTATTCTTTCCACTACAGTCTTTCCACTGTAGTCTTTCCACTATGGTTTGTCCACTTTAGTCTTTCCACTATTCTCTGTCCACTTTAGTCTTTCCACTATACTCTCCACTTTATTCTGTCCACTAAAGTCTTTCCACTATAGTCTGTCCACTATAGTCTTTCCACTATAGTCTGTCCACTTTAGTCTTTCCACTATTCTCTGTCCACTTTAGTCTTTCCACTATAGTCTCCACTTTATTCTGTCCACTACAGTCTTTGCACTATAGTCTTTCCACTATAGTCTGTCCACTTTAGTCTTTTCACTATTCTCTGTCCACTTTAGTCTTTCCACTATACTCTCCACTTTATTCTGTCCACTACAGTCTTTCCACTATAGTCTTTCCACTATAGTCTGTCCACTTTAGTCTTTCCACTTTAGTCTTTCCACTTTAGTCTGTCCACTTTAGTCTTTCCACTTTAGTCTGTCCACTTTAGTCTTTCCACTATAGTCTGTCCACTGTAGTCTTTCCACTATAGTCTGTCCACTTTAGTCTTTCCACTATTCTCTGTCCACTTTAGTCTTTCCACTATAGTCTTCACTTTATTCTGTCCACTACAGTCTTTCCACTATAGTCTTTCCACTATAGTCTGTCCACTTTAGTCTTTCCACTATTCTCTGTCCACTTTAGTCTTTCCACTATAGTCTCCACTTTAGTCTTTCCACTTTAGTCTTTCCACTTTAGTCTGTCCACTTTAGTCTTTCCACTTTAGTCTGTCCACTTTAGTCTTTCCACTATAGTCTGTCCACTTTAGTCTTTCCACTATTCTCTGTCCACTTTAGTCTTTCCACTATAGTCTCCACTTTATTATGTCCACTACAGTCTTTCCACTATAGTCTTTCCACTATAGTCTGTCCACTTTAGACTTTCCACTATTCTCTGTCAACTTTAGTCTGTCCACTATAGTCTCCACTTTATTCTGTCCACTACAGTCTTTCCACTATAATCTTTCCACTATAGTCTGTCCACTTTAGTCTTTCCATTATTCTCTGTCCACTTTAGTCTTTCCACTATAGTCTCCACTTTATTCTGTCCACTACAGTCTTTTCACTATAGTCTTTCCACTATTCTCTGTCTACTTTAGTCTTTCCACTATAGTCTCCACTTTATTCTGTCCACTACAGTCTTTCCACTATAGTCTGTCCACTTTAGTCTTTCCACTATTCTCTGTCCACTTTAGTCTTTCCACTATACTCTCCACTTTATTCTGTCCACTACAGTCTTTCCACTATAGTCTTTCCACTATAGTCTGTCCACTTTAGTCTTTCCACTTTAGTCTTTCCACTTTAGTCTGTCCACTTTAGTCTTTCCACTTTAGTCTGTCCACTTTAGTCTTTCCACTATTCTCTGTCCACTTTAGTCTTTCCACTATAGTCTCCACTTTATTCTGTCCACTACAGTCTTTCCACTATAGTCTTTCCACTTTAGTCTTTCCACTTTAGTCTTTCCACTATAGTCTCCACATTATTTTGTCCACTACAGTCTTTCCACTTTGGTCTTTCCACTATTCTCTGTCTACTTTAGTCTTTCCACTATAGTCTCCACTTTATTCTGTCCACTACAGTCTTTCCACTATAGTCTGTCCACTTTAGTCTTTCCACTATTCTCTGTCCACTTTAGTTTTTCCACTATACTCTCCACTTTATTCTGTCCACTACAGTCTTTCCACTATAGTCTTTCCACTATAGTCTGTCCACTTTAGTCTTTCCACTTTAGTCTTTCCACTTTAGTCTTTCCACTTTAGTCTTTCCACTTTAGTCTGTCCACTTTAGTCTTTCCACTATTCTCTGTCCACTTTAGTGTTTCCACTATAGTCTCAACTTTATTCTGTCCACTACAGTCTTTCCACTATAGTCTATCCACTTTAGTCTTTCCACTATTCTCTGTCCACTTTAGTGTTTCCACTATAGTCTCCACTTTATTCTGTCCACTACAGTCTTTCCACTATAGTCTTTCCACTTTAGTCTTTCCACTTTAGTCTTTCCACTATAGTCTCCACTTTATTTTGTCCACTACAGTCTTTCCACTTTAGTCTTTCCACTATTCTCTGTCCACTTTAGTGTTTCCACTATAGTCTCAACTTTATTCTGTCCACTACAGTCTTTCCACTATAGTCTGTCCACTTTAGTCTTTCCACTATTCTCTGTCCACTTTAGTGTTTCCACTATAGTCTCCACTTTATTCTGTCCACTACAGTCTTTCCACTATAGTCTGTCCACTTTAGACTTTCCACTATTCTCTGTCCACTTTAGTCTTTCCACTATAGTCTCCACTTTATTCTGTCCACTACAGTCTTTCCACTATAGTCTTTCCACTATAGTCTGTCCACTTTAGACTTTCCACTATTCTCTGTCCACTTTAGTCTTTCCACTATACTCTCCACTTTATTTTGTCCACTACAGTCTTTCCACTATAGTCTTTCCACTATTGTCTGTCCACTTTAGTCTTTCCACTTTAGTCTGTCCACTTTAGTCTTTCCACTATTCTCTGTCCACTTTAGTGTTTCCACTATAGTCTCCACTTTATTCTGTCCACTACAGTCTTTCCACTATAGTCTTTCCACTTTAGTCTTTCCACTTTAGTCTTTCCACTATAGTCTCCACTTTATTTTGTCCACTACAGACTTTCCACTTTAGTCTTTCCACTATTCTCTGTCTACTTTAGTCTTTCCACTATAGTCTCCACTTTATTCTGTCCACTACAGTCTTTCCACTGTAGTCTTTCCACTATAGTCTGTCCACTTTAGACTTTCCACTATTCTCTGTCCACTTTAGTCTTTCCACTATACTCTCCACTTTATTTTGTCCACTACAGTCTTTCCACTATAGTCTTTCCACTATAGTCTGTCCACTTTAGTCTTTCCACTTTTGTCTTTCCACTTTAGTCTGTCCACTTTAGTCTTTCCACTATTGTCTGTCCACTTTAGTCTTTCCACTATTCTCTGTCCACTTTAACTTTCCACTATAGTCTCCACTTTATTCTGTCCACTACAGTATTTCCACTATAGACTTTCCACTATAATCTGTCCACTTTAGTCTTTCCACTATTCTCTGTCCACTTTAGTCTTTCCACTATAGTCTCCACTTTATTCTGTCCACTACAGTCTTTCCACTATAGTCTTTCCACTATTCTCTGTCTACTTTAGTCTTTCCACTATAGTCTCCACTTTATTCTGTCCACTACAGTCTTTCCACTATAGTCTTTCCACTATAGTCTGTCCACTTTAGTCTTTCCACTATTCTCTGTCCACTTTAGTCTTTCCACTATACTCTCCACTTTATTCTGTCCACTACAATCTTTCCACTATAGTCTTTCCACTATAGTCTGTCCACTTTAGTCTTTCCACTTTAGTCTTTCCACTTTAGTCTGTCCACTTTAGTCTTTCCACTTTAGTCTGTCCACTTTAGTCTTTCCACTATAGTCTGTCCATTATAGTCTTTCCACTATAGTCTGTCCACTTTAGTCTTTCCACTATTCTCTGTCCACTTTAGTCTTTCCACTATAGTCTCCACTTTATTCTGTCCACTACAGTCTTTCCACTATAGTCTTTCCACTATAGTCTGTCCACTTTAGTCTTTCCACTATTCTCTGTCCACTTTAGTCTTTCCACTATAGTCTCCACTTTATTATGTCCACTACAGTCTTTCCACTATAGTCTTTCCACTATAGTCTGTCCACTTTAGTCTTTCCACTATTCTCTGTCCACTTTGGTCTTTCCACTATAGTCTCCACTTCATTCTGTCCACTACAGTCTTTCCACTATAGTCTTTCCACTATTGTCTGTCCACTTTAGTCTTTCCACTATTCTCTGTCCACTTTAGTCTTTCCACTATAGTCTCCACTTTATTCTGTCCACTACAGTCTTTTCACTATAGTCTTTCCACTATTCTCTTTCTACTTTAGTCTTTCCACTATAGTCTCCACTTTATTCTGTCCACTACAGTCTTTCCACTATAGTCTTTCCACTATAGTTTGTCCACTTTAGTCTTTCCACTATTCTCTGTCCACTTTAGTCTTTCAACTATACTCTCCACTTTATTCTGTCCACTAAAGTCTTTCCACTATAGTCTTTCCACTACAGTTTGTCCACTTTAGTCTTTCCACTTTAGTTTCCACTTTAGTCTTTCCACTTTAGTCTTTCCACTTTAGTCTGTCCACTTTAGTCTTTCCACTATAGTCTGTCCACTACAGTCTTTCCACTATAGTCTCTCCACTTTAGTCTTTCCACTATTCTCTGTCCACTTTAGTCTTTCCACTACAGTCTCCACTTTATTCTTTCCACTACAGTCTTTCCACTGTAGTCTTTCCACTATGGTTTGTCCACTTTAGTCTTTCCACTATTCTCTGTCCACTTTAGTCTTTCCACTATACTCTCCACTTTATTCTGTCCACTAAAGTCTTTCCACTATAGTCTGTCCACTATAGTCTTTCCACTATAGTCTGTCCACTTTAGTCTTTCCACTATTCTCTGTCCACTTTAGTCTTTCCACTATAGTCTCCACTTTATTCTGTCCACTACAGTCTTTGCACTATAGTCTTTCCACTATAGTCTGTCCACTTTAGTCTTTTCACTATTCTCTGTCCACTTTAGTCTTTCCACTATACTCTCCACTTTATTCTGTCCACTACAGTCTTTCCACTATAGTCTTTCCACTATAGTCTGTCCACTTTAGTCTTTCCACTTTAGTCTTTCCACTTTAGTCTGTCCACTTTAGTCTTTCCACTTTAGTCTGTCCACTTTAGTCTTTCCACTATAGTCTGTCCACTGTAGTCTTTCCACTATAGTCTGTCCACTTTAGTCTTTCCACTATTCTCTGTCCACTTTAGTCTTTCCACTATAGTCTTCACTTTATTCTGTCCACTACAGTCTTTCCACTATAGTCTTTCCACTATAGTCTGTCCACTTTAGTCTTTCCACTATTCTCTGTCCACTTTAGTCTTTCCACTATAGTCTCCACTTTAGTCTTTCCACTTTAGTCTTTCCACTTTAGTCTGTCCACTTTAGTCTTTCCACTATAGTCTCCACTTTAGTCTTTCCACTTTAGTCTTTCCACTTTAGTCTGTCCACTTTAGTCTTTCCACTTTAGTCTGTCCACTTTAGTCTTTCCACTATAGTCTGTCCACTTTAGTCTTTCCACTATTCTCTGTCCACTTTAGTCTTTCCACTATAGTCTCCACTTTATTATGTCCACTACAGTCTTTCCACTATAGTCTTTCCACTATAGTCTGTCCACTTTAGACTTTCCACTATTCTCTGTCAACTTTAGTCTGTCCACTATAGTCTCCACTTTATTCTGTCCACTACAGTCTTTCCACTATAATCTTTCCACTATAGTCTGTCCACTTTAGTCTTTCCATTATTCTCTGTCCACTTTAGTCTTTCCACTATAGTCTCCACTTTATTCTGTCCACTACAGTCTTTTCACTATAGTCTTTCCACTATTCTCTGTCTACTTTAGTCTTTCCACTATAGTCTCCACTTTATTCTGTCCACTACAGTCTTTCCACTATAGTCTGTACACTTTAGTCTTTCCACTATTCTCTGTCCACTTTAGTCTTTCCACTATACTCTCCACTTTATTCTGTCCACTACAGTCTTTCCACTATAGTCTTTCCACTATAGTCTGTCCACTTTAGTCTTTCCACTTTAGTCTTTCCACTTTAGTCTGTCCACTTTAGTCTTTCCACTTTAGTCTGTCCACTTTAGTCTTTCCACTATTCTCTGTCCACTTTAGTCTTTCCACTATAGTCTCCACTTTATTCTGTCCACTACAGTCTTTCCACTATAGTCTTTCCACTTTAGTCTTTCCACTTTAGTCTTTCCACTATAGTCTCCACATTATTTTGTCCACTACAGTCTTTCCACTTTGGTCTTTCCACTATTCTCTGTCTACTTTAGTCTTTCCACTATAGTCTCCACTTTATTCTGTCCACTACAGTCTTTCCACTATAGTCTGTCCACTTTAGTCTTTCCACTATTCTCTGTCCACTTTAGTTTTTCCACTATACTCTCCACTTTATTCTGTCCACTACAGTCTTTCCACTATAGTCTTTCCACTATAGTCTGTCCACTTTAGTCTTTCCACTTTAGTCTTTCCACTTTAGTCTTTCCACTTTAGTCTTTCCACTTTAGTCTGTCCACTTTAGTCTTTCCACTATTCTCTGTCCACTTTAGTGTTTCCACTATAGTCTCAACTTTATTCTGTCCACTACAGTCTTTCCACTATAGTCTATCCACTTTAGTCTTTCCACTATTCTCTGTCCACTTTAGTGTTTCCACTATAGTCTCCACTTTATTCTGTCCACTACAGTCTTTCCACTATAGTCTTTCCACTTTAGTCTTTCCACTTTAGTCTTTCCACTATAGTCTCCACTATATTTTGTCCACTACAGTCTTTCCACTTTAGTCTTTCCACTATTCTCTGTCCACTTTAGTGTTTCCACTATAGTCTCAACTTTATTCTGTCCACTACAGTCTTTCCACTATAGTCTGTCCACTTTAGTCTTTCCACTATTCTCTGTCCACTTTAGTGTTTCCACTATAGTCTCCACTTTATTCTGTCCACTACAGTCTTTCCACTATAGTCTGTCCACTTTAGACTTTCCACTATTCTCTGTCCACTTTAGTCTTTCCACTATAGTCTCCACTTTATTCTGTCCACTACAGTCTTTCCACTATAGTCTTTCCACTATAGTCTGTCCTCTTTAGACTTTCCACTATTCTCTGTCCACTTTAGTCTTTCCACTATACTCTCCACTTTATTTTGTCCACTACAGTCTTTCCACTATAGTCTTTCCACTATTGTCTGTCCACTTTAGTCTTTCCACTTTAGTCTGTCCACTTTAGTCTTTCCACTATTCTCTGTCCACTTTAGTGTTTCCACTATAGTCTCCACTTTATTCTGTCCACTACAGTCTTTCCACTATAGTCTTTCCACTTTAGTCTTTCCACTTTAGTCTTTCCACTATAGTCTCCACTTTATTTTGTCCACTACAGACTTTCCACTTTAGTCTTTCCACTATTCTCTGTCTACTTTAGTCTTTCCACTATAGTCTCCACTTTATTCTGTCCACTACAGTCTTTCCACTGTAGTCTTTCCACTATAGTCTGTCCACTTTAGACTTTCCACTATTCTCTGTCCACTTTAGTCTTTCCACTATACTCTCCACTTTATTTTGTCCACTACAGTCTTTCCACTATAGTCTTTCCACTATAGTCTGTCCACTTTAGTCTTTCCACTTTTGTCTTTCCACTTTAGTCTGTCCACTTTAGTCTTTCCACTATTGTCTGTCCACTTTAGTCTTTCCACTATTCTCTGTCCACTTTAACTTTCCACTATAGTCTCCACTTTATTCTGTCCACTACAGTATTTCCACTATAGACTTTCCACTATAATCTGTCCACTTTAGTCTTTCCACTATTCTCTGTCCACTTTAGTCTTTCCACTATAGTCTCCACTTTATTCTGTCCACTACAGTCTTTCCACTATAGTCTTTCCACTATTCTCTGTCTACTTTAGTCTTTCCACTATAGTCTCCACTTTATTCTGTCCACTACAGTCTTTCCACTATAGTCTTTCCACTATAGTCTGTCCACTTTAGTCTTTCCACTATTCTCTGTCCACTTTAGTCTTTCCACTATACTCTCCACTTTATTCTGTCCACTACAATCTTTCCACTATAGTCTTTCCACTATAGTCTGTCCACTTTAGTCTTTCCACTTTAGTCTTTCCACTTTAGTCTGTCCACTTTAGTCTTTCCACTTTAGTCTGTCCACTTTAGTCTTTCCACTATAGTCTGTCCATTATAGTCTTTCCACTATAGTCTGTCCACTTTAGTCTTTCCACTATTCTCTGTCCACTTTAGTCTTTCCACTATAGTCTCCACTTTATTCTGTCCACTACAGTCTTTCCACTATAGTCTTTCCACTATAGTCTGTCCACTTTAGTCTTTCCACTATTCTCTGTCCACTTTAGTCTTTCCACTATAGTCTCCACTTTATTATGTCCACTACAGTCTTTCCACTATAGTCTTTCCACTATAGTCTGTCCACTTTAGTCTTTCCACTATTCTCTGTCCACTTTGGTCTTTCCACTATAGTCTCCACTTCATTCTGTCCACTACAGTCTTTCCACTATAGTCTTTCCACTATTGTCTGTCCACTTTAGTCTTTCCACTATTCTCTGTCCACTTTAGTCTTTCCACTAAAGTCTCCACTTTATTCTGTCCACTACAGTCTTTTCACTATAGTCTTTCCACTATTCTCTTTCTACTTTAGTCTTTCCACTATAGTCTCCACTTTATTCTGTCCACTACAGTCTTTCCACTATAGTCTTTCCACTATAGTTTGTCCACTTTAGTCTTTCCACTATTCTCTGTCCACTTTAGTCTTTCCACTATACTCTCCACTTTATTCTGTCCACTAAAGTCTTTCCACTATAGTCTTTCCACTACAGTTTGTCCACTTTAGTCTTTCCACTTTAGTTTCCACTTTAGTCTGTCCACTTTAGTCTTTCCACTTTAGTCTGTCCACTTTAGTCTTTCCACTATAGTCTGTCCACTACAGTCTTTCCACTATAGTCTCTCCACTTTAGTCTTTCCACTATTCTCTGTCCACTTTAGTCTTTCCACTACAGTCTCCACTTTATTCTTTCCACTACAGTCTTTCCACTGTAGTCTTTCCACTATGGTTTGTCCACTTTAGTCTTTCCACTATTCTCTGTCCACTTTAGTCTTTCCACTATACTCTCCACTTTATTCTGTCCACTAAAGTCTTTCCACTATAGTCTGTCCACTATAGTCTTTCCACTATAGTCTGTCCACTTTAGTCTTTCCACTATTCTCTGTCCACTTTAGTCTTTCCACTATAGTCTCCACTTTATTCTGTCCACTACAGTCTTTGCACTATAGTCTTTCCACTATAGTCTGTCCACTTTAGTCTTTTCACTATTCTCTGTCCACTTTAGTCTTTCCACTATACTCTCCACTTTATTCTGTCCACTACAGTCTTTCCACTATAGTCTTTCCACTATAGTCTGTCCACTTTAGTCTTTCCACTTTAGTCTTTCCACTTTAGTCTGTCCACTTTAGTCTTTCCACTTTAGTCTGTCCACTTTCGTCTTTCCACTATAGTCTGTCCACTGTAGTCTTTCCACTATAGTCTGTCCACTTTAGTCTTTCCACTATTCTCTGTCCACTTTAGTCTTTCCACTATAGTCTTCACTTTATTCTGTCCACTACAGTCTTTCCACTATAGTCTTTCCACTATAGTCTGTCCACTTTAGTCTTTCCACTATTCTCTGTCCACTTTAGTCTTTCCACTATAGTCTCCACTTTAGTCTTTCCACTTTAGTCTTTCCACTTTAGTCTGTCCACTTTAGTCTTTCCACTTTAGTCTGTCCACTTTAGTCTTTCCACTATAGTCTGTCCACTTTAGTCTTTCCACTATTCTCTGTCCACTTTAGTCTTTCCACTATAGTCTCCACTTTATTATGTCCACTACAGTCTTTCCACTATAGTCTTTCCACTATAGTCTGTCCACTTTAGACTTTCCACTATTCTCTGTCAACTTTAGTCTGTCCACTATAGTCTCCACTTTATTCTGTCCACTACAGTCTTTCCACTATAGTCTTTCCACTATAGTCTGTCCACTTTAGTCTTTCCATTATTCTCTGTCCACTTTAGTCTTTCCACTATAGTCTCCACTTTATTCTGTCCACTACAGTCTTTTCACTATAGTCTTTCCACTATTCTCTGTCTACTTTAGTCTTTCCACTATAGTCTCCACTTTATTCTGTCCACTACAGTCTTTCCACTATAGTCTGTCCACTTTAGTCTTTCCACTATTCTCTGTCCACTTTAGTCTTTCCACTATACTCTCCACTTTATTCTGTCCACTACAGTCTTTCCACTATAGTCTTTCCACTATAGTCTGTCCACTTTAGTCTTTCCACTTTAGTCTTTCCACTTTAGTCTTTCCACTATAGTCTGTCCACTTTAGTCTTTCCACTTTAGTCTTTCCACTTTAGTCTTTCCACTTTAGTCTTTCCACTTTAGTCTGTCCACTTTAGTCTTTCCACTATTCTCTGTCCACTTTAGTGTTTCCACTATAGTCTCAACTTTATTCTGTCCACTACAGTCTTTCCACTATAGTCTATCCACTTTAGTCTTTCCACTATTCTCTGTCCACTTTAGTGTTTCCACTATAGTCTCCACTTTATTCTGTCCACTACAGTCTTTCCACTATAGTCTTTCCACTTTAGTCTTTCCACTTTAGTCTTTCCACTATAGTCTCCACTTTATTTTGTCCACTACAGTCTTTCCACTTTAGTCTTTCCACTATTCTCTGTCCACTTTAGTGTTTCCACTATAGTCTCAACTTTATTCTGTCCACTACAGTCTTTCCACTATAGTCTGTCCACTTTAGTCTTTCCACTATTCTCTGTCCACTTTAGTGTTTCCACTATAGTCTCCACTTTATTCTGTCCACTACAGTCTTTCCACTATAGTCTGTCCACTTTAGACTTTCCACTATTCTCTGTCCACTTTAGTCTTTCCACTATAGTCTCCACTTTATTCTGTCCACTACAGTCTTTCCACTATAGTCTTTCCACTATAGTCTGTCCACTTTAGACTTTCCACTATTCTCTGTCCACTTTAGTCTTTCCACTATACTCTCCACTTTATTTTGTCCACTACAGTCTTTCCACTATAGTCTTTCCACTATTGTCTGTCCACTTTAGTCTTTCCACTTTAGTCTGTCCACTTTAGTCTTTCCACTATTCTCTGTCCACTTTAGTGTTTCCACTATAGTCTCCACTTTATTCTGTCCACTACAGTCTTTCCACTATAGTCTTTCCACTTTAGTCTTTCCACTTTAGTCTTTCCACTATAGTCTCCACTTTATTTTGTCCACTACAGTCTTTCCACTTTAGTCTTTCCACTATTCTCTGTCCACTTTAGTGTTTCCACTATAGTCTCAACTTTATTCTGTCCACTACAGTCTTTCCACTATAGTCTGTCCACTTTAGTCTTTCCACTATTCTCTGTCCACTTTAGTGTTTCCACTATAGTCTCCACTTTATTCTGTCCACTACAGTCTTTCCACTATAGTCTGTCCACTTTAGACTTTCCACTATTCTCTGTCCACTTTAGTCTTTCCACTATAGTCTCCACTTTATTCTGTCCACTACAGTCTTTCCACTATAGTCTTTCCACTATAGTCTGTCCACTTTAGACTTTCCACTATTCTCTGTCCACTTTAGTCTTTCCACTATACTCTCCACTTTATTTTGTCCACTACAGTCTTTCCACTATAGTCTTTCCACTATTGTCTGTCCACTTTAGTCTTTCCACTTTAGTCTGTCCACTTTAGTCTTTCCACTATTCTCTGTCCACTTTAGTGTTTCCACTATAGTCTCCACTTTATTCTGTCCACTACAGTCTTTCCACTATAGTCTTTCCACTTTAGTCTTTCCACTTTAGTCTTTCCACTATAGTCTCCACTTTATTTTGTCCACTACAGACTTTCCACTTTAGTCTTTCCACTATTCTCTGTCTACTTTAGTCTTTCCACTATAGTCTCCACTTTATTCTGTCCACTACAGTCTTTCCACTGTAGTCTTTCCACTATAGTCTGTCCACTTTAGACTTTCCACTATTCTCTGTCCACTTTAGTCTTTCCACTATACTCTCCACTTTATTTTGTCCACTACAGTCTTTCCACTATAGTCTTTCCACTATAGTCTGTCCACTTTAGTCTTTCCACTTTTGTCTTTCCACTTTAGTCTGTCCACTTTAGTCTTTCCACTATTGTCTGTCCACTTTAGTCTTTCCACTATTCTCTGTCCACTTTAACTTTCCACTATAGTCTCCACTTTATTCTGTCCAGTACAGTATTTCCACTATAGACTTTCCACTATAATCTGTCCACTTTAGTCTTTCCACTATTCTCTGTCCACTTTAGTCTTTCCACTATAGTCTCCACTTTATTCTGTCCACTACAGTCTTTCCACTATAGTCTTTCCACTATTCTCTGTCTACTTTAGTCTTTCCACTATAGTCTCCACTTTATTCTGTCCACTACAGTCTTTCCACTATAGTCTTTCCACTATAGTCTGTCCACTTTAGTCTTTCCACTATTCTCTGTCCACTTTAGTCTTTCCACTATACTCTCCACTTTATTCTGTCCACTACAATCTTTCCACTATAGTCTTTCCACTATAGTCTGTCCACTTTAGTCTTTCCACTTTAGTCTTTCCACTTTAGTCTGTCCACTTTAGTCTTTCCACTTTAGTCTGTCCACTTTAGTCTTTCCACTATAGTCTGTCCATTATAGTCTTTCCACTATAGTCTGTCCACTTTAGTCTTTCCACTATTCTCTGTCCACTTTAGTCTTTCCACTATAGTCTCCACTTTATTCTGTCCACTACAGTCTTTCCACTATAGTCTTTCCACTATAGTCTGTCCACTTTAGTCTTTCCACTATTCTCTGTCCACTTTAGTCTTTCCACTATAGTCTCCACTTTATTATGTCCACTACAGTCTTTCCACTATAGTCTTTCCACTATAGTCTGTCCACTTTAGTCTTTCCACTATTCTCTGTCCACTTTGGTCTTTCCACTATAGTCTCCACTTCATTCTGTCCACTACAGTCTTTCCACTATAGTCTTTCCACTATTGTCTGTCCACTTTAGTCTTTCCACTATTCTCTGTCCACTTTAGTCTTTCCACTAAAGTCTCCACTTTATTCTGTCCACTACAGTCTTTTCACTATAGTCTTTCCACTATTCTCTTTCTACTTTAGTCTTTCCACTATAGTCTCCACTTTATTCTGTCCACTACAGTCTTTCCACTATAGTCTTTCCACTATAGTTTGTCCACTTTAGTCTTTCCACTATTCTCTGTCCACTTTAGTCTTTCCACTATACTCTCCACTTTATTCTGTCCACTAAAGTCTTTCCACTATAGTCTTTCCACTACAGTTTGTCCACTTTAGTCTTTCCACTTTAGTTTCCACTTTAGTCTGTCCACTTTAGTCTTTCCACTTTAGTCTGTCCACTTTAGTCTTTCCACTATAGTCTGTCCACTACAGTCTTTCCACTATAGTCTCTCCACTTTAGTCTTTCCACTATTCTCTGTCCACTTTAGTCTTTCCACTACAGTCTCCACTTTATTCTTTCCACTACAGTCTTTCCACTGTAGTCTTTCCACTATGGTTTGTCCACTTTAGTCTTTCCACTATTCTCTGTCCACTTTAGTCTTTCCACTATACTCTCCACTTTATTCTGTCCACTAAAGTCTTTCCACTATAGTCTGTCCACTATAGTCTTTCCACTATAGTCTGTCCACTTTAGTCTTTCCACTATTCTCTGTCCACTTTAGTCTTTCCACTATAGTCTCCACTTTATTCTGTCCACTACAGTCTTTGCACTATAGTCTTTCCACTATAGTCTGTCCACTTTAGTCTTTTCACTATTCTCTGTCCACTTTAGTCTTTCCACTATACTCTCCACTTTATTCTGTCCACTACAGTCTTTCCACTATAGTCTTTCCACTATAGTCTGTCCACTTTAGTCTTTCCACTTTAGTCTTTCCACTTTAGTCTGTCCACTTTAGTCTTTCCACTTTAGTCTGTCCACTTTCGTCTTTCCACTATAGTCTGTCCACTGTAGTCTTTCCACTATAGTCTGTCCACTTTAGTCTTTCCACTATTCTCTGTCCACTTTAGTCTTTCCACTATAGTCTTCACTTTATTCTGTCCACTACAGTCTTTCCACTATAGTCTTTCCACTATAGTCTGTCCACTTTAGTCTTTCCACTATTCTCTGTCCACTTTAGTCTTTCCACTATAGTCTCCACTTTAGTCTTTCCACTTTAGTCTTTCCACTTTAGTCTGTCCACTTTAGTCTTTCCACTTTAGTCTGTCCACTTTAGTCTTTCCACTATAGTCTGTCCACTTTAGTCTTTCCACTATTCTCTGTCCACTTTAGTCTTTCCACTATAGTCTCCACTTTATTATGTCCACTACAGTCTTTCCACTATAGTCTTTCCACTATAGTCTGTCCACTTTAGACTTTCCACTATTCTCTGTCAACTTTAGTCTGTCCACTATAGTCTCCACTTTATTCTGTCCACTACAGTCTTTCCACTATAGTCTTTCCACTATAGTCTGTCCACTTTAGTCTTTCCATTATTCTCTGTCCACTTTAGTCTTTCCACTATAGTCTCCACTTTATTCTGTCCACTACAGTCTTTTCACTATAGTCTTTCCACTATTCTCTGTCTACTTTAGTCTTTCCACTATAGTCTCCACTTTATTCTGTCCACTACAGTCTTTCCACTATAGTCTGTCCACTTTAGTCTTTCCACTATTCTCTGTCCACTTTAGTCTTTCCACTATACTCTCCACTTTATTCTGTCCACTACAGTCTTTCCACTATAGTCTTTCCACTATAGTCTGTCCACTTTAGTCTTTCCACTTTAGTCTTTCCACTTTAGTCTGTCCACTTTAGTCTTTCCACTTTAGTCTGTCCACTTTAGTCTTTCCACTATTCTCTGTCCACTTTAGTCTTTCCACTATAGTCTCCACTTTATTCTGTCCACTACAGTCTTTCCACTATAGTCTTTCCACTTTAGTCTTTCCACTTTAGTCTTTCCACTATAGTCTCCACATTATTTTGTCCACTACAGTCTTTCCACTTTGGTCTTTCCACTATTCTCTGTCTACTTTAGTCTTTCCACTATAGTCTCCACTTTATTCTGTCCACTACAGTCTTTCCTCTATAGTCTTTCCACTATAATCTGTCCACTTTAGACTTTCCACTATTCTCTGTCCACTTTAGTCTTTCCACTATACTCTCCACTTTATTTTGTCCACTACAGTCTTTCCACTATAGTCTTTCCACTATAGTCTGTCCACTTTAGTCTTTCCACTTTTGTCTTTCCACTTTAGTCTGTCCACTTTAGTCTTTCCACTATAGTCTGTCCACTTTAGTCTTTCCACTATTCTCTGTCCACTTTAACTTTCCACTATAGTCTCCACTTTATTCTGTCCACTACAGTCTTTCCACTATAGACTTTCCACTATAATCTGTCCACTTTAGTTTTTCCACTATTCTCTGTCCACTTTAGTCTTTCCACTATAGTCTCCACTTTATTCTGTCCACTACAGTCTTTCCACTATAGTCTTTCCACTATAGTCTGTCCACTTTAGTCTTTCCACTATTCTCTGTCCACTTTAGTCTTTCCACTATAGTCTCCACTTTATTCTGTCCACTACTGTCTTTTCACTATAGTCTTTCCACTATAGTCTGTCCACTTTAGTCTTTCCACTTTAGTCTTTCCTCTATAGTCTCCACTTTATTTTGTCCACTACAGTCTTTCCACTTTAGTCTTTCCACTATTCTCTGTCTACTTTAGTCTTTCCACTATAGTCTCCACTTTATTCTGTCCACTACAGTCTTTCCACTTTAGTCTTTCCACTATTCTCTGTCTACTTTAGTCTTTCCACTATAGTCTCCACTTTATTCTGTCCACTACAGTCTTTCCACTATAGTCTTTCCACTATAGTCTGTCCACTTTAGTCTTTCCACTATTCTCTGTCCACTTTAGTCTTTCCACTATACTCTCCACTTTATTCTGTCCACTACAGTCTTTCCACTATAGTCTTTCCACTATAGTCTGTCCACTTTAGTCTTTCCACTTTAGTCTTTCCACTATACTCTCCACTTTATTCTGTCCACTAAAGTCTTTCCACTATAGTCTGTCCACTATAGTCTTTCCACTATAGTCTGTCCACTTTAGTCTTTCCACTATTCTCTGTCCACTTTAGTCTTTCCACTATAGTCTCCACTTTATTCTGTCCACTACAGTCTTTCCACTATAGTCTTTCCACTATACTCTCCACTTTATTCTGTCCACTACAGTCTTTCCACTATAGTCTGTCCACTTTAGTCTTTCCACTTTAGTCTTTCCACTTTAGTCTGTCCACTTTAGTCTTTCCACTTTAGTCTGTCCACTTTAGTCTTTCCACTATAGTCTGTCCACTGTAGTCTTTCCACTATAGTCTGTCCACTTTAGTCTTTCCACTATTCTCTGTCCACTTTAGTCTTTCCACTATGGTCTCCACTTTATTCTGTGTATTACAGTCTTTCCACTATAGTCTTTCCACTATAGTCTGTCCACTTTAGTCTTTCCACTATTCTCTGTCCACTTTAGTCTTTCCACTATACTCTCCACTTTATTCTGTCCACTACAATCTTTCACCTATAGTCTTTCCACTATAGTCTGTCCACTTTAGTCTTTCCACTTTAGTCTTTCCACTTTAGTCTCTCCTCTTTAGTCTTTCCACTTTAGTCTGTCCAGTTTAGTCTTTCCACTATAGTCTGTCCACTGTAGTCTTTCCACTATAGTCTGTCCACTTTAGTCTTTCCACTATAGTCTCCACTTTATTCTGTCCAAAACAGTCTTTTCACTATAGTCTTTCCACTATAGTCTGTCCACTTTAGTCTTTCCACTTTAGTCTTTCCTCTATAGTCTCCACTTTATTTTGTCCACTACAGTCTTTCAACTTTAGTCTTTCCACTATTCTCTGTCTACTTTAGTCTTTCCACTATAGTCTCCACTTTATTCTGTCCACTACAGTCTTTCCACTTTAGTCTTTCCACTATTCTCTGTCTACTTTAGTCTTTCCACTATAGTCTCCACTTTATTCTGTCCACTACAGTCTTTCCACTATAGTCTTTCCACTATAGTCTGTCCACTTTAGTCTTTCCACTATTCTCTGTCCACTTTAGTCTTTCCACGATACTCTCCACTTTATTCTGTCCCCTACAGTCTTTCCACTATAGTCTTTCCACTATAGTCTGTCCACTTTAGTCTTTCCACTTTAGTCTTTCCACTATACTCTCCACTTTATTCTGTCCACTAAAGTCTTTCCACTATAGTCTGTCCACTATAGTCTTTCCACTATAGTCTGTCCACTTTAGTCTTTCCACTATTCTCTGTCCACTTTAGTCTTTCCACTATACTCTCCACTTTATTCTGTCCACTACAGTCTTTCCACTATAGTCTTTCCACTATAGTCTGTCCACTTTAGTCTTTCCACTTTAGTCTTTCCACTTTAGTCTTTCCACTTTAGTCTGTCCACTTTAGTCTTTCCACTTTAGTCTGTCCACTTTAGTCTTTCCACTATTCTCTGTCCACTTTAGTCTTTCCACTATAGTCTCCACTTTATTCTGTCCACTACAGTCTTTCCACTATAGTCTTTCCACTTTAGTCTTTCCACTTTAGTCTTTCCACTATAGTCTCCACATTATTTTGTCCACTACAGTCTTTCCACTTTGGTCTTTCCACTATTCTCTGTCTACTTTAGTCTTTCCACTATAGTCTCCACTTTATTCTGTCCACTACAGTCTTTCCTCTATAGTCTTTCCACTATAATCTGTCCACTTTAGACTTTCCACTATTCTCTGTCCACTTTAGTCTTTCCACTATACTCTCCACTTTATTTTGTCCACTACAGTCTTTCCACTATAGTCTTTCCACTATAGTCTGTCCACTTTAGTCTTTCCACTTTTGTCTTTCCACTTTAGTCTGTCCACTTTAGTCTTTCCACTATAGTCTGTCCACTTTAGTCTTTCCACTATTCTCTGTCCACTTTAACTTTCCACTATAGTCTCCACTTTATTCTGTCCACTACAGTCTTTCCACTATAGACTTTCCACTATAATCTGTCCACTTTAGTTTTTCCACTTTTCTCTGTCCACTTTAGTCTTTCCACTATAGTCTCCACTTTATTCTGTCCACTACAGTCTTTCCACTATAGTCTTTCCACTATAGTCTGTCCACTTTAGTCTTTCCACTATTCTCTGTCCACTTTAGTCTTTCCACTATAGTCTCCACTTTATTCTGTCCACTACTGTCTTTTCACTATAGTCTTTCCACTATAGTCTGTCCACTTTAGTCTTTCCACTTTAGTCTTTCCTCTATAGTCTCCACTTTATTTTGTCCACTACAGTCTTTCCACTTTAGTCTTTCCACTATTCTCTGTCTACTTTAGTCTTTCCACTATAGTCTCCACTTTATTCTGTCCACTACAGTCTTTCCACTTTAGTCTTTCCACTATTCTCTGTCTACTTTAGTTTTTCCACTATAGTCTCCACTTTATTCTGTCCACTACAGTCTTTCCACTATAGTCTTTCCACTATAGTCTGTCCACTTTAGTCTTTCCACTATTCTCTGTCCACTTTAGTCTTTCCACTATACTCTCCACTTTATTCTGTCCACTACAGTCTTTCCACTATAGTCTTTCCACTATAGTCTGTCCACTTTAGTCTTTCCACTTTAGTCTTTCCACTATACTCTCCACTTTATTCTGTCCACTAAAGTCTTTCCACTATAGTCTGTCCACTATAGTCTTTCCACTATAGTCTGTCCACTTTAGTCTTTCCACTATTCTCTGTCCACTTTAGTCTTTCCACTATAGTCTCCACTTTATTCTGTCCACTACAGTCTTTCCACTATAGTCTGTCCACTTTAGTCTTTCCACTATTCTCTGTCCACTTTAGTCTTTCCACTATACTCTCCACTTTATTCTGTCCACTACAGTCTTTCCACTATAGTCTTTCCACTATAGTCTGTCCACTTTAGTCTTTCCACTTTAGTCTTTCCACTTTAGTCTGTCCACTTTAGTCTTTCCACTTTAGTCTGTCCACTTTAGTCTTTCCACTATAGTCTGTCCACTGTAGTCTTTCCACTATAGTCTGTCCACTTTAGTCTTTCCACTATTCTCTGTCCACTTTAGTCTTTCCACTATGGTCTCCACTTTATTCTGTCCACTACAGTCTTTCCACTATAGTCTTTCCACTATAGTCTGTCCACTTTAGTCTTTCCACTATTCTCTGTCCACTTTAGTCTTTCCACTATACTCTCCACTTTATTCTGTCCACTACAATCTTTCACCTATAGTCTTTCCACTATAGTCTGTCCACTTTAGTTTTTCCACTTTAGTCTTTCCACTTTAGTCTCTCCTCTTTAGTCTTTCCACTTTAGTCTGTCCAGTTTAGTCTTTCCACTATAGTCTGTCCACTGTAGTCTTTCCACTATAGTCTGTCCACTTTAGTCTTTCCACTATAGTCTCCACTTTATTCTGTCCAAAACAGTCTTTTCACTATAGTCTTTCCACTATAGTCTGTCCACTTTAGTCTTTCCACTTTAGTCTTTCCTCTATAGTCTCCACTTTATTTTGTCCACTACAGTCTTTCAACTTTAGTCTTTCCACTATTCTCTGTCTACTTTAGTCTTTCCACTATAGTCTCCACTTTATTCTGTCCACTACAGTCTTTCCACTTTAGTCTTTCCACTATTCTCTGTCTACTTTAGTCTTTCCACTATAGTCTCCACTTTATTCTGTCCACTACAGTCTTTCCACTATAGTCTTTCCACTATAGTCTGTCCACTTTAGTCTTTCCACTATTCTCTGTCCACTTTAGTCTTTCCACTATACTCTCCACTTTATTCTGTCCCCTACAGTCTTTCCACTATAGTCTTTCCACTATAGTCTGTCCACTTTAGTCTTTCCACTTTAGTCTTTCCACTATACTCTCCACTTTATTCTGTCCACTAAAGTCTTTCCACTATAGTCTGTCCACTATAGTCTTTCCACTATAGTCTGTCCACTTTAGTCTTTCCACTATTCTCTGTCCACTTTAGTCTTTCCACTATACTCTCCACTTTATTCTGTCCACTACAGTCTTTCCACTATAGTCTTTCCACTATAGTCTGTCCACTTTAGTCTTTCCACTATTCTCTGTCCACTTTAGTCTTTCCACTATACTCTCCACTTTATTCTGTCCACTACAGTCTTTCCACTATAGTCTTTCCACTATAGTCTGTCCACTTTAGTCTTTCCACTATAGTCTGTCCACTTTAGTCTTTCCACTATTCTTTGTCCACTTTAGTCTTTCCACTATGGTCTCCACTTTATTCTGTCCACTACAGTCTTTCCACTATAGTCTTTCCACTATAGTCTGTCCACTTTAGTCTTTCCACTATTCTCTGTCCACTTTAGTCTTTCCACTATACTCTCCACTTTATTCTGTCCACTACAATCCTTCCACTATAGTCTTTCCACTATAGTCTGTCCACTTTAGTCTTTCCATTTTAGTCTTTCCACTTTAGTCTCTCCACTTTCCACTTTCCACTTTCTATAGTGTCTAGTAGTGGAAAGTCTATAGTGAAAAGACTGTAGTGGACAGAATAAAGTGGAGACTATAGTGGAAAGTTAAAGTGGACAGAGAATAGTGGAAAGACTAAAGTGGACAGACTATAGTGGAAAGACTAAAGTGGACAGACTAAAGTGGAAAGACAAAAGTGGAAAGACTAAAGTGGACAGACTATAGTGGAAAGACTATAGTGGAAAGACTGTAGTGGACAAAATAAAGTGGAGAGTATAGTGGAAAGACTAAAGTGGACAGAGAATAGTGGAAAGTCTAAAGTGGACAGATTATAGTGGAAAGACTATAGAGGAAAGACTGTAGTGGACAGAATAAAGTGGAGACTATAGTGGAAAGACTAAAGTAGACAGAGAATAGTGGAAAGACCAAAGTGGAAAGACTGTAGTGGACAAAATAATGTGGAGACTATAGTGGAAAGACTAAAGTGGAAAGACTAAAGTGGAAAGACCACTTTCCACTTTCAGTCTTTCCACTATACTCTCCACTTTATTCTGTCCACTAAAGTCTTTCCACTATAGTCTGTCCACTATAGTCTTTCCACTATAGTCTGTCCACTTTAGTCTTTCCACTATTCTCTGTCCACTTTAGTCTTTCCACTATACTCTCCACTTTATTCTGTCCACTACAGTCTTTCCACTATAGTCTTTCCACTATAGTCTGTCCACTTTAGTCTTTCCACTATTCTCTGTCCACTTTAGTCTTTCCACTATACTCTCCACTTTATTCTGTCCACTACAGTCTTTCCACTATAGTCTTTCCACTATAGTCTGTCCACTTTAGTCTTTCCACTATAGTCTGTCCACTTTAGTCTTTCCACTATTCTTTGTCCACTTTAGTCTTTCCACTATGGTCTCCACTTTATTCTGTCCACTACAGTCTTTCCACTATAGTCTTTCCACTATAGTCTGTCCACTTTAGTCTTTCCACTATTCTCTGTCCACTTTAGTCTTTCCACTATACTTTCCACTTTATTCTGTCCACTACAATCCTTCCACTATAGTCTGTCCACTTTAGTCTTTCCACTATAGTCTCCACTTTATTCTGTCCACTACAGTCTTTTCACTATAGTCTTTCCACTATTCTCTGTCTACTTTAGTCTTTCCACTATAGTCTCCACTTTATTCTGTCCACTACAGTCTTTCCACTATAGTCTGTCCACTTTAGTCTTTCCACTATTCTCTGTCCACTTTAGTCTTTCCACTATACTCTCCACTTTATTCTGTCCACTACAGTCTTTCCACTATAGTCTTTCCACTATAGTCTGTCCACTTTAGTCTTTCCACTTTAGTCTTTCCACTTTAGTCTGTCCACTTTAGTCTTTCCACTTTAGTCTGTCCACTTTAGTCTTTCCACTATTCTCTGTCCACTTTATTCTTTCCACTATAGTCTCCACTTTAGTCTGTCCACTACAGTCTTTCCACTATAGTCTTTCCACTTTAGTCTTTCCACTTTAGTCTTTCCACTATAGTCTCCACATTATTTTGTCCACTACAGTCTTTCCACTTTGGTCTTTCCACTATTCTCTGTCTACTTTAGTCTTTCCACTATAGTCTCCACTTTATTCTGTCCACTACAGTCTTTCCTCTATAGTCTTTCCACTATAATCTGTCCACTTTAGACTTTCCACTATTCTCTGTCCACTTTAGTCTTTCCACTATACTCTCCACTTTATTTTGTCCACTACAGTCTTTCCACTATAGTCTTTCCACTATAGTCTGTCCACTTTAGTCTTTCCACTTTTGTCTTTCCACTTTAGTCTGTCCACTTTAGTCTTTCCACTATAGTCTGTCCACTTTAGTCTTTCCACTATTCTCTGTCCACTTTAACTTTCCACTATAGTCTCCACTTTATTCTGTCCACTACAGTCTTTCCACTATAGACTTTCCACTATAATCTGTCCACTTTAGTTTTTCCACTATTCTCTGTCCACTTTAGTCTTTCCACTATAGTCTCCACTTTATTCTGTCCACTACAGTCTTTCCACTATAGTCTTTCCACTATAGTCTGTCCACTTTAGTCTTTCCACTATTCTCTGTCCACTTTAGTCTTTCCACTATAGTCTCCACTTTATTCTGTCCACTACTGTCTTTTCACTATAGTCTTTCCACTATAGTCTGTCCACTTTAGTCTTTCCACTTTAGTCTTTCCTCTATAGTCTCCACTTTATTTTGTCCACTACAGTCTTTCCACTTTAGTCTTTCCACTATTCTCTGTCTACTTTAGTCTTTCCACTATAGTCTCCACTTTATTCTGTCCACTACAGTCTTTCCACTTTAGTCTTTCCACTATTCTCTGTCTACTTTAGTCTTTCCACTATAGTCTCCACTTTATTCTGTCCACTACAGTCTTTCCACTATAGTCTTTCCACTATAGTCTGTCCACTTTAGTCTTTCCACTATTCTCTGTCCACTTTAGTCTTTCCACTATACTCTCCACTTTATTCTGTCCACTACAGTCTTTCCACTATAGTCTTTCCACTATAGTCTGTCCACTTTAGTCTTTCCACTTTAGTCTTTCCACTATACTCTCCACTTTATTCTGTCCACTAAAGTCTTTCCACTATAGTCTGTCCACTATAGTCTTTCCACTATAGTCTGTCCACTTTAGTCTTTCCACTATTCTCTGTCCATTTTAGTCTTTCCACTATAGTCTCCACTTTATTCTGTCCACTACAGTCTTTCCACTATAGTCTTTCCACTATAGTCTGTCCACTTTAGTCTTTCCACTATTATCTGTCCACTTTAGTCTTTCCACTATACTCTCCACTTTATTCTGTCCACTACAGTCTTTCCACTATAGTCTTTCCACTATAGTCTGTCCACTTTAGTCTTTCCACTTTAGTCTTTCCACTTTAGTCTGTCCACTTTAGTCTTTCCACTTTAGTCTGTCCACTTTAGTCTTTCCACTATAGTCTGTCCACTGTAGTCTTTCCACTATAGTCTGTCCACTTTAGTCTTTCCACTATTCTCTGTCCACTTTAGTCTTTCCACTATGGTCTCCACTTTATTCTGTCCACTACAGTCTTTCCACTATAGTCTTTCCACTATAGTCTGTCCACTTTAGTCTTTCCACTATTCTCTGTCCACTTTAGTCTTTCCACTATACTCTCCACTTTATTCTGTCCACTACAATCTTTCACCTATAGTCTTTCCACTATAGTCTGTCCACTTTAGTCTTTCCACTTTAGTCTTTCCACTTTAGTCTCTCCTCTTTAGTCTTTCCACTTTAGTCTGTCCAGTTTAGTCTTTCCACTATAGTCTGTCCACTGTAGTCTTTCCACTATAGTCTGTCCACTTTAGTCTTTCCACTATAGTCTCCACTTTATTCTGTCCAAAACAGTCTTTTCACTATAGTCTTTCCACTATAGTCTGTCCACTTTAGTCTTTCCACTTTAGTCTTTCCTCTATAGTCTCCACTTTATTTTGTCCACTACAGTCTTTCAACTTTAGTCTTTCCACTATTCTCTGTCTACTTTAGTCTTTCCACTATAGTCTCCACTTTATTCTGTCCACTACAGTCTTTCCACTTTAGTCTTTCCACTATTCTCTGTCTACTTTAGTCTTTCCACTATAGTCTCCACTTTATTCTGTCCACTACAGTCTTTCCACTATAGTCTTTCCACTATAGTCTGTCCACTTTAGTCTTTCCACTATTCTCTGTCCACTTTAGTCTTTCCACTATACTCTCCACTTTATTCTGTCCCCTACAGTCTTTCCACTATAGTCTTTCCACTATAGTCTGTCCACTTTAGTCTTTCCACTTTAGTCTTTCCACTATACTCTCCACTTTATTCTGTCCACTAAAGTCTTTCCACTATAGTCTGTCCACTATAGTCTTTCCACTATAGTCTGTCCACTTTAGTCTTTCCACTATTCTCTGTCCACTTTAGTCTTTCCACTATACTCTCCACTTTATTCTGTCCACTACAGTCTTTCCACTATAGTCTTTCCACTATAGTCTGTCCACTTTAGTCTTTCCACTATTCTCTGTCCACTTTAGTCTTTCCACTATACTCTCCACTTTATTCTGTCCACTACAGTCTTTCCACTATAGTCTTTCCACTATAGTCTGTCCACTTTAGTCTTTCCACTATAGTCTGTCCACTTTAGTCTTTCCACTATTCTTTGTCCACTTTAGTCTTTCCACTATGGTCTCCACTTTATTCTGTCCACTACAGTCTTTCCACTATAGTCTTTCCACTATAGTCTGTCCACTTTAGTCTTTCCACTATTCTCTGTCCACTTTAGTCTTTCCACTATACTCTCCACTTTATTCTGTCCACTACAATCCTTCCACTATAGTCTTTCCACTATAGTCTGTCCACTTTAGTCTTTCCACTTTAGTCTTTCCACTTTAGTCTCTCCACTTTAGTCTTTCCACTTTAGTCTGTCCAGTTTAGTCTTTCTACTATAGTCTGTCCACTGTAGTCTTTCCACTTTAGTCTGTCCACTTTAGTCTTTCCACTATAGTCTCCACTTTATTCTGTCCAAAACAGTCTTTTCACTATAGTCTTTCCACTATAGTCTG
Source organism: Branchinecta sandiegonensis (assembly GCA_030848855.1). Classification (NCBI taxonomy): domain Eukaryota; kingdom Metazoa; phylum Arthropoda; class Branchiopoda; order Anostraca; family Branchinectidae; genus Branchinecta; species Branchinecta sandiegonensis. The sequence goes on along the minus strand of JAUPMV010000003.1, from coordinate 27,006,498 downwards.
TCCACTTTAGTCTTTCCACTTTAGTCTTTCCTCTATACTCTCCACTTTATTTTGTCCACTACAGTCTTTCAACTTTAGTCTTTCCACTATTCTCTGTCTACTTTAGTCTTTCCACTATAGTCTCCACTTTATTCTGTCCACTACAGTCTTTCCACTATAGTCTTTCCACTATAGTCTGTCCACTTTAGTCTTTCGACTATTCTCTGTCCACTTTAGTCTTTCCACTATACTCTCCACTTTATTCTGTCCACTGCAGTCTTTCCACTATAGTCTTTCCACTATAGTCTGTCCACTTTAGTCTTTCCACTTTAGTCTTTCCACTTTAGTCTGTCCACTTTAGTCTTTCCACTATAGTCTGTCCACTTTAGTCTTTCCACTATTCTCTGTCCACTTTCGTCTTTTCACTATACTCTCCATTTTATTCTGTCCACTACAGTCTTTCCACTATAGTCTTTCCACTATAGTCTGTCCACTTTAGTCTTTCCACTATAGTATGTCCACTTTAGTCTTTCCACTATTCTCTGTCCACTTTAGTCTTTCCACTATAGTCTCCACTTTATTCTGTCCACTACAGTCTTTCCACTATAGTCTGTCCACTTTAGTCTTTCCACTATTCTCTGTCCACTACAGTCTGTGCACTACAGTCTTTCCACTATAGTCTGTCCACTTTAGTCTTTCCACTATTCTCTGTCCACTTTAGTCTTTCCACTATAGTCTCCCCTTTATTCTGTCCACTACAGTCTTTCCACTATAGACTTTCCACTATAGTCTATCCACTTTAGTCTTTCCACTTTATTCTTTCCACTTTATTCTGTCCACTATAGTCTCCACTTTATTCTGTCCACTACAGTCTTTCCACTATAGTCTTTCCTCTATAGTCTGTCCACTTTAGTCTTTCCACTTTAGTTTTTCCACTTTAGTCTGTCCACTTATTCTTTCCACTATAGTCTATCCACTTTAGTCTTTCCAATTCAGTCTTTCCACTATAGTCTCCACTTTATTCTGTCCACTACAGTCTTTCCACTATAGTCTTTCCACTATAGTCTGTCCACTTTAGTCTTTCCACTATTCTCTGTCCACTTTAGTCTTTCCACTATAGTCTCCACTTTATTCTGTCCATACAGTCTTTCCACTATAGTCTTTCCACTATTGTCTTTCCACTTTAGTCTTTCCACTTTAATCTTTCCACTCTAGTCTCCACTTTATTTTGTCCACTGCAGTCCTTCCACTTTAGTCTTTCCACTATTCTCTGTCTACTTTAATCTTTCCACTATAGTCTCCACTTCATTCTGTCCACTACAGTCTTTCCACTATAGTCTGTCCACTTTAGTCTTTCCACTATTCCCTGTCCACTTTAGTCTTTCCACTATACTCTCCACTTTATTCTGTCCATTACAGTCTTTCCACTATAGTCTTTCCACTTTAGTCTTTCCACTATTCTCTGTCCACTTTAGTCTTTCCACTATAGTCTCCACTTTATTCTGTCCACTACAGTCTTTCCACTATAGTCTTTCCACTATAGTCTGTCCACTTTAGTCTTTCCACTATTCTCTGTCCACATTAGTCTTTCCACTATAGTCTCCACTTTATTCTGTCCACTACAGTCTTTTCACTATAGTCTTTCCACTATAGTCTGTCCACTTTAGTCTTTCCACTATTCTCTGTCTACTTTAGTCTTTCCACTATAGTCTCCACTTTATTCTGTCCACGACAGTCTTTCCACTATAGTCTTTCCACTATAGTCTGTCCACTTTATTCTTTCCACTATTCTATGTCCACTTTAGTCTTTCCACTATGCTCTCCACTTTATTCTGTCCACTACAGTCTTTCCACTATAGTCTTTCCACTATAGTCTGTCCACTTTAGTCTTTCCACTTTAGTCTTTCCACATTAGTCTGTCCACTTTAGTCTTTCCACTATTCTCTGTCCACTTTAGTCTTTCCACTATAGTCTGTCCACTTTAGTCTTTCCACTTTAGTCTTTCCACTTTAGTCTGTCCACTTTAGTCTTTCCACTATAGTCTGTCCACTTTAGTCTTTCCACTTTAGTCTTTCCACTTTAGTCTGTCCACTTTAGTCTTTCCACTATAGTCTGTCCACTTTAGTCTTTCCACTATTCTCTGTCCACTTTAGTCTTTCCACTATAGTCTCCACTTTATTCTGTCCACTACAGTCTTTCCACTATAGTCTGTCCACTTTAGTCTTTCCACTAATCCCTGTCCACTTTAGTCTTTCCACTATACTCTCCACTTTATTCTGTCCACTACAGTCTTTTCACTATAGTCTTTCCACTTTAGTCTTTCCACTATTCTCTGTCCACTTTAGTCTTTCCACTATAGTCTCCACTTTATTCTGTCCACTACAGTCTTTCCACTTTAGTCTTTCCACATTAGTCTGTCCACTTTAGTCTTTCCACTATTCTCTGTCCACTTTAGTCTTTCCACTATAGTCTGTCCACTTTAGTCTTTCCACTTTAGTCTTTCCACTTTAGTCTGTCCACTTTAGTCTTTCCACTATAGTCTGTCCACTTTAGTCTTTCCACTATTCTCTGTCCACTTTAGTCTTTCCACTATACTCTCCATTTTATTCTGTCCACTACAGTCTTTCCACTATAGTCTTTCCACTATAGTCTGTCCACTTTAGTCTTTCCACTATAGTCTGTCCACTTTAGTCTTTCCACTATTCTCTGTCCACTTTAGTCTTTCCACTATAGTCTCCACTTTATTCTGTCCACTACAGTCTTTCCACTATAGTCTGTCCACTTTAGCCTTTCCACTATTCTCTGTCCACTACAGTCTGTCCACTACAGTCTTTCCACTATAGTCTGTCCACTTTAGTCTTTCCACTATTCTCTGTCCACTTTAGTCTTTCCACTATAGTCTCCACTTTATTCTGTCCACTACAGCCTTTCCACTATAGACTTTCCACTATAGTCTATCCACTTTAGTCTTTCCACTTTATTCTTTCCACTTTATTCTGTCCACTATAGTCTCCACTTTATTCTGTCCACTACAGTCTTTCCACTATAGTCTTTCCTCTATAGTCTGTCCACTTTAGTCTTTCCACTTTAGTTTTTCCACTTTAGTCTGTCCACTTATTCTTTCCACTATAGTCTATCCACTTTAGTCTTTCCAATTCAGGCTTTCCACTATAGTCTCCACTTTATTCTGTCCACTACAGTCTTTCCACTATAGTCTTTCCACTATTTTCTGTCTACTTTAGTCTTTCCGTTATAGTCTCCACTTTATTCTGTCCACTACAGTCTTTCCACTATAGTCTTTCCACTATAGTCTGTCCACTTTATTCTTTCCACTATTCTCTGTCCACTTTAGTCTTTCCACTATGCTCTCCACTTTATTCTGTCCACTACAGTCTTTCCACTATAGTCTTTCCACTATAGTCTGTCCACTTTAGTCTTTCCACTTTAGTCTTTCCACATTAGTCTGTCCACTTTAGTCTTTCCACTATTCTCTGTCCACTTTAGTCTTTCCACTATAGTCTCCACTTTATTCTGTCCACTACAGTCTTTCCTCTATAGTCTTTCCACTATAGTCTGTCCACTTTAGTCTTTCCACTATTCTCTGTCCACTTTAGTCTTTCCACTATAGTCTCCACTTTATTCTGTCCACTACAGTCTTTTCACTATAGAATTACTTGCAACTGAAACACCTTCCCTATTCCGAACTGAAGTCCATCCCTCTTAGGATTAATAGTCCGGGTTCTCTAAATTTTTTAAAATGGTATCCACCAAACTAACCAAGTAATGGGCTGTAGAGGTTTTGGGGAGATTACCAAATTGTTTTGCGTCTATTAGCTTTAGAATCTTTTCTTTTAACCAAGAAGAAAGGAAACCCTTGTAAATTTTGCTGAAAATTAGTAGAAAATTAGTCTTTCCACTATAGTCTGTCCACTTTAGTCTTTCCACTATTCTCTGTCCACTTTAGTCTTTCCACTATAGTCTCCACTTTATTCTGTCCACTACAGTCTTTCCACTATAGTTTTTCCACTATAGTCTGTCCACTTTAGTCTTTCCACTATTCTCTGTCCACTTTAGTCTTTCCACTATAGTCTCCACTTTATTCTGTCCACTACAGTCTTTTCACTATAGTGTTTCCAATATAGTCTGTCCACTTTAGTCTTTCCACTATTCTCTGTCTACTTTAGTCTTTCCACTATAGTCTCAACTTTATTCTGTCCACTACAGTCTTTTCACTACAGTCTTTTCACTATAGTCTTTCCACTATAGTCTGTCCACTTTAGTCTTTCCACTTTAGTCTTTCCACTATAGTCTCCACTTTATTTTGTCCACTACAGTCTTTCACCTTTAGTCTTTCCAGTATTCTCTGTCTACTTTAGTCTTTCCACTATAGTCTCCACTTTATTCTGTCCACTACAGTCTTTCCACTATAGTCTTTTCACTATTCTCTGTCCACTTTAGTATTTCCACTATACTCTCCACTTTATTCTGTCCACTACAGTCTTTCCACTATAGTCTTTCCACTATAGTCTGTCCACTTTAGTCTTTCCACTTTAGTCTTTCCACTTTAGTCTGTCCACTTTAGTCTTTCCACTATAGTCTGTCCACTTTAGTCTTTCCACTATAGTCTGTCCACTTTAGTCTTTCCACTATACTCTCCATTTTATTCTGTCCACTACAGTCTTTCCACTATAGTCTTTCAACTATAGTCTGTCCACTTTAGTCTTTCCACTATAGTCTGTCCACTTTAGTCTTTCCACTATTCTCTGTCCACTTTAGTCTTTCCACTATAGTCTCCACTTTATTCTGTCCACTACAGTCTTTCCACTATAGTCTGTCCACTTTAGCCTTTCCACTATTCTCTGTCCACTACAGTCTGTCCACTACAGTCTTTCCACTATAGTCTGTCCACTTTAGTCTTTCCACTATTCTCTGTCCACTTTAGTCTTTCCACTATAGTCTCCACTTTATTCTGTCCACTACAGTCTTTCCACTATAGTCTGTCCACTTTAGCCTTTCGACTATTCTCTGTCCACTTTAGTCTTTCCACTATACTCTCCATTTTATTCTGTCCACTACAGTCTTTCCACTATAGTCTTTCCACTATAGTCTGTCCACTTTAGTCTTTCCACTATAGTCTGTCCACTTTAGTCTTTCCACTATTCTCTGTCCACTTTAGTCTTTCCACTATAGTCTCCACTTTATTCTGTCCACTACAGTCTTTCCACTATAGTCTGTCCACTTTAGCCTTTCCACTATTCTCTGTCCACTACAGTCTGTCCACTACAGTCTTTCCACTATAGTCTGTCCACTTTAGTCTTTCCACTATTCTCTGTCCACTTTAGTCTTTCCACTATAGTCTCCACTTTATTCTGTCCACTACAGCCTTTCCACTATAGACTTTCCACTATAGTCTATCCACTTTAGTCTTTCCACTTTATTCTTTCCACTTTATTCTGTCCACTATAGTCTCCACTTTATTCTGTCCACTACAGTCTTTCCACTATAGTCTTTCCTCTATAGTCTGTCCACTTTAGTCTTTCCACTTTAGTTTTTCCACTTTAGTCTGTCCACTTATTCTTTCCAATATAGTCTATCCACTTTAGTCTTTCCAATTCAGTCTTTCCACTATAGTCTCCACTTTATTCTGTCCACTACAGTCTTTCCACTATAGTCTGTCCACTTTAGTCTTTCCACTATTCTCTGTCCACTTTAGTCTTTCCACTATAGTCTCCACTTTATTCTGTCCACTACAGTCTTTCCACTATAGTCTTTCCTCTATAGTCTGTCCACTTTAGTCTTTCCACTTTAGTTTTTCCACTTTAGTCTGTCCACTTATTCTTTCCACTATAGTCTATCCACTTTAGTCTTTCCAATTCAGTCTTTCCACTATAGTCTCCACTTTATTCTGTCCACTACAGTCTTTCCACTATAGTCTTTCCACTTTAGTCTTTCCACTATAGTCTCCACTTTATTTTGTCCACTACAGTCTTTCCACTTTAGTCTTTCCACTATTCTCTGTCTACTTTAATCTTTCCACTATAGTCTCCACTTTATTCTGTCCACTACAGTCTTTCCACTATAGTCTGTCCACTTTAGTCTTTCCACTATTCTCTGTCCACTTTAGTCTTTCCGCTATACTCTCCACTTTATTCTGTCCACTACAGTCTTTCCACTATAGTCTTTCCACTATAGTCTGTCCACTTTAGTCTTTCCACTATAGTCTGTCCACTTTAGTCTTTACACTATTCTTTGTCCACTTTATTCTTTCCACTATTGTCTCCACTTTATTCTGTCCACTACAGTCTTTCCACTATAGTCTTTCCACTATAGTCTGTCTACTTTAGTCTTTCCACTATTCTCTGTCCATTTTAGTCTTTCCACTATAGTGTCCACTTTATTCTGTCCACTACAGTCTTTTCACTATAGTCTATCCACTATAGTCTGTCCACTTTAGTCTTTCCACTTTAGTCTCTCCACTATAGTCTCCACTTTAGTTTGTCCACTACAGTCTTTCCACTTTAGTCTTTCCACTATTCTCTGTCTACTTTAGCTTTCCACTATAGTCTCCACTTTATTCTGTCCACTACAGTCTTTCCACTATAGTCTTTCCACTATAGTCTGTCCACTTTAGTCTTTCCACTATTCTCTGTCCACTTTAGTCTTTCCACTATACTCTCCACTTTATTCTGTCCACTACAGTCTTTCCACTATAGTCTTTCCACTTTAGTCTTTCCACTTTAGTCTTTCCACTATTCTCTGTCCACTTTAGTCTTTCCACTTTAGTCTTTCCACATTAGTCTGTCCACTTTAGTCTTTCCACTATTCTCTGTCCACTTTAGTCTTTCCACTATAGTCTCCACTTTATTCTGTCCACTACAGTCTTTCCTCTATAGTCTTTCCACTATAGTCTGTCCACTTTAGTCTTTCCACTATTCTCTGTCCACTTTAGTCTTTCCACTATAGTCTCCACTTTAGTCTGTCCACTACAGTCTTTTCACTATAGTCTTTCCACTATAGTCTGTCCACTTTAGTCTTTCCACTTTAGTCTTTCCACTATAGTCTCCACTTTATTTTGTCCACTACAGTCTTTCCACTTTAGTCTTTCCACTATTCTCTGTCCACTTTATTCTTTCCACTATAGTCTCCACTTTATTCTGTCCACTACAGTCTTTCCACTATAGTCTTTCCACTATAGTCTGTCCACTTTAGTCTTTCCACTATTCTCTGTCCACTTTAGTCTTTCCACTATAGTCTCCACTTTATTCTGTCCACTACAGTCTTTCCACTATAGTTTTTCCACTATAGTCTATCCACTTTAGTCTTTCCACTATTCTCTGTCCACTTTAGTCTTTCCACTATAGTCTCCACTTTATTCTGTCCACTACAGTCTTTTCACTATAGTGTTTCCAATATAGTCTGTCCACTTTAGTCTTTCCACTATTCTCTGTCTACTTTAGTCTTTCCACTATAGTCTCAACTTTATTCTGTCCACTACAGTCTTTCCACTTTAGTCTTTCCACTATTTTCTGTCTACTTTAGTCTTTCCATTATAGTCTCCACTTTATTCTGTCCACTACAGTCTTTCCACTATAGTCTTTCCACTATAGTCTGTCCACTTTATTCTTTCCACTATTCTCTGTCCACTTTAGTCTTTCCACTATGCTCTCCACTTTATTCTGTCCACTACAGTCTTTCCACTATAGTCTTTCCACTATAGTCTGTCCACTTTAGTCTTTCCACTTTAGTCTTTCCACATTAGTTTGTCCACTTTAGTCTTTCCACTATTCTCTGTGCACTTTAGTCTTTCCACTATAGTCTCCACTTTATTCTGTCCACTACAGTCTTTCCTCTATAGTCTTTCCACTATAGTCTGTCCACTTTAGTCTTTCCACTATTCTCTGTCCAATTTAGTCTTTCCACTATAGTCTCCACTTTATTCTGTCCACTACAGTCTTTTCACCATAGTCTTTCCACCATAGTCTGTCCACTTTAGTCTTTCCACTTTAGTCTTTCCACTATAGTCTCCACTTTATTTTGTCCACTACAGTCTTTCCACTTTAGTCTTTCCACTATTCTCTGTCTACTTTAGTCTTTCCACTATAGTCTCCACTTTATTCTGTCCACTACAGTCTTTCCACTATAGTCTTTCCACTATAGTCTGTCCACTTTAGTCTTTCCACTATTCTCTGTCCACTTTAGTCTTTCCACTATACTCTCCACTTTGTTCTGTCCACTACAGTCTTTCCACTATAGTCTTTCCACTATAGTCTGTCCACTTTAGTCTTTCCACTTTAGTCTTTCCACTTTAGTCTGTCCACTTTAGTCTTTCCACTATAGTCTGTCCACTTTAGTCTTTCCACTATTCTCTGTCCACTTTCGTCTTTTCACTATACTCTGCATTTTATTCTGTCCACTACAGTCTTTCCACTATAGTCTTTCCACTATAGTCTGTCCACTTTAGTCTTTCCACTATAGTCTGTCCACTTTAGTCTTTCCACTATTCTCTGTCCACTTTCGTCTTTCCACTATAGTCTCCACTTTATTCTGTTCACTACAGTCTTTTCACTATAGTCTTTCCACCATAGTCTGTCCACTTTAGTCTTTCCACTTTAGTCTTTCCACTATAGTCTCCACTTTATTCTGTCCACTACAGTCTTTTCACTATAGTCTTTCCACCATAGTCTGTCCACTTTAGTCTTTCCACTTTAGTCTTTCCACTATAGTCTCCACTTTATTTTGTCCACTACAGTCTTTCCACTTTAGTCTTTCCACTATTCTCTGTCTACTTTAGTCTTTCCACTATAGTCTCCACTTTCTTCTGTCCACTACAGTCTTTCCACTATAGTCTTTCCACTATAGTCTGTCCACTTTAGTCTTTCCACTATTCTCTGTCCACTTTAGTCTTTCCACTATACTCTCCACTTTATTCTGTCCACTACAGTCTTTCCACTATAGTCTTTCCACTATAGTCTGTCCACTTTAGTCTTTCCACTTTAGTCTTTCCACTTTAGTCTGTCCACTTTAGTCTTTCCACTATAGTCTGTCCACTTTAGTCTTTCCACTATTCTCTGTCCACTTTCGTCTTTTCACTATACTCTCCATTTTATTCTGTCCACTACAGTCTTTCCACTATAGTCTTTCCACTATAGTCTGTCCACTTTAGTCTTTCCACTATAGTCTGTCCACTTTAGTCTTTCCACTTTTCTCTGTCCACTTTAGTCTTTCCACTATAGTCTCCACTTTATTCTGTCCACTACAGTCTTTCCACTATAGTCTGTCCACTTTAGTCTTTCCACTATTCTCTGTCCACTACAGTCTCTTTCCAGCAATCTTGTCAGATTTGAGTGAAACTTAATAGATGGTATAAAAGAAGATGCTTTAGAGGATCAGTTTTTTTGTCCGAACCAGATTCGGCCACGGTAGGGGGAGATGGAGGGAGTACCGGAAATCGTGTAGCACGTCTAGGGATCAAACAAGTGGATTTATTGGGCTGATACCTGGAAGTTTGAACAGTCATGCACATTTGCTACAGATAATCCGAGACGATGCCGAACTGCTCAGAATTGAGTGAAACTAAATATCCTATTTCTATTTCCGAACCGCGTTTTTGGATGGCGGGTGTATTTTGTGACGTTGTCATCTAATTTCTCGTACCGCCTACTCGTAACAAGTGCCATATGTTCTCGTAGCTCTTGTTTTTTAAATCGACTGTTTTTACGAAAAATTGCGGAGCTTCGCTCCGACTGGGCTATTTTTTACCGACTGGCCGACAACATTAGGGGGAGGGGGGCATCCTCCCCTCCCCCCCCCCCCTCCCTATTCATGACACCCTGCTCTTGACTGTCAGGACAGCATGTACATTTCGTTTTAACATTTTCGCGCCAATAATCGAGGTAGCACTATAGTCTGTCCACTTTAGTCTTTCCACTATTCTCTGTCCACTTTAGTCTTTCCACTATAGTCTCCACTTTATTCTGTCCACTACAGTCTTTCCACTATAGTTGTTCCACTATAGTCTGTCCACTTTAGTCTTTCCACTATTCTCTGTCCACTTTAGTCTTTCCACTATAGTCTCCACTTTATTCTGTCCACTACAGTCTTTTCACTATAGTCTTTCCAATATAGTCTGTCCACTTTAGTCTTTCCACTAATCTCTGTCTACTTTAGTCTTTCCACCATAGTCTCCACTTTATTCTGTCCACTACAGTCTTTCCACTTTAGTCTTTTCACTATTTTCTGTCTACTTTAGTCTTTCCATTATAGTCTCCACTTTATTCTGTCCACTACAGTCTTTCCACTATAGTCTTTCCACTATAGTCTGTCCACTTTATTCTTTCCACTATTCTCTGTCCACTTTAGTCTTTCCACTATGCTCTCCACTTTATTCTGTCCACTACAGTCTTTTCACTATAGTCTTTCCACTATAGTCTGTCCACTTTAGTCTTTCCACTTTAGTCTTTCCACATTAGTCTGTCCACTTTAGTCTTTCCACTATTCTCTGTCCACTTTAGTCTTTCCACTATAGTCTCCACTTTATTCTGTCCACTACAGTCTTTCCTCTATAGTCTTTCCACTATAGTCTGTCCACTTTAGTCTTTCCACTATTCTCTGTCCACTTTAGTCTTTCCACTATAGTCTCCACTTTATTCTGTCCACCACAGTCTTTTCACTATAGTCTTTCCACTATAGTCTGTTCACTTTAGTCTTTCCACTTTAGTCTTTCCACTATAGTCTCCACTTTATTTTGTCCACTACAGTCTTTCCACTTTAGTCTTCCCACTATTCTCTGTCTACTTTAGTCTTTCCACTATAGTCTCCACTTTATTCTGTCCACTACAGTCTTTCCACTATAGTCTTTCCACTATAGTCTGTCCACTTTAGTCTTTCCACTATTCTCTGTCCACTTTAGTCTTTCCAATATACTCTCCACTTTATTCTGTCCACTACAGTCTTTCCACTATAGTCTTTCCACTATAGTCTGTCCACTTTAGTCTTTCCACTTTAGTCTTTCCACCTTAGTCTGTCCACTTTAGTCTTTCCACTATAGTCTGTCCTTTTTAGTCTTTCCACTATTCTCCGTCCACTTTCGTCTTTTCACTATACTCTCCATTTTATTCTGTCCACTACAGTCTTTCCACTATAGTCTTTCCACTATAGTCTGTCCACTTAAGTCTTTCCACTATAGTCTGTCCACTTTAGTCTTTCCACTATTCTCTGTCCACTTTAGTCTTTCCACTATAGTCTCCACTTTATTCTGTCCACTACAGTCTTTCCACTATAGTCTGTCCACTTTAGTCTTTCCACTATTCTCTTCCCACTTTAGTCTTTCCACCATAGTCTCCACTTTAGTCTTTCCACTATCCACTACAGTCTTTCCACTTTAGTCTTTCCACTATTTTTTGTCTACTTTAGTCTTTCCATTATAGTCTCCACTTTATTCTGTCCACTACAGTCTTTCCACTATAGTCTTTCCACTATAGTCTGTCCACTTTATTCTTTCCACTATTCTCTGTCCACTTTAGTCTTTCCACTATGCTCTCCACTTTATTCTGTCCACTACAGTCTTTCCACTATAGTCTTTCCACTATAGTCTGTCCACTTTAGTCTTTCCACTTTAGTCTTTCCACATTAGTCTGTCCACTATACTCTCCACTTTATTCTGTCCACTACAGTCTTTCCACTATAGTCTTTCCACTATAGTCTGTCCACTTTAGTCTTTCCACTTTAGTCTTTCCACTTTAGTCTGTCCACTTTAGTCTTTCCACTATAGTCTGTCCACTTTAGTCTTTCCACTATTCTCTGTCCACTTTAGTCTTTCCACTATAGTCTCCACTTTATTCTGTCCACTACAGTCTTTCCACTATAGTCTGTCCACTTTAGTCTTTCCACTATTCTCTGTCCACTACAGTCTGTCCACTACAGTCTTTCCACTATAGTCTGTCCACCTTAGTCTTTCCACTATTCTCTGTCCACTTTAGTCTTTCCACTATAGTCTCCACTTTATTCTGTCCACTACAGTCTTTCCACTATAGACTTTCCACTATAGTCTATCCACTATAGTCTCCACTTTATTCTTTCCACTACAGTCTTTCCACTATAGTTTTTCCACTATAGTCTGTCCACTTTAGTCTTTCCACTATTCTCTGTCCACTTTAGTCTTTCCACTATAGTCTCCACTTTATTCTGTCCACTACAGTCTTTTCACTATAGTCTTTCCACTATAGTTGTCCACTTTAGTCTTTCCACTATTCTCTGTCTACTTTAGTCTTTCCACTATAGTCTCCACTTTATTCTGTCCACTACAGTCTTTCCACTTTAGTCTTTCCACTATTTTTTGTCTACTTTAGTCTTTCCATTATAGTCTCCACTTTATTCTGTCCACTACAGTCTTTCCACTCTTTCCACTATAGTCTGTCCACTTTATTCTTTCCACCATTCTCTGTCCACTTTAGTCTTTCCACTATGCTCTCCACTTTATTCTGTCCACTACAGTCTTTCCACTATAGTCTTTCCACTATAGTCTGTCCACTTTAGTCTTTCCACTTTAGTCTTTCCACTATTTTCTGTCTACTTTAGTCTTTCCATTATAGTCTCCACTTTATTCTGTCCACTACAGTCTTTCCACTATAGTCTTTCCACTATAGTCTGTCCACTTTATTCTTTCCACTATTCTCTGTCCACTTTAGTCTTTCCACTATGCTCTCCACTTTATTCTGTCCACTACAGTCTTTTCACTATAGTCTTTCCACTATAGTCTGTCCACTTTAGTCTTTCCACTTTAGTCTTTCCACATTAGTCTGTCCACTTTAGTCTTTCCACTATTCTCTGTCCACTTTAGTCTTTCCACTATAGTCTCCACTTTATTCTGTCCACTACAGTCTTTCCTCTATAGTCTTTCCACTATAGTCTGTCCACTTTAGTCTTTCCACTATTCTCTGTCCACTTTAGTCTTTCCACTATAGTCTCCACTTTATTCTGTCCACCACAGTCTTTTCACTATAGTCTTTCCACTATAGTCTGTCCACTTTAGTCTTTCCACTTTAGTCTTTCCACTATAGTCTCCACTTTATTTTGTCCACTACAGTCTTTCCACTTTAGTCTTCCCACTATTCTCTGTCTACTTTAGTCTTTCCACTATAGTCTCCACTTTATTCTGTCCACTACAGTCTTTCCACTATAGTCTTTCCACTATAGTCTGTCCACTTTAGTCTTTCCACTATTCTCTGTCCACTTTAGTCTTTCCAATATACTCTCCACTTTATTCTGTCCACTACAGTCTTTCCACTATAGTCTTTCCACTATAGTCTGTCCACTTTAGTCTTTCCACTTTAGTCTTTCCACCTTAGTCTGTCCACTTTAGTCTTTCCACTATAGTCTGTCCACTTTAGTCTTTCCACTATTCTCCGTCCACTTTCGTCTTTTCACTATACTCTCCATTTTATTCTGTCCACTACAGTCTTTCCACTATAGTCTTTCCACTATAGTCTGTCCACTTAAGTCTTTCCACTATAGTCTGTCCACTTTAGTCTTTCCACTATTCTCTGTCCACTTTAGTCTTTCCACTATAGTCTCCACTTTATTCTGTCCACTACAGTCTTTCCACTATAGTCTGTCAACTTTAGTCTTTCCACTATTCTCTTCCCACTTTAGTCTTTCCACCATAGTCTCCACTTTAGTCTTTCCACTATCCACTACAGTCTTTCCACTTTAGTCTTTCCACTATTTTTTGTCTACTTTAGTCTTTCCATTATAGTCTCCACTTTATTCTGTCCACTACAGTCTTTCCACTATAGTCTTTCCACTATAGTCTGTCCACTTTATTCTTTCCACTATTCTCTGTCCACTTTAGTCTTTCCACTATGCTCTCCACTTTATTCTGTCCACTACAGTCTTTCCACTATAGTCTTTCCACTATAGTCTGTCCACTTTAGTCTTTCCACTTTAGTCTTTCCACATTAGTCTGTCCACTATACTCTCCACTTTATTCTGTCCACTACAGTCTTTCCACTATAGTCTTTCCACTATAGTCTGTCCACTTTAGTCTTTCCACTTTAGTCTTTCCACTTTAGTCTGTCCACTTTAGTCTTTCCACTATAGTCTGTCCACTTTAGTCTTTCCACTATTCTCTGTCCACTTTAGTCTTTCCACTATAGTCTCCACTTTATTCTGTCCACTACAGTCTTTCCACTATAGTCTGTCCACTTTAGTCTTTCCACTATTCTCTGTCCACTACAGTCTGTCCACTACAGTCTTTCCACTATAGTCTGTCCACCTTAGTCTTTCCACTATTCTCTGTCCACTTTAGTCTTTCCACTATAGTCTCCACTTTATTCTGTCCACTACAGTCTTTCCACTATAGACTTTCCACTATAGTCTATCCACTATAGTCTCCACTTTATTCTTTCCACTACAGTCTTTCCACTATAGTTTTTCCACTATAGTCTGTCCACTTTAGTCTTTCCACTATTCTCTGTCCACTTTAGTCTTTCCACTATAGTCTCCACTTTATTCTGTCCACTACAGTCTTTTCACTATAGTCTTTCCACTATAGTCTGTCCACTTTAGTCTTTCCACTATTCTCTGTCTATTTTAGTCTTTCCACTATAGTCTCCACTTTATTCTGTCCACTACAGTCTTTCCACTTTAGTCTTTCCACTATTTTTTGTCTACTTTAGTCTTTCCATTATAGTCTCCACTTTATTCTGTCCACTAAAGTCTTTCCACTCTTTCCACTATAGTCTGTCCACTTTATTCTTTCCACTATTCTCTGTCCACTTTAGTCTTTCCACTATGCTCTCCACTTTATTCTGTCCACTACAGTCTTTCCACTATAGTCTTTCCACTATAGTCTGTCCACTTTAGTCTTTCCACTTTAGTCTTTCCACATTAGTCTGTCCACTTTAGTCTTTCCACTATTCTCTGTCCACTTTAGTCTTTCCACTATAGTCTCCACTTTATTCTGTCCACTACAGTCTTTCCTCTATAGTCTTTCCACTATAGTCTGTCCACTTTAGTCTTTCCACTATTCTCTGTCCACTTTAGTCTTTCCACTATAGTCTCCACTTTATTCTGTCCACCACAGTCTTTTCACTATAGTCTTTCCACTATAGTCTGTCCACTATAGTCTTTCCACTTTAGTCTTTCCACTATAGTCTCCACTTTATTTTGTCCACTACAGTCTTTCCACTTTAGTCTTTCCACTATTCTCTGTCTACTTTAGTCTTTCCACTATAGTCTCCACTTTATTCTGTCCACTACAGTCTTTCCACTATAGTCTTTCCACTATAGTCTGTCCACTTTAGTCTTTCCACTATACTCTCCACTTTATTCTGTCCACTACAGTCTTTCCCCTATAGTCTTTCCACTATAGTCTGTCCACTTTAGTCTTTCCACTTTAGTCTTTCCACTTTAGTCTGTCCACTTTAGTCTTTCCACTATGCTCTGTCCACTTTCGTCTTTTCACTATACTCTCCATTTTATTCTGTCCACTACAGTCTTTCCACTATAGTCTTTCCACTATAGTCTGTCCACTTTAGTCTTTCCACTATAGTCTGTCCACTTTAGTCTTTCCACTATTCTCTGTCCACTTTAGTCTTTCCACTATAGTCTCCACTTTATTCTGTCCACTACAGTCTTTCCACTATAGACTTTCCACTATAGTCTATCCACTTTAGTCTTTCCACTTTATTCTTTCCACTTTATTCTGTCCACTATAGTCTCCACTTTATTCTGTCCACTACAGTCTTTCCACTATAGTTTTTCCACTATAGTCTGTCCACTTTAGTCTTTCCACTATTCTCTGTCCACTTTAGTCTTTCCACTATAGTCTCCACTTTATACTGTCCACTACAGTCTTTTCACTATAGTCTTTCCACTATAGTCTGTCCACTTTAGTCTTTCCACTATTCTCTGTCTACTTTAGTCTTTCCACTATAGTCTCCACTTTATTCTGTCCACTACAGTCTTTCCACTTTAGTCTTTCCACTATTTTTTGTCTACTTTAGTCTTTCCATTATAGTCTCCACTTTATTCTGTCCACTACAGTCTTTCCACTATAGTCTTTCCACTATAGTCTGTCCACTTTATTCTTTCCACTATTCTCTGTCCACTTTAGTCTTTCCACTATGCTCTCCACTTTATTCTGTCCACTACAGTCTTTCCACTATAGTCTTTCCACTATAGTCTGTCCACTTTAGTCTTTCCACTTTAGTCTTTCCAAATTAGTCTGTCCACTTTAGTCTTTCCACTATTCTCTGTCCACTTTAGTCTTTCCACTATAGTCTCCACTTTATTCTGTCCACTACAGTCTTTCCTCTATAGTCTTTCCACTATAGTCTGTCCACTTTAGTCTTTCCACTATTCTCTGTCCACTTTAGTCTTTCCACTATGCTCTCCACTTTATTCTGTCCACTACAGTCTTTCCACTATAGTCTTTCCACTATAGTCTGTCCACTTTAGTCTTTCCACTTTAGTCTTTCCAAATTAGTCTGTCCACTTTAGTCTTTCCACTATTCTCTGTCCACTTTAGTCTTTCCACTATAGTCTCCACTTTATTCTGTCCACTACAGTCTTTCCTCTATAGTCTTTCCACTATA
This sequence comes from Branchinecta sandiegonensis, assembly GCA_030848855.1. NCBI lineage: Eukaryota > Metazoa > Arthropoda > Branchiopoda > Anostraca > Branchinectidae > Branchinecta > Branchinecta sandiegonensis. The sequence continues at coordinate 26,989,924 of JAUPMV010000003.1, read as the reverse complement.
GTCTGTCCACTTTAGTCTTTCCACTATTCTCTGTCCACTTTAGTCATTCCACTATAGTCTCCACTTTATTCTGTCCACTACAGTCTTTCCACTTTAGTCTTTCCACTATTTTTTGTCTACTTTAGTCTTTCCATTATAGTCTCCACTTTATTCTGTCCACTACAGTCTTTCCACTATAGTCTTTCCACTTTAGTCTTTCCAAATTAGTCTGTCCACTTTAGTCTTTCCACTATTCTCTGTCCACTTTAGTCTTTCCACTATAGTCTCCACTTTATTCTGTCCACTACAGTCTTTCCTCTATAGTCTTTCCACTATAGTCTGTCCACTTTAGTCTTTCCACTATTCTCTGTCCACTTTAGTCATTCCACTATAGTCTCCACTTTATTCTGTCCACCACAGTCTTTTCACTATAGTCTTTCCACTATAGTCTGTCCACTTTAGTCTTTCCAATTTAGTCTTTCCACTATAGTCTCCACTTTATTTTGTCCACTACAGTCTTTCCACTTTAGTCTTTCCACTATTCTCTGTCTACTTTAGTCTTTCCACTACAGTCTCCACTTTATTCTGTCCACTACAGTCTTTCCACTATAGTCTTTCCACTATAGTCTGTCCACTTTAGTCTTTCCACTATTCTCTGTCCACTTTAGTCTTTCCACTATACTCTCCACTTTATTCTGTCCACTACAGTCTTTCCACTATAGTCTTTCCACTATAGTCTGTCCACTTTAGTCTTTCCATTTTAGTCTTTCCACTTTAGTCTGTCCACTTTAGTCTTTCCACTATAGTCTGTCCACTTTAGTCTTTCCACTATTCTCTGTCCACTTTCGTCTTTTCTATACTCTCCATTTTATTCTGTCCACTACAGTCTTTCCACTATAGTCTTTCCACTATAGTCTGTCCACTTTAGTCTTTCCACTATAGTCTGTCCACTTTAGTCTTTCCACTATTCTCTGTCCACTTTAGTCTTTCCACTATAGTCTCCACTTTATTCTGTCCACTATAGTCTTTCCACTATAGTCTGTCCACTTTAGTCTTTCCACTATTCTCTGTCCACTACTGTCTGGCCACTACAGTCTTTCCACTATAGTCTGTCCACTTTAGTCTTTCCACTATTCTCTGTCCACTTTAGTCTTTCCACTATAGTCTCCACTTTATTCTGTCCACTACAGTCTTTCCACTATAGACTTTCCACTATAGTCTATCCACTTTAGTCTTTCCACTTTATTCTTTCCACTTTATTCTGTCAACTATAGTCTCCACTTTATTCTGTCCACTACAGTCTTTCCACTATAGTCTTTCCTCTATAGTCTGTCCACTTTAGTCTTTCCACTTTAGTTTTTCCACTTTAGTCTGTCCACTTATTCTTTCCACTATAGTCTATCCACTTTAGTCTTTCCAATTCAGTCTTTCCACTATAGTCTCCACTTTATTCTGTCCACTACAGTCTTTCCACTATAGTCTTTCCACTATAGTCTGTCCACTTTAGTCTTTCCACTATTCTCTGTCCACTTTAGTCTTTCCACTATAGTCTCCACTTTATTCTGTCCACTACAGTCTTTCCACTATAGTCTTTCCACTATAGTCTTTCCACTTTAGTCTTTCCACTTTACTCTTTCCACTATTGTCTCCACTTTATTTTGTCCACTACAGTCTTTCCACTTTAGTCTTTCCACTATTCTCTGTCTACTTTAATCTTTCCACTATAGTCTCCACTTTATTCTGTCCACTACAGTCTTTCCACTATAGTCTGTCCACTTTAGTCTTTCCACTATTCCCTGTCCACTTTAGTCTTTCACTATACTCTCCACTTTATTCTGTCCACTACAGTCTTTCCACTATAGTCTTTCCACTTTAGTCTTTCCACTATTCTCTGTCCACTTTAGTCTTTCCACTATAGTCTCCACTTTATTCTGTCCACTACAGTCTTTCCACTATAGTCTTTCCACTATAGTCTTTCCACTTTAGTCTTTCCACTATTCTCTGTCCACTTTAGTCTTTCCACTATAGTCTCCACTTTATTCTGTCCACTACAGTCTTTTCACTATAGTCTTTCCACTATAGTCTGTCCACTTTAGTCTTTCCACTATTCTCTGTCTACTTTAGTCTTTCCACTATAGTCTCCACTTTATTCTGTCCACGACAGTCTTTCCACTTTAGTCTTTCCACTATTTTCTGTCTACTTTAGTCTTTCCATTATAGTCTCCACTTTATTCTGTCCACTACAGTCTTTCCACTATAGTCTTTCCACTATAGTCTGTCCACTTTATTCTTTCCACTATTCTCTGTCCACTTTAGTCTTTCCACTATGCTCTCCACTTTATTCTGTCCACTACAGTCTTTCCACTATAGTCTTTCCACTATAGTCTGTCCACTTTAGTCTTTCCACTTTAGTCTTTCCACATTAGTCTGTCCACTTTAGTCTTTCCACTATTCTCTGTCCACTTTAGTCTTTCCACTATAGTCTCCACTTTATTCTGTCCACTATAGTCTTTCCTCTATAGTCTTTCCACTATAGTCTGTCCACTTTAGTCTTTCCACTATTCTCTGTCCACTTTAGTCTTTCCACTATAGTCTCCACTTTATTCTGTCCACTACAGTCTTTTCACTATAGTCTTTCCACTATAGTCTGTCCACTTTAGTCTTTCCACTTTAGTCTTTCCACTAGACTCTCCACTTTATTTTGTCCACTACAGTCTTTCCACTTTAGTCTTTCCACTATTCTCTGTCCACTTTAGTCTTTCCACTATAGTCTCCACTTTATTCTGTCCACTACAGTCTTTCCTCCATAGTCTTTCCACTATAGTCTGTCCACTTTAGTCTTTCCACTATTCTCTGTCCACTTTAGTCTTTCCACTACAGTCTCCACTTTATTCTGTCCACTACAGTCTTTTCACTATAGTCTTTCCACTATAGTATGTCCACTTTAGTCTTTCCACTATAGTCTCCACTTTATTTTGTCCACTACAGTCTTTCCACTTTAGTCTTTCCACTATTCTCTGTCTACTTTAGTCTTTCCACTATAGTCTCCACTTTATTCTGTCCACTACAGTCTTTCCACTATAGTCTTTCCACTATAGTCTGTCCACTTTAGTCTTTCCACTATTCTCTGTCCACTTTAGTCTTTCCACTATAGTCTCCACTTTATTCTGTCCACTACAGTCTTTTCACTATAGTCTTTCCACTATAGTCTGTCCACTTTAGTCTTTCCACTTTAGTCTTTCCACTATACTCTCCACTTTATTCTGTCCACTACAGTCTTTCCACTATAGTCTTTCCACTATAGTCTGTCCACTTTAGTCTTTCCACTTTAGTCTTTCCACTTTAGTCTGTCCACGTTGGTCTTTCCACTATAGTCTGTCCACTTTAGTCTTTCCACTATTCTCTGTCCACTTTAGTTTTTCCACTATACTCTCCATTTTATTCTGTCCACTACAGTCTTTCCACTATAGTCTTTCCACTATAGTCTGTCCACTTTAGTCTTTCAACTATAGTCTGTCCACTTTAGTCTTTCCACTATTCTCTGTCCACTTTAGTCTTTCCGCTATAGTCTCCACTTTATTCTGTCCACTACAGTCTTTCCACTATAGTCTGTCCACTTTAGCCTTTCCACTATTCTCTGTCCACTACAGTCTGTCCACTACAGTCTTTCCACTATAGTCTGTCCACTTTAGTCTTTCCACTATTCTCTGTCCACTTTAGTCTTTCCACTATAGTCTCCACTTTATTCTGTCCACTACAGCCTTTCCACTATAGACTTTCCACTATAGTCCATCCACTTTAGTCTTTCCACTTTATTCTTTCCACTTTATTCTGTCCACTATAGTCTCCACTTTATTCTGTCCACTACAGTCTTTCCACTATAGTCTTTCCTCTATAGTCTGTCCACTTTAGTCTTTCCACTTTAGTTTTTCCACTTTAGTCTGTCAACTTATTCTTTCCACTATAGTCTATCCACTTTAGTCTTTCCAATTCAGTCTTTCCACTATAGTCTCCACTTTATTCTGTTTACTACAGTCTTTCCACTATAGTCTGTCCACTTTAGTCTTTCCACTATTCTCTGTCCACTTTAGTCTTTCCACTATAGTCTCCACTTTATTCTGTCCACTACAGTCATTCCACTATAGTCTTTCCACTTTACTCTTTCCACTATAGTCTCCACTTTATTTTGTCCACTATAGTCTTTCCACTTTAGTCTTTCCACTATTCTCTGTCTACTTTAATCTTTCCACTATAGTCTCCACTTTATTCTGTCCACTACAGTCTTTCCACTATAGTCTGTCCACTTTAGTCTTTCCACTATTCCCTGTCCACTTTAGTCTTTCACTATACTCTCCACTTTATTCTGTCCACTACAGTCTTTCCACTATAGTCTTTCCACTTTAGTCTTTCCAGTATTCTCTGTCCACTTTAGTCTTTCCACTATAGTCTCCACTTTATTCTGTCCACTACAGTCTTTCCACTATAGTCTGTCCACTTTAGTCTTTCCACTATTCTCTGTCCACTTTAGTCTTTCCACTATAGTCTCCACTTTATTCTGTCCACTACAGTCTTTTCACTATAGTCTTTCCACTATAGTCTGTCCACTTTAGTCTTTCCACTATTCTCTGTCTACTTTAGTCTTTCCACTATAGTCTCCACTTTATTCTGTCCACGACAGTCTTTCCACTTTAGTCTTTCCACTATTTTCTGTCTACTTTAGTCTTTCCATTATAGTCTCCACTTTATTCTGTCCACTACAGTCTTTCCACTATAGTCTTTCCACTATAGTCTGTCCACTTTATTCTTTCCACTATTCTCTGTCCACTTTAGTCTTTCCACTATGCTCTCCACTTTATTCTGTCCACTACAGTCTTTCCACTATAGTTTTTCCACTATAGTCTGTCCACTTTAGTTTTTCCACTTTAGTCTTTCCACATTAGTCTGTCCACTTTAGTCTTTCCACTATTCTCTGTCCACTTTAGTCTTTCCACTATAGTCTCCACTTTATTCTGTCCACTACAGTCTTTCCTCTATAGTCTTTCCACTATAGTCTGTCCACTATAGTCTTTCCACTTTTCTCTGTCCACTTTAGTCTTTCCACTACAGTCTCCACTTTATTCTGTCCACTACAGTCTTTTCACTATAGTCTTTCCACTATAGTCTGTCCACTTTAGTCTTTCCACTTTAGTCTTTCCACTATAGTCTCCACTTTATTTTGTCCACTACAGTCTTTCCACTTTAGTCTTTCCACTATTCTCTGTCCACTTTAGTCTTTCCACTATAGTCTCCACTTTATTCTGTCCACTACAGTCTTTCCTCTATAGTCTTTCCACTATAGTCTGTCCACTTTAGTCTTTCCACTATTCTCTGTCCACTTTAGTCTTTCCACTATAGTCTCCACTTTATTCTGTCCACTACAGTCTTTTCACTATAGTCTTTCCACTATAGTCTGTCCACTTTAGTCTGTCCACTTTAGTCTTTCCACTATAGTCTCCACTTTATTTTGTCCACTACAGTCTCTCCACTTTAGTCTTTCCACTATTCTCTGTCTACTTTAGTCTTTCCACTATAGTCTCCACTTTATTCTGTCCACTACAGTCTTTCCACTATAGTCTTTCCACTATAGTCTGTCCACTTTAGTCTTTCCACTATTCTCTGTCCACTTTAGTCTTTCCACTATACTCTCCACTTTATTCTGGCCACTACAGTCTTTCCACTATAGTCTTTCCACTATAGTCTGTCCACTTTAGTCTTTCCACTTTAGTCTTTCCACTTTAGTCTGTCCACTTTAGTCTTTCCACTAAAGTCTGTCCACTTTAGTCTTTCCACTATTCTCTGTCAACTTTAGTCTTTCCACTATACTCTCCATTTTATTCTGTCCACTACAGTCTTTCCACTATAGTCTTTCCACTATAGTCTGTCCACTTTAGTCTTTCCACTATAGTCTGTCCACTTTAGTCTTTCCACTATTCTCTGTCCACTTTAGTCTTTCCACTACAGTCTCCACTTTATTCTGTCCACTACAGTCTTTCCACTATAGTCTGTCCACTTTAGTCTTTCCACTATTCTCTGTCCACTTTAGTCTTTCCACTATAGTCTCCACTTTATTCTGTCCACTACAGCCTTTCCACTATAGACTTTCCACTATAGTCCATCCACTTTAGTCTTTCCACTTTATTCTTTCCACTTTATTCTGTCCACTATAGTCTCCACTTTATTCTGTCCACTACAGTCTTTCCACTATAGTCTTTCCTCTATAGTCTGTCCACTTTAGTCTTTCCACTTTAGTTTTTCCACTTTAGTCTGTCCACTTATTCTTTCCACTATAGTCCATCCACTTTAGTCTTTCCAATTCAGTCTTTCCACTATAGTCTCCACTTTATTCTGTCCACTACAGTCTTTCCACTATAGTCTTTCCACTATAGTCTGTCCACTTTAGTCTTTCCACTATTCTCTGTCCACTTTAGTCTTTCCACTATAGTCTCCACTTTATTCTGTCCACTACAGTCTTTCCACTATAGTCTTTCCACTATAGTCTTTCCACTTTAGTCTTTCCACTTTAGTCTTTCCACTATAGTCTCCACTTTATTTTGTCAACTACAGTCTTTCCACTTTAGTCTTTCCACTATTCTCTGTCTACTTTAATCTTTCCACTATAGTCTCCACTTTATTCTGTCCACTACAGTCTTTCCACTATAGTCTGGCCACTTTAGTCTTTCCACTGTTCTCTGTCCACTTTAGTCTTTCCGCTATACTCTCCACTTTATTCTGTCCACTACAGTCTTTCCACTATAGTCTTTCCACTATAGTCTGTCCACTTTAGTCTTTCCACTATAGTCTGTCCACTTTAGTCTTTCCACTATTCTCTGTCCACTTTATTCTTTCCACTATTGTCTCCACTTTATTCTGTCCACTACAGTCTTTCCACTATAGTCTTTCCACTATAGTCTGTCTACTTTAGTCTTTCCACTATTCTCTGTCCACTTTAGTCTTTCCACTACAGTCTCCACTTTATTCTGTCCACTACAGTCTTTTCACTATAGTCTTTCCACTATAGTCTGTCCACTTTAGTCTTTCCACTTTAGTCTTTCCACTATAGTCTCCACTTTATTTTGTCCACTACAGTCTTTCCACTTTAGTCTTTCCACTATTCTCTGTCTACTTTAGCTTTCCACTATAGCCTCCACTTTATTCTGTCCACTACAGTCTTTCCACTATAGTCTGTCCACTTTAGTCTTTCCACTATTCTCTGTCCACTTTAGTCTTTCCACTATACTCTCCACTTTATTCTGTCCACTACAGTCTTTCCACTATAGTCTTTCCACTATAGTCTTTCCACTTTAGTCTTTCCACTATTCTCTGTCCACTTTAGTCTTTCCACTATAGTCTCCACTTTATTCTGTCCACTACAGTCTTTCCACTATAGTCTTTCCACTATAGTCTGTCCACTTTAGTCTTTCCACTATTCTCTGTCCACTTTAGTCTTTCCACTATACTCTCCACTTTATTCTGTCCACTATAGTCTGTCCACTTTAGTCTTTCCACTATAGTCTGTCCACTTTAGTCTTTCCACTATTCTCTGTCCACTTTATTCTTTCCACTATTGTCTCCACTTTATTCTGTCCACTACAGTCTTTCCACTATAGTCTTTCCACTATAGTCTGTCTACTTTAGTCTTTCCACTATTCTCTGTCCACTTTAGTCTTTCCACTATAGTCTCCACTTTATTCTGTCCACTACAGTCTTTTCACTATAGTCTTTCCACTATAGTCTGTCCACTTTAGTCTTTCCACTTTAGTCTTTCCACTATAGTCTCCACTTTATTTTGTCCACTACAGTCTTTCCACTTTAGTCTTTCCACTATTCTATGTCTACTTTAGCTTTCCACTATAGTCTCCACTTTATTCTGTCCACTACAGTCTTTCCACTATAGTCTGTCCACTTTAGTCTTTCCACTATTCTCTGTCCACTTTAGTCTTTCCACTATACTCTCCACTTTATTCTGTCCACTACAGTCTTTCCACTATAGTCTTTCCACTATAGTCTTTCCACTTTAGTCTTTCCACTATTCTCTGTCCACTTTAGTCTTTCCACTATAGTCTCCACTTTATTCTGTCCACTACAGTCTTTCCACTATAGTCTTTCCACTATAGTCTGTCCACTTTAGTCTTTCCACTATTATCTGTCCACTTTAGTCTTTCCACTATAGTCTCCACTTTATTCTGTCCACTACAGTCTTTTCACTATAGTCTTTCCACTATAGTCTGTCCACTTTAGTCTTTCCACTATTCTCTGTCTACTTTAGTCTCTCCACTATAGTCTCCACTTTATTCTGTCCACTACAGTCTTTCCACTTTAGTCTTTCCACTATTTTCTGTCTACTTTAGTCTTTCCATTATAGTCTCCACTTTATTCTGTCAACTACAGTCTTTCCACTATAGTCTTTCCACTATAGTCTGTCCACTTTATTCTTTCCACTATTCTCTGTCCACTTTAGTCTTTCCACTATGCTCTCCACTTTATTCTGTCCACTACAGTCTTTCCACTATAGTCTTTCCACTATAGTCTGTCCACTTTAGTCTTTCCACTATAGTCTTTCCACATTAGTCTGTCCACTTTAGTCTTTCCACTATTCTCTGTCCACTTTAGTCTTTCCACTATAGTCTCCACTTTATTCTGTCCACTACAGTCTTTCCTCTATAGTCTTTCCACTATATTCTGTCCACTACAGTCTTTCCACTATAGTCTTTCCACTATAGTCTGTCCACTTTAGTCTTTCCACTTTAGTCTTTCCACATTAGTCTGTCCACTTTAGTCTTTCCACTATTCTCTGTCCACTTTAGTCTTTCCACTATAGTCTCCACTTTATTCTGTCCACTACAGTCTTTCCTCTATAGTCTTTCCACTATAGTCTGTCCACTTTAGTCTTTCCACTTTAGTCTTTCCACTATAGTCTCCACTTTATTTTGTCCACTACAGTCTTTCCACTTTAGTCTTTCCACTATTCTCTGTCTACTTTATTCTTTCCACTATAGTCTCCACTTTATTCTGTCCACTACAGTCTTTCCACTATAGTCTTTCCACTATAGTCTGTCCACTTTAGTCTTTCCGCAATTCTCTGTCCACTTTAGTCTTTCCACTATACTCTCCACTTTATTCTGTCCACTACAGTCTTTCCACTATAGTCTTTCCACTATAGTCTGTCCACTTTAGTCTATCCACTTTAGTCTTTCCACTTTAGTCTGTCCACTTTAGTCTTTCCACTATAGTCTGTCCACTTTAGTCTTTCCACTATTCTCTGTCCACTTTATTCTTTCCACTATTGTCTCCATTTTATTCTGTCCACTACAGTCTTTCCACTATAGTCTTTCCACTATAGTCTGTCCACTTTAGTCTTTCCACTATAGTCTGTCCACTTTAGTCTTTCCACTATTCTCTGTCCACTTTTGTCTTTCCACTATAGTCTCCACTTTATTCTGTCCACTACAGTCTTTCCACTATAGTCTGTCCACTTTAGCCTTTCCACTATTCTCTGTCCACTACAGTCTGTCCACTACAGTCTTTCCACTATAGTCTGTCCACTTTAGTCTTTCCAATTCAGTCTTTCCACTATAGTCTCCACTTTATTCTGTCCACTACAGTCTTTCCACTATAGTCTTTCCACTATAGTCTGTCCACTTTAGTCTTTCCACTATTCTCTGTCCACTTTAGTCTTTCCACTATAGTCTCCACTTTATTCTGTCCACTACAGTCTTTCCACTATAGTCTTTCCACTATAGTCTTTCCACTTTAGTCTTTCCACTTTAGTCTTTCCACTATAGTCTCCACTTTATTTTGTCAACTACAGTCTTTCCACTTTAGTCTTTCCACTATTCTCTGTCTACTTTAATCTTTCCACTATAGTCTCCACTTTATTCTGTCCACTACAGTCTTTCCACTATAGTCTGGCCACTTTAGTCTTTCCACTGTTCTCTGTCCACTTTAGTCTTTCCGCTATACTCTCCACTTTATTCTGTCCACTACAGTCTTTCCACTATAGTCTTTCCACTATAGTCTGTCCACTTTAGTCTTTCCACTATAGTCTGTCCACTTTAGTCTTTCCACTATTCTCTGTCCACTTTATTCTTTCCACTATTGTCTCCACTTTATTCTGTCCACTACAGTCTTTCCACTATAGTCTTTCCACTATAGTCTGTCTACTTTAGTCTTTCCACTATTCTCTGTCCACTTTAGTCTTTCCACTACAGTCTCCACTTTATTCTGTCCACTACAGTCTTTTCACTATAGTCTTTCCACTATAGTCTGTCCACTTTAGTCTTTCCACTTTAGTCTTTCCACTATAGTCTCCACTTTATTTTGTCCACTACAGTCTTTCCACTTTAGTCTTTCCACTATTCTCTGTCTACTTTAGCTTTCCACTATAGCCTCCACTTTATTCTGTCCACTACAGTCTTTCCACTATAGTCTGTCCACTTTAGTCTTTCCACTATTCTCTGTCCACTTTAGTCTTTCCACTATACTCTCCACTTTATTCTGTCCACTACAGTCTTTCCACTATAGTCTTTCCACTATAGTCTTTCCACTTTAGTCTTTCCACTATTCTCTGTCCACTTTAGTCTTTCCACTATAGTCTCCACTTTATTCTGTCCACTACAGTCTTTCCACTATAGTCTTTCCACTATAGTCTGTCCACTTTAGTCTTTCCACTATTCTCTGTCCACTTTAGTCTTTCCACTATACTCTCCACTTTATTCTGTCCACTATAGTCTGTCCACTTTAGTCTTTCCACTATAGTCTGTCCACTTTAGTCTTTCCACTATTCTCTGTCCACTTTATTCTTTCCACTATTGTCTCCACTTTATTCTGTCCACTACAGTCTTTCCACTATAGTCTTTCCACTATAGTCTGTCTACTTTAGTCTTTCCACTATTCTCTGTCCACTTTAGTCTTTCCACTATAGTCTCCACTTTATTCTGTCCACTACAGTCTTTTCACTATAGTCTTTCCACTATAGTCTGTCCACTTTAGTCTTTCCACTTTAGTCTTTCCACTATAGTCTCCACTTTATTTTGTCCACTACAGTCTTTCCACTTTAGTCTTTCCACTATTCTATGTCTACTTTAGCTTTCCACTATAGTCTCCACTTTATTCTGTCCACTACAGTCTTTCCACTATAGTCTGTCCACTTTAGTCTTTCCACTATTCTCTGTCCACTTTAGTCTTTCCACTATACTCTCCACTTTATTCTGTCCACTACAGTCTTTCCACTATAGTCTTTCCACTATAGTCTTTCCACTTTAGTCTTTCCACTATTCTCTGTCCACTTTAGTCTTTCCACTATAGTCTCCACTTTATTCTGTCCACTACAGTCTTTCCACTATAGTCTTTCCACTATAGTCTGTCCACTTTAGTCTTTCCACTATTATCTGTCCACTTTAGTCTTTCCACTATAGTCTCCACTTTATTCTGTCCACTACAGTCTTTTCACTATAGTCTTTCCACTATAGTCTGTCCACTTTAGTCTTTCCACTATTCTCTGTCTACTTTAGTCTCTCCACTATAGTCTCCACTTTATTCTGTCCACTACAGTCTTTCCACTTTAGTCTTTCCACTATTTTCTGTCTACTTTAGTCTTTCCATTATAGTCTCCACTTTATTCTGTCAACTACAGTCTTTCCACTATAGTCTTTCCACTATAGTCTGTCCACTTTATTCTTTCCACTATTCTCTGTCCACTTTAGTCTTTCCACTATGCTCTCCACTTTATTCTGTCCACTACAGTCTTTCCACTATAGTCTTTCCACTATAGTCTGTCCACTTTAGTCTTTCCACTATAGTCTTTCCACATTAGTCTGTCCACTTTAGTCTTTCCACTATTCTCTGTCCACTTTAGTCTTTCCACTATAGTCTCCACTTTATTCTGTCCACTACAGTCTTTCCTCTATAGTCTTTCCACTATATTCTGTCCACTACAGTCTTTCCACTATAGTCTTTCCACTATAGTCTGTCCACTTTAGTCTTTCCACTTTAGTCTTTCCACATTAGTCTGTCCACTTTAGTCTTTCCACTATTCTCTGTCCACTTTAGTCTTTCCACTATAGTCTCCACTTTATTCTGTCCACTACAGTCTTTCCTCTATAGTCTTTCCACTATAGTCTGTCCACTTTAGTCTTTCCACTTTAGTCTTTCCACTATAGTCTCCACTTTATTTTGTCCACTACAGTCTTTCCACTTTAGTCTTTCCACTATTCTCTGTCTACTTTATTCTTTCCACTATAGTCTCCACTTTATTCTGTCCACTACAGTCTTTCCACTATAGTCTTTCCACTATAGTCTGTCCACTTTAGTCTTTCCGCAATTCTCTGTCCACTTTAGTCTTTCCACTATACTCTCCACTTTATTCTGTCCACTACAGTCTTTCCACTATAGTCTTTCCACTATAGTCTGTCCACTTTAGTCTATCCACTTTAGTCTTTCCACTTTAGTCTGTCCACTTTAGTCTTTCCACTATAGTCTGTCCACTTTAGTCTTTCCACTATTCTCTGTCCACTTTATTCTTTCCACTATTGTCTCCATTTTATTCTGTCCACTACAGTCTTTCCACTATAGTCTTTCCACTATAGTCTGTCCACTTTAGTCTTTCCACTATAGTCTGTCCACTTTAGTCTTTCCACTATTCTCTGTCCACTTTAGTCTTTCCACTATAGTCTCCACTTTATTCTGTCCACTACAGTCTTTCCACTATAGTCTGTCCACTTTAGCCTTTCCACTATTCTCTGTCCACTACAGTCTGTCCACTACAGTCTTTCCACTATAGTCTGTCCACTTTAGTCTTTCCACTATTCTCTGTCCACTTTAGTCTTTCCACTATAGTCTCCACTTTATTCTTTCCACTACAGCCTTTCCACTATAGACTTTCCACTATAGTCTATCCACTTTAGTCTTTCCACTTTATTCTTTCCACTTTATTCTGTCCACTATAGTCTTCACTTTATTCTGTCCACTACAGTCTTTCCACTATAGTCTTTCCTCTATAGTCTGTCCACTTTAGTCTTTCCACTTTAGTTTTTCCACTTTAGTCTGTCCACTTATTCTTTCCACTATAGTCTATCCACTTTAGTCTTTCCACTATAGTCTGTCCACTTTAGTCTTTCCACTATTCTCTGTCCACTTTAGTCTTTCCACTATAGTCTCCACTTTATTCTGTCCACTACAGTCTTTCCACTATAGTCTGTCCACTTTAGCCTTTCCACTATTCTCTGTCCACTACAGTCTGTCCACTACAGTCTTTCCACTATAGTCTGTCCACTTTAGTCTTTCCACTATTCTCTGTCCACTTTAGTCTTTCCACTATAGTCTCCACTTTATTCTGTCCACTACAGCCTTTCCACTATAGACTTTCCACTATAGTCTATCCACTTTAGTCTTTCCACTTTATTCTTTCCACTTTATTCTGTCCACTATAGTCTTCACTTTATTCTGTCCACTACAGTCTTTCCACTATAGTCTTTCCACTATAGTCTGTCTACTTTAGTCTTTCCACTATTCTCTGTCCACTTTAGTCTTTCCACTATAGTCTCCACTTTATTCTGTCCACTACAGTCTTTTCACTATAGTCTTTCCACTATAGTCTGTCCACTTTAGTCTTTCCACTTTAGTCTTTCCACTATAGTCTCCACTTTATTTTGTCCACTACAGTCTTTCCACTTTAGTCTTTCCACTATTCTCTGTCTACTTTAGCTTTCCACTATAGTCTCCACTTTATTCTGTCCACTACAGTCTTTCCACTATAGTCTGTCCACTTTAGTCTTTCCACTATTCTCTGTCCACTTTAGTCTTTCCACTATACTCTAAACTTTATTCTGTCCACTACAGTCTTTCCACTATAGTCTTTCAACTATAGTCTTTCCACTTTAGTCTTTCCACTATTCTCTGTCCACTTTAGTCTTTCCACCATGGTCTCCACTTTATTCTGTCCACTACAGTCTTTCCACTATAGTCTTTCCACTATAGTCTGTCCACTTTAGTCTTTCCACTATTCTCTGTCCACTTTAGTCTTTCCACTATACTCTCCACTTTATTCTGCCCACTACAGTCTTTCCACTATAGTCTTTCCACTATAGTCTTTCCACTTTAGTCTTTCCACTATTCTCTGTCCACTTTAGTCTTTCCACTATAGTCTCCACTTTATTCTGTCCACTACAGTCTTTCCACTATAGTCTTTCCACTATAGTCTGTCCACTTTAGTCTTTCCACTATAGTCTGTCCACTTTAGTCTTTCCACTATTCTCTGTCCACTTTATTCTTTCCACTATTGTCTCCACTTTATTCTGTCCACTACAGTCTTTCCACTATAGTCTTTCCACTATAGTCTGTCTACTTTAGTCTTACCACTATTCTCTGTCCACTTTAGTCTTTCCACTATAGTCTCCACTTTATTCTGTCCATTGCAGTCTTTTCACTATAGTCTTTCCACTATAGTCTGTCCACTTTAGTCTTTCCACTTTAGTCTTTCCACTATAGTCTCCACTTTATTTTGTCCACTACAGTCTTTCCACTTTAGTCTTTCCACTATTCTCTGTCTACTTTAGCTTTCCACTATAGTCTCCACTTTATTCTGTCCACTACAGTCTTTCCACTATAGTCTCTCCACTTTAGTCTTTCCACTATTATCTGTCCACTTTAGTCTTTCCACTATAGTCTCCACTTTATTCTGTCCACTACAGTCTTTTCACTATAGTCTTTCCACTATAGTCTGTCCACTTTAGTCTTTCCACTATTCTCTGTCTACTTTAGTCTTTCCACTATAGTCTCCACTTTATTCTGTCCACTACAGTCTTTCCACTTTAGTCTTTCCACTATTTTCTGTCCACTTTAGTCTTTCCACTATAGTCTCCACTTTATTCTGTCCACTACAGTCTTTTCACTATAGTCTTTCCACTATAGTCTGTCCACTTTATTCTTTCCACTATTCTCTGTCCACTTTAGTCTTTCCACTATGCTCTCCACTTTATTCTGTCCACTACAGTCTTTCCACTATAGTCTTTCCACTATAGTCTGTCCACTTTAGTCTTTCCACTTTAGTCTTTCCACATTAGTCTGTCCACTTTAGTCTTTCCACTATTCTCTGTCCACTTTATTCTTTCCACTATAGTCTCCACTTTATTCTGTCCACTACAGTCTTTCCTCTATAGTCTTTCCACTATATTCTGTCCACTTTAGTCTTTCCACTATTCTCTGTCTACTTTAGTCTTTCCACTATAGTCTCCACTTTATTCTGTCCACTACAGTCTTTTCACTATAGTCTTTCCACTATAGTCTGTCCACTTTAGTCTTTCCACTTTAGTCTTTCCACTATAGTCTCCACTTTATTTTGTCCACTACAGTCTTTCCACTTTAGTCTTTCCACTATTCTCTGTCTACTTTAGTCTTTCCACTATAGTCTCCACTTTATTCTGTCCACTACAGTCTTTCCACTATAGTCTTTCCACTATAGTCTGTCCACTTTAGTCTTTCCACAATTCTCTGTCCACTTTAGTCTTTCCACTATACTCTCCACTTTATTCTGTCCACTACAGTCTTTCCACTATAGTCTTTCCACTATAGTCTGTCCACTTTAGTCTTTCCACTTTAGTCTTTCCACTTTAGTCTGTCCACTTTAGTCTTTCCACTATAGTCTGTCCACTTTAGTCTTTCCACTATACTCTCCATTTTATTCTGTCCACTACAGTCTTTCCACTATAGTCTGTCCACTTTAGTCTTTCCACTATAGTCTGTCCACTTTAGTCTTTCCACTATTCTCTGTCCACTTTAGTCTTTCCACTATAGTCTCCACTTTATTCTGTCCACTACAGTCTTTCCACTATAGTCTGTCCACTTTAGCCTTTCCACTATTCTCTGTCCACTACAGTCTGTCCACTACAGTCTTTCCACTATAGTCTGTCCACTTTAGTCTTTCCACTATTCTCTGTCCACTTTAGTCTTTCCACTATAGTCTCCACTTTATTCTGTCCACTACAGCCTTTCCACTATAGACTTTCCACTATAGTCTATCCACTTTAGTCTTTCCACTTTATTCTTTCCACTTTATTCTGTCCACTATAGTCTTCACTTTATTCTGTCAACTACAGTCTTTCCACTATAGTCTTTCCTCTATAGTCTGTCCACTTTAGTCTTTCCACTTTAGTTTTTCCACTTTAGTCTGTCCACTTATTCTTTCCACTATAGTCTATCCACTTTAGTCTTTCCAATTCAGTCTTTCCACTATTCTCTGTCCACTTTAGTCTTTCCACTATACTCTCCACTTTATTCTGTCCACTACAGTCTTTCCACTATAGTCTTTCCACTATAGTCTTTCCACTTTAGTCTTTCCACTATTCTCAGTCGACTTTAGTCTTTCCACTATAGTCTCCACTTTATTCTGTCCATTACAGTCTTTTCACTATAGTCTTTCCACTATAGTCTGTCCACTTTAGTCTTTCCACTTTAGTCTTTCCACTATAGTCTCCACTTTATTTTGTCCACTACAGTCTTTCCACTTTAGTCTTTCCACTATTCTCTGTCTACTTTAGCTTTCCACTATAGTCTCCACTTTATTCTGTCCACTACAGTCTTTCCACTATAGTCTGTCCACTTTAGTCTTTCCACTATTCTCTGTCCACTTTAGTCTTTCCACTATACTCTCCACTTTATTCTGTCCACTACAGTCTTTCCACTATAGTCTTTCCACTATAGTCTTTCCACTTTAGTCTTTCCACTATTCTCTGTCCACTTTAGTCTTTCCACTATAGTCTCTCCACTTTAGTCTTTCCACTATTATCTGTCCACTTTAGTCTTTCCACTATAGTCTCCACTTTATTCTGTCCACTACAGTCTTTTCACTATAGTCTTTCCACTATAGTCTGTCCACTTTAGTCTTTCCACTATTCTCTGTCTACTTTAGTCTTTCCACTATAGTCTCCACTTTATTCTGTCCACTACAGTCTTTCCACTTTAGTCTTTCCACTATTTTCTGTCTACTTTAGTCTTTCCATTATAGTCTCCACTTTATTCTGTCCACTACAGTCTTTCCACTGTAGTCTTTCCACTATAGTCTGTCCACTTTCTTCTTTCCACTATTCTCTGTCCACTTTAGTCTTTCCACTATGCTCTCCACTTTATTCTGTCCACTACAGTCTTTCCACTATAGTCTTTCCACTATAGTCTGTCCACTTTAGTCTTTCCACTTTAGTCTTTCCACATTAGTCTGTCCACTTTAGTCTTTCCACTATTCTCTGTCCACTTTAGTCTTTCCACTATAGTCTCCACTTTATTCTGTCCACTACAGTCTTTCCTCTATAGTCTTTCCACTATATTCTGTCCACTTTAGTCTTTCCACTATTCTCTGTCCACTTTAGTCTTTCCACTATAGTCTCCACTTTATTCTGTCCACTACAGTCTTTTCACTATAGTCTTTCCACTATAGTCTGTCCACTTTAGTCTTTCCACTTTAGTCTTTCCACTATAGTCTCCACTTTATTTTGTCCACTACAGTCTTTCCACTTTAGTCTTTCCACTATTCTCTGTCTACTTTAGTCTTTCCACTATAGTCTCCACTTTATTCTGTCCACTACAGTCTTTCCACTATAGTCTTTCCACTATAGTCTGTCCACTTTAGTCTTTCCACAATTCTCTGTCCACTTTAGTCTTTCCACTATACTCTCCACTTTATTCTGTCCACTACAGTCTTTCCACTATAGTCTTTCCACTATAGTCTGTCCACTTTAGTCTTTCCACTTTAGTCTTTCCACTTTAGTCTGTCCACTTTAGTCTTTCCACTATAGTCTGTCCACTTTAGTCTTTCCACTATACTCTCCATTTTATTCTGTCCACTACAGTCTTTCCACTATAGTCTGTCCACTTTAGTCTTTCCACTATAGTCTGTCCACTTTAGTCTTTCCACTATTCTCTGTCCACTTTAGTCTTTCTACTATAGTCTCCACTTTATTCTGTCCACTACAGTCTTTCCACTATAGTCTGTCCACTTTAGCCTTTCCACTATTCTCTGTCCACTACAGTCTGTCCACTACAGTCTTTCCACTATAGTCTGTCCACTTTAGTCTTTCCACTATTCTCTGTCCACTTTAGTCTTTCCACTATAGTCTCCACTTTATTCTGTCCACTACAGCCTTTCCACTATAGACTTTCCACTATAGTCTATCCACTTTAGTCTTTCCACTTTATTCTTTCCACTTTATTCTGTCCACTATAGTCTTCACTTTATTCTGTCAACTACAGTCTTTCCACTATAGTCTTTCCTCTATAGTCTGTCCACTTTAGTCTTTCCACTTTAGTTTTTCCACTTTAGTCTGTCCACTTATTCTTTCCACTATAGTCTCCACTTTATTCTGTCCACTACAGTCTTTTCACTATAGTCTTTCCACTATAGTCTGTCCACTTTAGTCTGTCCACTTTAGTCTTTCCACTATAGTCTCCACTTTATTTTGTCCACTACAGTCTTTCCACTTTAGTCTTTCCACTGTTCTCTGTCTACTTTAGTCTTTCCACTATAGTCTCCACTTTATTCTGTCCACTACAGTCTTTCCACTATAGTCTGTCCACTTTAGTCTTTCCACTATTCTCTGTCCACTTTAGTCTTTCCACTATACTCTCCACTTTATTCTGTCCACTACAGTCTTTCCACTTTAGTCTTTCCACTATTCTCTGTCCACTTTAGTCTTTCCACTATAGTCTCTACTTTATTCTGTCCACTACAGTCTTTCCTCTATAGTCTTTCCACTATAGTCTGTCCACTTTAGTCTTTCCACTATTCTCTGTCCACTTTAGTCTTTCCACTATAGTCTCCACTTTATTCTGTCCACTACAGTCTTTTCACTATAGTCTTTCCACTATAGTCTGTCCACTTTAGTCTGTCCACTTTAGTCTTTCCACTATAGTCTCCACTTTATTTTGTCCACTACAGTCTTTCCACTTTAGTCTTTCCACTGTTCTCTGTCTACTTTAGTCTTTCCACTATAGTCTCCACTTTATTCTGTCCACTACAGTCTTTCCACTATAGTCTGTCCACTTTAGTCTTTCCACTATTCTCTGTCCACTTTAGTCTTTCCACTATACTCTCCACTTTATTCTGTCCACTACAGTCTTTCCACTATAGTCTTTCCACTATAGTCTGTCCACTTTAGTCTTTCCACTTTAGTCTTTCCACTTTAGTCTGTCCACTTTAGTCTTTCCACTATAGTCTGTCCACTTTAGTCTTTCCACTATTCTCTGTCCACTTTAGTCTTTCCACTATACTCTCCATTTTATTCTGTCCACTACAGTCTTTCCACTATAGTCTTTCCACTATAGTCTGTCCACTTTAGTCTTTCCACTATAGTCTGTCCACTTTAGTCTTTCCACTATTCTCTGTCCACTTTAGTCTTTCCACTATAGTCTCCACTTTATTCTGTCCACTACAGTCTTTCCACTATAGTCTGTCCACTTTAGCCTTTCCACTATTCTCTGTCCACTACAGTCTGTCCACTACAGTCTTTCCACTATAGTCTGTCCACTTTAGTCTTTCCACTATTCTCTGTCCACTTTAGTCTGTCCACTATAGTCTCCACTTTATTCTGTCCACTACAGCCTTTCCACTATAGACTTTCCACTATAGTCCATCCACTTTAGTCTTTCCACTTTATTCTTTCCACTTTATTCTGTCCACTATAGTCTCCACTTTATTCTGTCCACTACAGTCTTTCCACTATAGTCTTTCCTCTATAGTCTGTCCACTTTAGTCTTTCCACTATATTCTGTCTTTTCACTTTCCACTATAGTCTATCCACTTTAGTCTTTCCACTTTATTCTGTCCACTATAGTCTTCACTTTATTCTGTCAACTACAGTCTTTCCACTATAGTCTTTCCTCTATAGTCTGTCCACTTTAGTCTTTCCACTTTAGTCTTTCCACTATAGTCTCCACTTTATTTTGTCCACTACAGTCTTTCCACTTTAGTCTTTCCACTATTCTCTGTCTACTTTAGCTTTCCACTATAGTCTCCACTTTATTCTGTCCACTACAGTCTTTCCACTATAGTCTCTCCACTGTAGTCTTTCCACTATTATCTGTCCACTTTAGTCTTTCCACTATAGTCTCCACTTTATTCTGTCCACTACAGTCTTTTCACTATAGTCTTTCCACTATAGTCTGTCCACTTTAGTCTTTCCACTATTCTCTGTCTACTTTAGTCTTTCCACTATAGTCTCCACTTTATTCTGTCCACTACAGTCTTTCCACTTTAGTCTTTCCACTATTTTCTGTCTACTTTAGTCTTTCCATTATAGTCTCCACTTTATTCTGTCCACTACAGTCTTTCCACTGTAGTCTTTCCACTATAGTCTGTCCACTTTATTCTTTCCACTATTCTCTGTCCACTTTAGTCTTTCCACTATGCTCTCCACTTTATTCTGTCCACTACAGTCTTTCCACTATAGTCTTTCCACTATAGTCTGTCCACTTTAGTCTTTCCACTTTAGTCTTTCCACATTAGTCTGTCCACTTTAGTCTTTCCACTATTCTCTGTCCACTTTATTCTTTCCACTATAGTCTCCACTTTATTCTGTCCACTACAGTCTTTCCTCTATAGTCTTTCCACTATATTCTGTCCACTTTAGTCTTTCCACTATTCTCTGTCTACTTTAGTCTTTCCACTATAGTCTCCACTTTATTCTGTCCACTACAGTCTTTTCACTATAGTCTTTCCACTATAGTCTGTCCACTTTAGTCTTTCCACTTTAGTCTTTCCACTATAGTCTCCACTTTATTTTGTCCACTACAGTCTTTCCACTTTAGTCTTTCCACTATTCTCTGTCTACTTTAGTCTTTCCACTATAGTCTCCACTTTATTCTGTCCACTACAGTCTTTCCACTATAGTCTTTCCACTATAGTCTGTCCACTTTAGTCTTTCCACAATTCTCTGTCCACTTTAGTCTTTCCACTATACTCTCCACTTTATTCTGTCCACTACAGTCTTTCCACTATAGTCTTTCCACTATAGTCTGTCCACTTTAGTCTTTCCACTTTAGTCTTTCCACTTTAGTCTGTCCACTTTAGTCTTTCCACTATAGTCTGTCCACTTTAGTCTTTCCACTATACTCTCCATTTTATTCTGTCCACTACAGTCTTTCCACTATAGTCTGTCCACTTTAGTCTTTCCACTATAGTCTGTCCACTTTAGTCTTTCCACTATTCTCTGTCCACTTTAGTCTTTCCACTATAGTCTCCACTTTATTCTGTCCACTACAGTCTTTCCACTATAGTCTGTCCACTTTAGCCTTTCCACTATTCTCTGTCCACTACAGTCTGTCCACTACAGTCTTTCCACTATAGTCTGTCCACTTTAGTCTTTCCACTATTCTCTGTCCACTTTAGTCTTTCCACTATAGTCTCCACTTTATTCTGTCCACTACAGCCTTTCCACTATAGACTTTCCACTATAGTCTATCCACTTTAGTCTTTCCACTTTATTCTTTCCACTTTATTCTGTCCACTATAGTCTTCACTTTATTCTGTCAACTACAGTCTTTCCACTATAGTCTTTCCTCTATAGTCTGTCCACTTTAGTCTTTCCACTTTAGTTTTTCCACTTTAGTCTGTCCACTTATTCTTTCCACTATAGTCTATCCACTTTAGTCTTTCCAATTCAGTCTTTCCACTATTCTCTGTCCACTTTAGTCTTTCCACTATACTCTCCACTTTATTCTGTCCACTACAGTCTTTCCACTATAGTCTTTCCACTATAGTCTTTCCACTTTAGTCTTTCCACTATTCTCAGTCGACTTTAGTCTTTCCACTATAGTCTCCACTTTATTCTGTCCATTACAGTCTTTTCACTATAGTCTTTCCACTATAGTCTGTCCACTTTAGTCTTTCCACTTTAGTCTTTCCACTATAGTCTCCACTTTATTTTGTCCACTACAGTCTTTCCACTTTAGTCTTTCCACTATTCTCTGTCTACTTTAGCTTTCCACTATAGTCTCCACTTTATTCTGTCCACTACAGTCTTTCCACTATAGTCTGTCCACTTTAGTCTTTCCACTATTCTCTGTCCACTTTAGTCTTTCCACTATACTCTCCACTTTATTCTGTCCACTACAGTCTTTCCACTATAGTCTTTCCACTATAGTCTTTCCACTTTAGTCTTTCCACTATTCTCTGTCCACTTTAGTCTTTCCACTATAGTCTCTCCACTTTAGTCTTTCCACTATTATCTGTCCACTTTAGTCTTTCCACTATAGTCTCCACTTTATTCTGTCCACTACAGTCTTTTCACTATAGTCTTTCCACTATAGTCTGTCCACTTTAGTCTTTCCACTATTCTCTGTCTACTTTAGTCTTTCCACTATAGTCTCCACTTTATTCTGTCCACTACAGTCTTTCCACTTTAGTCTTTCCACTATTTTCTGTCTACTTTAGTCTTTCCATTATAGTCTCCACTTTATTCTGTCCACTACAGTCTTTCCACTGTAGTCTTTCCACTATAGTCTGTCCACTTTCTTCTTTCCACTATTCTCTGTCCACTTTAGTCTTTCCACTATGCTCTCCACTTTATTCTGTCCACTACAGTCTTTCCACTATAGTCTTTCCACTATAGTCTGTCCACTTTAGTCTTTCCACTTTAGTCTTTGCACATTAGTCTGTCCACTTTAGTCTTTCCACTATTCTCTGTCCACTTTAGTCTTTCCACTATAGTCTCCACTTTATTCTGTCCACTACAGTCTTTCCTCTATAGTCTTTCCACTATATTCTGTCCACTTTAGTCTTTCCACTATTCTCTGTCCACTTTAGTCTTTCCACTATAGTCTCCACTTTATTCTGTCCACTACAGTCTTTTCACTATAGTCTTTCCACTATAGTCTGTCCACTTTAGTCTTTCCACTTTAGTCTTTCCACTATAGTCTCCACTTTATTCTGTCCACTACAGTCTTTCCACTATAGTCTTTCCACTATAGTCTTTCCACTTTAGTCTTTCCACTATTCTCTGTCCACTTTAGTCTTTCCACTATAGTCTCCACTTTATTCTGTCCACTACAGTCTTTTCACTATAGTCTTTCCACTATAGTCTGTCCACTTTAGTCTTTCCACTTTAGTCTTTCCACTATAGTCTCCACTTTATTTTGTCCACTACAGTCTTTCCACTTTAGTCTTTCCACTATTCTCTGTCTACTTTAGTCTTTCCACTATAGTCTCCACTTTATTCTGTCCACTACAGTCTTTCCACTATAGTCTTTCCACTATAGTCTGTCCACTTTAGTCTTTCCACAATTCTCTGTCCACTTTAGTCTTTCCACTATACTCTCCACTTTATTCTGTCCACTACAGTCTTTCCACTATAGTCTTTCCACTATAGTCTGTCCACTTTAGTCTTTCCACTTTAGTCTTTCCACTTTAGTCTGTCCACTTTAGTCTTTCCACTATAGTCTGTCCACTTTAGTCTTTCCACTATACTCTCCATTTTATTCTGTCCACTACAGTCTTTCCACTATAGTCTGTCCACTTTAGTCTTTCCACTATAGTCTGTCCACTTTAGTCTTTCCACTATTCTCTGTCCACTTTAGTCTTTCTACTATAGTCTCCACTTTATTCTGTCCACTACAGTCTTTCCACTATAGTCTGTCCACTTTAGCCTTTCCACTATTCTCTGTCCACTACAGTCTGTCCACTACAGTCTTTCCACTATAGTCTGTCCACTTTAGTCTTTCCACTATTCTCTGTCCACTTTAGTCTTTCCACTATAGTCTCCACTTTATTCTGTCCACTACAGCCTTTCCACTATAGACTTTCCACTATAGTCTATCCACTTTAGTCTTTCCACTTTATTCTTTCCACTTTATTCTGTCCACTATAGTCTTCACTTTATTCTGTCAACTACAGTCTTTCCACTATAGTCTTTCCTCTATAGTCTGTCCACTTTAGTCTTTCCACTTTAGTTTTTCCACTTTAGTCTGTCCACTTATTCTTTCCACTATAGTCTATCCACTTTAGTCTTTCCAATTCAGTCTTTCCACTATAGTCTCCACTTTATTCTGTCCACTACAGTTTTCCACTATAGTCTTTCCACTATAGTCTGTCCACTTTAGTCTTTCCACTATTCTCTGTCCACCTTAGTCTTTCCACTATAGTCTCCACTTTATTCTGTCCACTACAGTCTTTCCACTATAGTCTTTCCACTTTAGTCTTTCCACTTTAGTCTTTCCACTATAGTCTCCACTTTATTTTGTCCACTACAGTCTTTCCACTTTAGTCTTTCCACTATTCTCTGTCTACTTTAATCTTTCCACTATAGTCTCCACTTTATTCTGTCCACTACAGTCTTTCCTCTATAGTCTTTCCACTATAGTCTGTCCACTTTAGTCTTTCCACTTTTCTCTGTCCACTTTAGTCTTTCCACTACAGTCTCCACTTTATTCTGTCCACTACAGTCTTTTCACTATAGTCTTTCCACTATAGTCTGTCCACTTTAGTCTTTCCACTTTAGTCTTTCCACTATAGTCTCCACTTTATTTTGTCCACTACAGTCTTTCCACTTTAGTCTTTCCACTATTCTCTGTCCACTTTAGTCTTTCCACTATAGTCTCTACTTTATTCTGTCCACTACAGTCTTTCCTCTATAGTCTTTCCACTATAGTCTGTCCACTTTAGTCTTTCCACTATTCTCTGTCCACTTTAGTCTTTCCACTATAGTCTCCACTTTATTCTGTCCACTACAGTCTTTTCACTATAGTCTTTCCACTATAGTCTGTCCACTTTAGTCTGTCCACTTTAGTCTTTCCACTATAGTCTCCACTTTATTTTGTCCACTACAGTCTTTCCACTTTAGTCTTTCCACTGTTCTCTGTCTACTTTAGTCTTTCCACTATAGTCTCCACTTTATTCTGTCCACTACAGTCTTTCCACTATAGTCTGTCCACTTTAGTCTTTCCACTATTCTCTGTCCACTTTAGTCTTTCCACTATACTCTCCACTTTATTCTGTCCACTACAGTCTTTCCACTATAGTCTTTCCACTATAGTCTGTCCACTTTAGTCTTTCCACTTTAGTCTTTCCACTTTAGTCTGTCCACTTTAGTCTTTCCACTATAGTCTGTCCACTTTAATCTTTCCACTATTCTCTGTCCACTTTAGTCTTTCCACTATACTCTCCATTTTATTCTGTCCACTACAGTCTTTCCACTATAGTCTTTCCACTATAGTCTGTCCACTTTAGTCTTTCCACTATAGTCTGTCCACTTTAGTCTTTCCACTATTCTCTGTCCACTTTAGTCTTTCCACTATAGTCTCCACTTTATTCTGTCCACTACAGTCTTTCCACTATAGTCTGTCCACTTTAGCCTTTCCACTATTCTCTGTCCACTACAGTCTGTCCACTACAGTCTTTCCACTATAGTCTGTCCACTTTAGTCTTTCCACTATTCTCTGTCCACTTTAGTCTTTCCACTATAGTCTCCACTTTATTCTGTCCACTACAGCCTTTCCACTATAGACTTTCCACTATAGTCCATCCACTTTAGTCTTTCCACTTTATTCTTTCCACTTTATTCTGTCCACTATAGTCTCCACTTTATTCTGTCCACTACAGTCTTTCCACTATAGTCTTTCCTCTATAGTCTGTCCACTTTAGTCTTTCCACTTTAGTTTTTCCACTTTAGTCTGTCCACTTATTCTTTCCACTATAGTCTATCCACTTTAGTCTTTCCAATTCAGTCTTTCCACTATAGTCTCCACTTTATTCTGTCCACTACAGTCTTTCCACTATAGTCTTTCCACTATAGTCTGTCCACTTTAGTCTTTCCACTATTCTCTGTCCACTTTAGTCTTTCCACTATAGTCTCCACTTTATTCTTTCCACTACAGTCTTTCCACTATAGTCTGTCCACTTTAGTCTTTCCACTATTATCTGTCCACTTTAGTCTTTCCACTATAGTCTCCACTTTACTCTGTCCACTACAGTCTTTTCACTATAGTCTTTCCACTATAGTCTGTCCACTTTAGTCTTTCCACTATTCTCTGTCTACTTTAGTCTTTCCACTATAGTCTCCACTTTATTCTGTCCACTACAGTCTTTCCACTTTAGTCTTTCCACTATTTTCTGTCTACTTTAGTCTTTCTATTATAGTCTCCACTTTATTCCGTCCACTACAGTCTTTCCACTGTAGTCTTTCCACTATAGTCTGTCCACTTTATTCTTTCCACTATTCTCTGTCCACTTTAGTCTTTCCACTATGCTCTCCACTTTATTCTGTCCACTACAGTCTTTCCACTATAGTCTTTCCACTATAGTCTGTCCACTTTAGTCTTTCCACTTTAGTCTTTCCACATTAGTCTGTCCACTTTAGTCTTTCCACTATTCTCTGTCCACTTTAGTCTTTCCACTATAGTCTCCACTTTATTCTGTCCACTATAGTCTTTCCTCTATAGTCTTTCCACTATATTCTGTCCACTTTAGTCTTTCCACTTTAGTCTTTCCACTATAGTCTCCACTTTATTTTGTCCACTACAGTCTTTCCACTTTAGTCTTTCCACTATTCTCTGTCTACTTTAGTCTTTCCACTATAGTCTCCACTTTATTCTGTCCACTACAGTCTTTCCACTATAGTCTTTCCACTATAGTCTGTCCACTTTAGTCTTTCCACAATTCTCTGTCCACTTTAGTCTTTCCACTATACTCTCCACTTTATTCTGTCCACTACAGTCTTTCCACTATAGTCTTTCCACTATAGTCTGTCCACTTTAGTCTTTCCACTTTAGTCTTTCCACTTTAGTCTGTCCACTTTAGTCTTTCCACTATAGTCTGTCCACTTTAGTTTTTCCACTATACTCTGTCCACTTTAGTCTTTCCACTATAGTCTCCACTTTATTCTGTCCACTACAGTCTTTCCACTATAGTCTGTCCACTTTAGTCTTTCCACTTTAGTCTTTCCACTTTAGTCTGTCCACTTTAGTCTTTCCACTATAGTCTGTCCACTTTAGTCTTTCCACTATACTCTGTCCACTTTAGTCTTTCCACTATAGTCTCCACTTTATTCTGTCCACTACAGTCTTTCCACTATAGTCTGTCCACTTTAGTCTTTCCACTATAGTCTGTCCACTTTAGTCTTTCCACTATTCTCTGTCCACTTTAGTCTTTCCACTATAGTCTCGACTTTATTCTGTCCACTACAGTCTTTCCACTATAGTCTGTCCACTTTAGCCTTTCCACTATTCTCTGTCCACTACAGTCTGTCCACTACAGTCTTTCCACTATAGTCTGTCCACTTTAGTCTTTCCACTATTCTCTGTCCACTTTAGTCTTTCCACTATAGTCTCCACTTTATTCTGTCCACTACAGCCTTTCCACTATAGACTTTCCACTATAGTCTGTCCACTTTAGTCTTTCCACTTTAGTCTTTCCACTTTAGTCTGTCCACTTTAGTCTTTCCACTATAGTCTGTCCACTTTAGTCTTTCCACTATACTCTCCATTTTATTCTGTCCACTACAGTCTTTCCACTATAGTCTGTCCACTTTAGTCTTTCCACTATAGTCTCCACTTTATTTTGTCCACTACAGTCTTTCCACTTTAGTCTTTCCACTATTCTCTGTCTACTTTAGTCTTTCCACTATAGTCTCCACTTTATTCTGTCCACTACAGTCTTTCCACTATAGTCTTTCCACTATAGTCTGTCCACTTTAGTCTTTCCACAATTCTCTGTCCACTTTAGTCTTTCCACTATACTCTCCACTTTATTCTGTCCACTACAGTCTTTCCACTATAGTCTTTCCACTATAGTCTGTCCACTTTAGTCTTTCCACTTTAGTCTTGCCACTTTAGTCTGTCCACTTTAGTCTTTCCACTATAGTCTGTCCACTTTAGTCTTTCCACTATACTCTCCATATTATTCTGTCCACTACAGTCTTTCCACTATAGTCTGTCCACTTTAGTCTTTCCACTATAGTCTGTCCACTTTAGTCTTTCCACTATTCTCTGTCCACTTTAGTCTTTCCACTATAGTCTCCACTTTATTCTGTCCACTACAGTCTTTCCACTATAGTCTGTCCACTTTAGCCTTTCCACTATTCTCTGTCCACTACAGTCTGTCCACTACAGTCTTTCCACTATAGTCTGTCCACTTTAGTCTTTCCACTATTCTCTGTCCACTTTAGTCTTTCCACTATAGTCTCCACTTTATTCTGTCCACTACAGCCTTTCCACTATAGACTTTCCACTATAGTCTATCCACTTTAGTCTTTCCACTTTATTCTGTCCACTATAGTCTTCACTTTATTCTGTCAACTACAGTCTTTCCACTATAGTCTTTCCTCTATAGTCTGTCCACTTTAGTCTTTCCACTTTAGTTTTTCCACTTTAGTCTGTCCACTTATTCTTTCCACTATAGTCTATCCACTTTAGTCTTTCCAATTCAGTCTTTCCACTATAGTCTCCACTTTATTCTGTCCACTACAGTCTTTCCACTATAGTCTTTCCACTATAGTCTGTCCACTTTAGTCTTTCCACTATCCTCTGTCCACTTTAGTCTTTCCACTATAGTCTCCACTTTATTCTGTCCACTACAGTCTTTCCACTATAGTCTTTCCACTTTAGTCTTTCCACTTTAGTCTTTCCACTATAGTCTCCACTTTATTTTGTCCACTACAGTCTTTCCACTTTAGTCTTTCCACTATTCTCTGTCTACTTTAATCTTTCCACTATAGTCTCCACTTTATTCTGTCCACTACAGTCTTTCCTCTATAGTCTTTCCACTATAGTCTGTCCACTTTAGTCTTTCCACTTTTCTCTGTCCACTTTAGTCTTTCCACTACAGTCTCCACTTTATTCTGTCCACTACAGTCTTTTCACTATAGTCTTTCCACTATAGTCTGTCCACTTTAGTCTTTCCACTTTAGTCTTTCCACTATAGTCTCCACTTTATTTTGTCCACTACAGTCTTTCCACTTTAGTCTTTCCACTATTCTCTGTCCACTTTAGTCTTTCCACTATAGTCTCCACTTTATTCTGTCCACTACAGTCTTTCCTCTATAGTCTTTCCACTATAGTCTGTCAACTTTAGTCTTTCCACTATTCTCTGTCCACTTTAGTCTTTCCACTATAGTCTCCACTTTATTCTGTCCACTACAGTCTTTTCACTATAGTCT
Organism: Branchinecta sandiegonensis; assembly: GCA_030848855.1. Classification (NCBI taxonomy): domain Eukaryota; kingdom Metazoa; phylum Arthropoda; class Branchiopoda; order Anostraca; family Branchinectidae; genus Branchinecta; species Branchinecta sandiegonensis. Next base: position 26,960,777 of record JAUPMV010000003.1, on the reverse strand, counting down.
TTCCACTATAGTCTGTCCACTTTAGTCTGTCCACTTTAGTCTTTCCACTATAGTCTCCACTTTATTTTGTCCACTACAGTCTTTCCACTTTAGTCTTTCCACTATTCTCTGTCTACTTTAGTCTTTCCACTATAGTCTCCACTTTATTCTGTCCACTACAGTCTTTCCACTATAGTCTTTCCACTATAGTCTGTCCACTTTAGTCTTTCCACTATTCTCTGTCCACTTTAGTCTTTCCACTATACTCTCCACTTTATTCTGTCCACTACAGTCTTTCCACTATAGTCTTTCCACTATAGTCTGTCCACTTTAGTCTTTCCACTTTAGTGTTTCCACTTTAGTCTGTCCACTTTAGTCTTTCCACTATAGTCTGTCCACTTTAGTCTTTCCACTATTCTCTGTCCACTTTAGTCTTTCCACTATACTCTCCATTTTATTCTGTCCACTACAGTCTTTCCACTATAGTCTTTCCACTATAGTCTGTCCACTTTAGTCTTTCCACTATAGTCTGTCCACTTTAGTCTTTCCACTATTCTCTGTCCACTTTAGTCTTTCCACTATAGTCTCCACTTTATTCTGTCCACTACAGTCTTTCCACTATAGTCTGTCCACTTTAGCCTTTCCACTATTCTCTGTCCACTACAGTCTGTCCACTACAGTCTTTCCACTATAGTCTGTCCACTTTAGACTTTCCACTATTCTCTGTCCACTTTAGTCTCTCCACTATAGTCTCCACTTTATTCTGTCCACTACAGCCTTTCCACTATAGACTTTCCACTATAGTCCATCCACTTTAGTCTTTCCACTTTATTCTTTCCACTTTATTCTGTCCACTATAGTCTCCACTTTATTCTGTCCACTACAGTCTTTCCACTATAGTCTTTCCTCTATAGTCTGTCCACTTTAGTCTTTCCACTTTAGTTTTTCCACTTTAGTCTGTCCACTTATTCTTTCCACTATAGTCTATCCACTTTAGTCTTTCCAATTCAGTCTTTCCACTATAGTCTCCACTTTATTCTGTCCACTACAGTCTTTCCACTATAGTCTTTCCACTATAGTCTGTCCACTTTAGTCTTTCCACTATTCTCTGTCCACTTTAGTCTTTCCACTATAGTCTCCACTTTATTCTGTCCACTACAGTCTTTCCACTATAGTCTTTCCACTATAGTCTTTCCACTTTAGTCTTTCCACTTTCGTCTTTCCACTATAGTCTCCACTTTATTTTGTCAACTACAGTCTTTCCACTTTAGTCTTTCCACTATTCTCTGTCTACTTTAATCTTTCCACTATAGTCTCCACTTTATTCTGTCCACTACAGTCTTTCCACTATAGTCTGTCCACTTTAGTCTTTCCACTGTTCTCTGTCCACTTTAGTCTTTCCGCTATACTCTCCACTTTATTCTGTCCACTACAGTCTTTCCACTATAGTCTTTCCACTATAGTCTGTCCACTTTAGTCTTTCCACTATAGTCTGTCCACTTTAGTCTTTCCACTATTCTCTGTCCACTTTATTCTTTCCACTATTGTCTCCACTTTATTCTGTCCACTACAGTCTTTCCACTATAGTCTTTCCACTATAGTCTGTCTACTTTAGTCTTTCCACTATTCTCTGTCCACTTTAGTCTTTCTTCTATAGTCTCCACTTTATTCTGTCCACTACAGTCTTTTCACTATAGTCTTTCCACTATAGTCTGTCCACTTTAGTCTTTCCACTTTAGTCTTTCCACTATAGTCTCCACTTTATTTTGTCCACTACAGTTTTTCCACTTTAGTCTTTCCACTATTCTCTGTCTACTTTACCTTTCCACTATAGTCTCCACTTTATTCTGTCCACTACAGTCTTTCCACTATAGTCTGTCCACTTTAGTCTTTCCACTATTCTCTGTCCACTTTAGTCTTTCCACTATACTCTCCACTTTATTCTGTCCACTACAGTCTTTCCACTATAGTCTTTCCACTATAGTCTTTCCACTTTAGTCTTTCCACTATTCTCTGTCCACTTTAGTCTTTCCACTATAGTCTCCACTTTATTCTGTCCACTACAGTCTTTCCACTATAGTCTTTCCACTATAGTCTGTCCACTTTAGTCTTTCCACTATTCTCTGTCCACTTTAGTCTTTCCACTATACTCTCCACTTTATTCTGTCCACTACAGTCTTTCCACTATAGTCTTTCCACTATAGTCTTTCCACTTTAGTCTTTCCACTATTCTCTGTCCACTTTAGTCTTTCCACTATAGTCTCCACTTTATTCTGTCCACTACAGTCTTTCCACTATAGTCTTTCCACTATAGTCTGTCCACTTTAGTCTTTCCACTATAGTCTGTCCACTTTAGTCTTTCCACTATTCTCTGTCCACTTTATTCTTTCCACTATTGTCTCCACTTTATTCTGTCCACTACAGTCTTTCCACTATACTCTTTCCACTATAGTCTGTCTACTTTAGTCTTTCCACTATTCTCTGTCCACTTTAGTCTTTCCACTATAGTCTCCACTTTATTCTGTCCACTACAGTCTTTTTACTATAGTCTTTCCACTATAGTCTGTCCACTTTAGTCTTTCCACTTTAGTCTTTCCACTATAGTCTCCACTTTATTTTGTCCACTACAGTCTTTCCACTTTAGTCTTTCCACTATTCTCTGTCTACTTTAGCTTTCCACTATAGTCTCCACTTTATTCTGTCCACTACAGTCTTTCCACTATAGTCTGTCCACTTTAGTCTTTCCACTATTCTCTGTCCACTTTAGTCTTTCCACTATACTCTCCACTTTATTCTGTCCACTACAGTCTTTCCACTATAGTCTTTCCACTATAGTCTTTCCACTTTAGTCTTTCCACTATTCTCTGTCCACTTTAGTCTTTCCACTATAGTCTCCACTTTATTCTGTCCACTACAGTCTTTCCACTATAGTCTTTCCACTATAGTCTGTCCACTTTAGTCTTTCCACTATAGTCTGTCCACTTTAGTCTTTCCACTATTCTCTGTCCACTTTAGTCTTTCCACTATACTCTCCACTTTATTCTGTCCACTACAGTCTTTCCACTATAGTCTTTCCACTATAGTCTGTCTACTTTAGTCTTTCCACTATTCTCTGTCCACTTTAGTCTTTCCACTATAGTCTCCACTTTATTCTGTCCACTACAGTCTTTTCACTATAGTCTTTCCACTATAGTCTGTCCACTTTAGTCTTTCCACTTTAGTCTTTCCACTATAGTCTCCACTTTATTTTGTCCACTACAGTCTTTCCACTTTAGTCTTTCCACTATTCTCTGTCTACTTTAGCTTTCCACTATAGTCTCCACTTTATTCTGTCCACTACAGTCTTTCCACTATAGTCTGTCCACTTTAGTCTTTCCACTATTCTCTGTCCACTTTAGTCTTTCCACTATACTCTCCACTTTATTCTGTCCACTACAGTCTTTCCACTATAGTCTTTCCACTATAGTCTTTCCACTTTAGTCTTTCCACTATTCTCTGTCCACTTTAGTCTTTCCACTATAGTCTCCACTTTATTCTGTCCACTACAGTCTTTCCACTATAGTCTTTCCACTATAGTCTGTCCACTTTAGTCTTTCCACTATTCTCTGTCCACTTTAGTCTTTCCACTATACTCTCCACTTTATTCTGTCCACTACAGTCTTTCCACTATAGTCTTTCCACTATAGTCTTTCCACTTTAGTCTTTCCACTTTAGTCTTTCCACTATAGTCTCCACTTTATTTTGTCCACTACAGTCTTTCCACTTTAGTCTTTCCACTATTCTCTGTCTACTTTAATCTTTCCACTATAGTCTCCACTTTATTCTGTCCACTACAGTCTTTCCTCCATAGTCTTTCCACTATAGTCTGTCCACTTTAGTCTTTCCACTTTTCTCTGTCCACTTTAGTCTTTCCACTACAGTCTCCACTTTATTCTGTCCACTACAGTCTTTTCACTATAGTCTTTCCACTATAGTCTGTCCACTTTAGTCTTTCCACTTTAGTCTTTCCACTATAGTCTCCACTTTATTTTGTCCACTACAGTCTTTCCACTTTAGTCTTTCCACTATTCTCTGTCCACTTTAGTCTTTCCACTATAGTCTCCACTTTATTCTGTCCACTACAGTCTTTCCTCTATAGTCTTTCCACTATAGTCTTTCCACTTTAGTCTTTCCACTTTAGTCTGTCCACTTTAGTCTTTCCACTATAGTCTGTCCACTTTAGTCTTTCCACTATACTCTGTCCACTTTAGTCTTTCCACTATAGTCTCCACTTTATTCTGTCCACTACAGTCTTTCCACTATAGTCTGTCCACTTTAGTCTTTCCACTATAGTCTGTCCACTTTAGTCTTTCCACTATTCTCTGTCCACTTTAGTCTTTCCACTATAGTCTCCACTTTATTCTGTCCACTACAGTCTTTCCACTATAGTCTGTCCACTTTAGCCTTTCCACTATTCTCTGTCCACTACAGTCTGTCCACTACAGTCTTTCCACTATAGTCTGTCCACTTTAGTCTTTCCACTATTCTCTGTCCACTTTAGTCTTTCCACTATAGTCTCCACTTTATTCTGTCCACTACAGCCTTTCCACTATAGACTTTCCACTATAGTCTGTCCACTTTAGTCTTTCCACTTTAGTCTTTCCACTTTAGTCTGTCCACTTTAGTCCTTCCACTATAGTCTGTCCACTTTAGTCTTTCCACTATACTCTCCATTTTATTCTGTCCACTACAGTCTTTCCACTATAGTCTGTCCACTTTAGTCTTTCCACTATAGTCTCCACTTTATTTTGTCCACTACAGTCTTTCCACTTTAGTCTTTCCACTATTCTCTGTCTACTTTAGTCTTTCCACTATAGTCTCCACTTTATTCTGTCCACTACAGTCTTTCCACTATAGTCTTTCCACTATAGTCTGTCCACTTTAATCTTTCCACAATTCTCTGTCCACTTTAGTCTTTCCACTATACTCTCCACTTTATTCTGTCCACTACAGTCTTTCCACTATAGTCTTTCCACTATAGTCTGTCCACTTTAGTCTTTCCACTTTAGTCTTGCCACTTTAGTCTGTCCACTTTAGTCTTTCCACTATAGTCTGTCCACTTTAGTCTTTCCACTATACTCTCCATATTATTCTGTCCACTACAGTCTTTCCACTATAGTCTGTCCACTTTAGTCTTTCCACTATAGTCTGTCCACTTTAGTCTTTCCACTATTCTCTGTCCACTTTAGTCTTTCCACTATAGTCTCCACTTTATTCTGTCCACTACAGTCTTTCCACTATAGTCTGTCCACTTTAGCCTTTCCACTATTCTCTGTCCACTACAGTCTGTCCACTACAGTCTTTCCACTATAGTCTGTCCACTTTAGTCTTTCCACTATTCTCTGTCCACTTTAGTCTTTCCACTATAGTCTCCACTTTATTCTGTCCACTACAGCCTTTCCACTATAGACTTTCCACTATAGTCTATCCACTTTAGTCTTTCCACTTTATTCTGTCCACTATAGTCTTCACTTTATTCTGTCAACTACAGTCTTTCCACTATAGTCTTTCCTCTATAGTCTGTCCACTTTAGTCTTTCCACTTTATTTTTTCCACTTTAGTCTGTCCACTTATTCTTTCCACTATAGTCTATCCACTTTAGTCTTTCCAATTCAGTCTTTCCACTATAGTCTCCACTTTATTCTGTCCACTACAGTCTTTCCACTATAGTCTTTCCACTATAGTCTGTCCACTTTAGTCTTTCCACTATCCTCTGTCCACTTTAGTCTTTCCACTATAGTCTCCACTTTATTCTGTCCACTACAGTCTTTCCACTATAGTCTTTCCACTTTAGTCTTTCCACTTTAGTCTTTCCACTATAGTCTCCACTTTATTTTGTCCACTACAGTCTTTCCACTTTAGTCTTTCCACTATTCTCTGTCTACTTTAATCTTTCCACTATAGTCTCCACTTTATTCTGTCCACTACAGTCTTTCCTCTATAGTCTTTCCACTATAGTCTGTCCACTTTAGTCTTTCCACTTTTCTCTGTCCACTTTAGTCTTTCCACTACAGTCTCCACTTTATTCTGTCCACTACAGTCTTTTCACTATAGTCTTTCCACTATAGTCTGTCCACTTTAGTCTTTCCACTTTAGTCTTTCCACTATAGTCTCCACTTTATTTTGTCCACTACAGTCTTTCCACTTTAGTCTTTCCACTATTCTCTGTCCACTTTAGTCTTTCCACTATAGTCTCCACTTTATTCTGTCCACTACAGTCTTTCCTCTATAGTCTTTCCACTATAGTCTGTCCACTTTAGTCTTTCCACTATTCTCTGTCCACTTTAGTCTTTCCACTATAGTCTCCACTTTATTCTGTCCACTACAGTCTTTTCACTATAGTCTTTCCACTATAGTCTGTCCACTTTAGTCTGTCCACTTTAGTCTTTCCACTATAGTCTCCACTTTATTTTGTCCACTACAGTCTTTCCACTTTAGTCTTTCCACTATTCTCTGTCTACTTTAGTCTTTCCACTATAGTCTCCACTTTATTCTGTCCACTACAGTCTTTCCACTATAGTCTTTCCACTATAGTCTGTCCACTTTAGTCTTTCCACTATTCTCTGTCCACTGTAGTCTTTCCACTATACTCTCCACTTTATTCTGTCCACTACAGTCTTTCCACTATAGTCTTTCCACTATAGTCTGTCCACTTTAGTCTTTCCACTTTAGTCTTTCCACTTTAGTCTGTCCACTTTAGTCTTTCCACTATAGTCTGTCCACTTTAGTCTTTCCACTATTCTCTGTCCACTTTAGTCTTTCCACAATACTCTCCATTTTATTCTGTCCACTACAGTCTTTCCACTATAGTCTTTCCACTATAGTCTGTCCACTTTAGTCTTTCCACTATAGTCTGTCCACTTTAGTCTTTCCACTATTCTCTGTCCACTTTAGTCTTTCCACTATAGTCTCCACTTTATTCTGTCCACTACAGTCTTTCCACTATAGTCTGTCCACTTTAGCCTTTCCACTATTCTCTGTCCACTACAGTCTGTCCACTACAGTCTTTCCACTATAGTCTGTCCACTTTAGACTTTCCACTATTCTCTGTCCACTTTAGTCTCTCCACTATAGTCTCCACTTTATTCTGTCCACTACAGCCTTTCCACTATAGACTTTCCACTATAGTCCATCCACTTTAGTCTTTCCACTTTATTCTTTCCACTTTATTCTGTCCACTATAGTCTCCACTTTATTCTGTCCACTACAGTCTTTCCACTATAGTCTTTCCTCTATAGTCTGTCCACTTTAGTCTTTCCACTTTAGTTTTTCCACTTTAGTCTGTCCACTTATTCTTTCCACTATAGTCTATCCACTTTAGTCTTTCCAATTCAGTCTTTCCACTATAGTCTCCACTTTATTCTGTCCACTACAGTCTTTCCACTATAGTCTTTCCACTATAGTCTGTCCACTTTAGTCTTTCCACTATTCTCTGTCCACTTTAGTCTTTCCACTATAGTCTCCACTTTATTCTGTCCACTACAGTCTTTCCACTATAGTCTTTCCACTATAGTCTTTCCACTTTAGTCTTTCCACTTTAGTCTTTCCACTATAGTCTCCACTTTATTTTGTCAACTACAGTCTTTCCACTTTAGTCTTTCCACTATTCTCTGTCTACTTTAATCTTTCCACTATAGTCTCCACTTTATTCTGTCCACTACAGTCTTTCCACTATAGTCTGTCCACTTTAGTCTTTCCACTGTTCTCTGTCCACTTTAGTCTTTCCGCTATACTCTCCACTTTATTCTGTCCACTACAGTCTTTCCACTATAGTCTTTCCACTACAGTCTGTCCACATTAGTCTTTCCACTTTAGTCTTTCCACTATTCTCTGTCCACTTTATTCTTTCCACTATTGTCTCCACTTTATTCTGTCCACTACAGTCTTTCCACTATAGTCTTTCCACTATAGGCTGTCTACTTTAGTCTTTCCACTATTCTCTGTCCACTTTAGTCTTTCCACTATAGTCTCCACTTTATTCTGTCCACTACAGTCTTTTCACTATAGTCTTTCCACTATAGTCTGTCCACTTTAGTCTTTCCACTTTAGTCTTTCCACTATAGTCTCCACTTTATTTTGTCCACTACAGTCTTTCCACTTTAGTCTTTCCACTATTCTCTGTCTACTTTAGCTTTCCACTATAGTCTCCACTTTATTCTGTCCACTACAGTCTTTCCACTATAGTCTGTCCACTTTAGTCTTTCCACTATTCTCTGTCCACTTTAGTCTTTCCACTATACTCTCCACTTTATTCTGTCCACTACAGTCTTTCCACTATAGTCTTTCCACTATAGTCTTTCCACTTTAGTCTTTCCACTATTCTCTGTCCACTTTAGTCTTTCCACTATAGTCTCCACTTTATTCTGTCCACTACAGTCTTTCCACTATAGTCTTTCCACTATAGTCTGTCCACTTTAGTCTTTCCACTATTCTCTGTCCACTTTAGTCTTTCCACTATACTCTCCACTTTATTCTGTCCACTACAGTCTTTCCACTATAGTCTTTCCACTATAGTCTTTCCACTTTAGTCTTTCCACTTTAGTCTTTCCACTATAGTCTCCACTTTATTTTGTCCACTACAGTCTTTCCACTTTAGTCTTTCCACTATTCTCTGTCTACTTTAATCTTTCCACTATAGTCTCCACTTTATTCTGTCCACTACAGTCTTTCCTCTATAGTCTTTCCACTATAGTCTGTCCACTTTAGTCTTTCCACTTTTCTCTGTCCACTTTAGTCTTTCCACTACAGTCTCCACTTTATTCTGTCCACTACAGTCTTTTCACTATAGTCTTTCCACTATAGTCTGTCCACTTTAGTCTTTCCACTTTAGTCTTTCCACTATAGTCTCCACTTTATTTTGTCCACTACAGTCTTTCCACTTTAGTCTTTCCACTATTCTCTGTCCACTTTAGTCTTTCCACTATAGTCTCCACTTTATTCTGTCCACTACAGTCTTTCCTCTATAGTCTTTCCACTATAGTCTGTCCACTTTAGTCTTTCCACTATTCTCTGTCCACTTTAGTCTTTCCACTATAGTCTCCACTTTATTCTGTCCACTACAGTCTTTTCACTATAGTCTTTCCACTATAGTCTGTCCACTTTAGTCTGTCCACTTTAGTCTTTCCACTATAGTCTCCACTTTATTTTGTCCACTACAGTCTTTCCACTTTAGTCTTTCCACTATTCTCTGTCTACTTTAGTCTTTCCACTATAGTCTCCACTTTATTCTGTACACTACAGTCTTTCCACTATAGTCTTTCCACTATAGTCTGTCCACTTTAGTCTTTCCACTATTCTCTGTCCACTTTAGTCTTTCCACTATACTCTCCACTTTATTCTGTCCACTACAGTCTTTCCACTATAGTCTTTCCACTATAGTCTGTCCACTTTAGTCTTTCCACTTTAGTGTTTCCACTTTAGTCTGTCCACTTTAGTCTTTCCACTATAGTCTGTCCACTTTAGTCTTTCCACTATTCTCTGTCCACTTTAGTCTTTCCACTATACTCTCCATTTTATTCTGTCCACTACAGTCTTTCCACTATAGTCTTTCCACTATAGTCTGTCCACTTTAGTCTTTCCACTATAGTCTGTCCACTTTAGTCTTTCCACTATTCTCTGTCCACTTTAGTCTTTCCACTATAGTCTCCACTTTATTCTGTCCACTACAGTCTTTCCACTATAGTCTGTCCACTTTAGCCTTTCCACTATTCTCTGTCCACTACAGTCTGTCCACTACAGTCTTTCCACTATAGTCTGTCCACTTTAGACTTTCCACTATTCTCTGTCCACTTTCGTCTCTCCACTATAGTCTCCACTTTATTCTGTCCACTACAGCCTTTCCACTATAGACTTTCCACTATAGTCTGTCCACTTTAGTCTTTCCACTTTTCTCTGTCCACTTTAGTCTTTCCACTACAGTCTCCACTTTATTCTGTCCACTACAGTCTTTTCACTATAGTCTTTCCACTATAGTCTGTCCACTTTAGTCTTTCCACTTTAGTCTTTCCACTATAGTCTCCACTTTCTTTTGTCCACTACAGTCTTTCCACTTTAGTCTTTCCACTATTCTCTGTCCACTTTAGTCTTTCCACTATAGTCTGTCCACTTTAGTCTTTCCACTATTCTCTGTCCACTTTATTCTTTCCACTATTGTCTCCACTTTATTCTGTCCACTACAGTCTTTCCACTATAGTCTTTCCACTATAGTCTGTCTACTTTAGTCTTTCCACTATTCTCTGTCCACTTTAGTCTTTCCACTATAGTCTCCACTTTATTCTGTCCACTACAGTCTTTTCACTATAGTCTTTCCACTATAGTCTGTCCACTTTAGTCTTTCCACTTTAGTCTTTCCACTATAGTCTCCACTTTATTTTGTCCACTACAGTCTTTCCACTTTAGTCTTTCCACTATTCTCTGTCTACTTTAGCTTTCCACTATAGTCTCCACTTTATTCTGTCCACTACAGTCTTTCCACTATAGTCTGTCCACTTTAGTCTTTCCACTATTCTCTGTCCACTTTAGTCTTTCCACTATACTCTCCACTTTATTCTGTCCACTACAGTCTTTCCACTATAGTCTTTCCACTATAGTCTTTCCACTTTAGTCTTTCCACTATTCTCTCTCCACTTTAGTCTTTCCACTATAGTCTCCACTTTATTCTGTCCACTACAGTCTTTCCACTATAGTCTTTCCACTATAGTCAGTCCACTTTAGTCTTTCCACTATTCTCTGTCCACTTTAGTCTTTCCACTATAATCTCCACTTTATTCTGTCCACTACAGTCTTTCCACTATAGTCTTTCCACTATAGTCTTTCCACTTTAGTCTTTCCACTATTCTCTGTCCACTTTAGTCTTTCCACTATAGTCTCCACTTTATTCTGTCCACTACAGTCTTTCCACTATAGTCTTTCCACTATAGTCTGTCCACTTTAGTCTTTCCACTATAGTCTGTCCACTTTAGTCTTTCCACTATTCTCTGTCCACTTTATTCTTTCCACTATTGTCTCCACTTTATTCTGTCCACTACAGTCTTTCCACTATAGTCTTTCCACTATAGTCTGTCCACTTTAGTCTTTCCACTTTAGTCTTTCCACTATAGTCTCCACTTTATTTTGTCCACTACAGTCTTTCCACTTTAGTCTTTCCACTATTCTCTGTCTACTTTAGCTTTCCACTATAGTCTCCACTTTATTCTGTCCACTACAGTCTTTCCACTATAGTCTGTCCACTTTAGTCTTTCCACTATTCTCTGTCCACTTTAGTCTTTCCACTATACTCTCCACTTTATTCTGTCCACTACAGTCTTTCCACTATAGTCTTTCCACTATAGTCTTTCCACTTTAGTCTTTCCACTATTCTCTGTCCACTTTAGTCTTTCCACTATAGTCTCCACTTTATTCTGTCCACTACAGTCTTTCCACTATAGTCTTTCCACTATAGTCTGTCCACTTTAGTCTTTCCACTATTCTCTGTCCACTTTAGTCTTTCCACTATACTCTCCACTTTATTCTGTCCACTACAGTCTTTCCACTATAGTCTTTCCACTATAGTCTTTCCACTTTAGTCTTTCCACTTTAGTCTTTCCACTATAGTCTCCACTTTATTTTGTCCACTACAGTCTTTCCACTTTAGTCTTTCCACTATTCTCTGTCTACTTTAATCTTTCCACTATAGTCTCCACTTTATTCTGTCCACTACAGTCTTTCCTCTATAATCTTTCCACTATAGTCTGTCCACTTTAGTCTTTCCACTTTTCTCTGTCCACTTTAGTCTTTCCACTACAGTCTCCACTTTATTCTGTCCACTACAGTCTTTTCACTATAGTCTTTCCACTATAGTCTGTCCACTTTAGACTTTCCACTATTCTCTGTCCACTTTAGTCTCTCCACTATAGTCTCCACTTTATTCTGTCCACTACAGCCTTTCCACTATAGACTTTCCACTATAGTCTGTCCACTTTAGTCTTTCCACTTTTCTCTGTCCACTTTAGTCTTTCCACTACAGTCTCCACTTTATTCTGTCCACTACAGTCTTTTCACTATAGTCTTTCCACTATAGTCTGTCCACTTTAGTCTTTCCACTTTAGTCTTTCCACTATAGTCTCCACTTTATTTTGTCCACTACAGTCTTTCCACTTTAGTCTTTCCACTATTCTCTGTCCACTTTAGTCTTTCCACTATAGTCTGTCCACTTTAGTCTTTCCACTATTCTCTGTCCACTTTATTCTTTCCACTATTGTCTCCACTTTATTCTGTCCACTACAGTCTTTCCACTATAGTCTTTCCACTATAGTCTGTCTACTTTAGTCTTTCCACTATTCTCTGTCCACTTTAGTCTTTCCACTATAGTCTCCACTTTATTCTGTCCACTACAGTCTTTTCACTATAGTCTTTCCACTATAGTCTGTCCACTTTAGTCTTTCCACTTTAGTCTTTCCACTATAGTCTCCACTTTATTTTGTCCACTACAGTCTTTCCACTTTAGTCTTTCCACTATTCTCTGTCTACTTTAGCTTTCCACTATAGTCTCCACTTTATTCTGTCCACTACAGTCTTTCCACTATAGTCTGTCCACTTTAGTCTTTCCACTATTCTCTGTCCACTTTAGTCTTTCCACTATACTCTCCACTTTATTCTGTCCACTACAGTCTTTCCACTATAGTCTTTCCACTATAGTCTTTCCACTTTAGTCTTTCCACTATTCTCTGTCCACTTTAGTCTTTCCACTATAGTCTCCACTTTATTCTGTCCACTACAGTCTTTCCACTATAGTCTTTCCACTATAGTCTGTCCACTTTAGTCTTTCCACTATAGTCTGTCCACTTTAGTCTTTCCACTATTCTCTGTCCACTTTATTCTTTCCACTATTGTCTCCACTTTATTCTGTCCACTACAGTCTTTCCACTATAGTCTTTCCACTATAGTCTGTCCACTTTAGTCTTTCCACTTTAGTCTTTCCACTTTAGTCTTTCCACTATAGTCTCCACTTTATTCTGTCCACTACAGTCTTTCCACTATAGTCTTTCCACTACAGTCTTTCCACTATAGTCTTTCCACTATAGTCTGTCCACTTTAGTCTTTCCACTATTCTCTGTCCACTTTAGTCTTTCCACTATACTCTCCACTTTATTCTGTCCACTACAGTCTTTCCACTATAGTCTTTCCACTATAGTCTTTCCACTTTAGTCTTTCCACTTTAGTCTTTCCACTATAGTCTCCACTTTATTTTGTCCACTACAGTCTTTCCACTTTAGTCTTTCCACTATTCTCTGTCTACTTTAATCTTTCCACTATAGTCTCCACTTTATTCTGTCCACTACAGTCTTTCCTATATAGTCTTTCCACTATAGTCTGTCCACTTTAGTCTTTCCACTTTTCTCTGTCCACTTTAGTCTTTCCACTACAGTCTCCACTTTATTCTGTCCACTACAGTCTTTTCACTATAGTCTTTCCACTATAGTCTGTCCACTTTAGTCTTTCCACTTTAGTCTTTCCACTATAGTCTCCACTTTATTTTGTCCACTACAGTCTTTCCACTTTAGTCTTTCCACTATTCTCTGTCCACTTTAGTCTTTCCACTATAGTCTCCACTTTATTCTGTCCACTACAGTCTTTCCTCTATAGTCTTTCCACTATAGTCTGTCCACTTTAGTCTTTCCACTATTCTCTGTCCACTTTAATCTTTCCACTATAGTCTCCACTTTATTCTGTCCACTACAGTCTTTTCACTATAGTCTTTCCACTATAGTCTGTCCACTTTAGTCTGTCCACTTTAGTCTTTCCACTATAGTCTCCACTTTATTTTGTCCACTACAGTCTTTCCACTTTAGTCTTTCCACTATTCTCTGTCTACTTTAGTCTTTCCACTATAGTCTCCACTTTATTCTGTCCACTACAGTCTTTCCACTATAGTCTTTCCACTATAGTCTGTCCACTTTAGTCTTTCCACTATTCTCTGTCCACTTTAGTCTTTCCACTATACTCTCCACTTTATTCTGTCCACTACAGTCTTTCCACTATAGTCTTTCCACTATAGTCTGTCCACTTTAGTCTTTCCACTTTAGTGTTTCCACTTTAGTCTGTCCACTTTAGTCTTTCCACTATAGTCTGTCCACTTTAGTCTTTCCACTATTCTCTGTCCACTTTAGTCTTTCCACTATACTCTCCATTTTATTCTGTCCACTACAGTCTTTCCACTATAGTCTTTCCACTATAGTCTGTCCACTTTAGTCTTTCCACTATAGTCTGTCCACTTTAGTCTTTCCACTATTCTCTGTCCACTTTAGTTTTTCCACTATAGTCTCCACTTTATTCTGTCCACTACAGTCTTTCCACTATAGTCTGTCCACTTTAGCCTTTCCACTATTCTCTGTCCACTACAGTCTGTCCACTACAGTCTTTCCACTATAGTCTGTCCACTTTAGACTTTCCACTATTCTCTGTCCACTTTAGTCTCTCCACTATAGTCTCCACTTTATTCTGTCCACTACAGCCTTTCCACTATAGACTTTCCACTATAGTCCATCCACTTTAGTCTTTCCACTTTATTCTTTCCACTTTATTCTGTCCACTATAGTCTCCACTTTATTCTGTCCACTACAGTCTTTCCACTTATTCTTTCCACTATAGTCTATCCACTTTAGTCTTTCCAATTCAGTCTTTCCACTATAGTCTCCACTTTATTCTGTCCACTACAGTCTTTCCACTATAGTCTTTCCACTATAGTCTGTCCACTTTAGTCTTTCCACTATTCTCTGTCCACTTTAGTCTTTCCACTATAGTCTCCACTTTATTCTGTCCACTACAGTCTTTCCACTATAGTCTTTCCACTATAGTCTTTCCACTTTAGTCTTTCCACTTTAGTCTTTCCACTATAGTCTCCACTTTATTTTGTCAACTACAGTCTTTCCACTTTAGTCTTTCCACTATTCTCTGTCTAATTTAATCTTTCCACTATAGTCTCCACTTTATTCTGTCCACTACAGTCTTTCCACTATAGTCTGTCCACTTTAGTCTTTCCACTGTTCTCTGTCCACTTTAGTCTTTCCGCTATACTCTCCACTTTATTCTGTCCACTACAGTCTTTCCACTATAGTCTTTCCACTATAGTCTGTCCACTTTAGTCTTTCCACTATAGTCTGTCCACTTTAGTCTTTCCACTATTCTCTGTCCACTTTATTCTTTCCACTATTGTCTCCACTTTATTCTGTCCACTACAGTCTTTCCACTATAGTCTTTCCACTATAGTCTGTCTAGTTTAGTCTTTCCACTATTCTCTGTCCACTTTAGTCTTTCCACTATAGTCTCCACTTTATTCTGTCCACTACAGTCTTTTCACTATAGTCTTTCCACTATAGTCTGTCCACTTTAGTCTTTCCACTTTAGTCTTTCCACTATAGTCTCCACTTTATTTTGTCCACTACAGTCTTTCCACTTTAGTCTTTCCACTATTCTCTGTCTACTTTAGCTTTCCACTATAGTCTCCACTTTATTCTGTCCACTACAGTCTTTCCACTATAGTCTGTCCACTTTTGTCTTTCCACTATTCTCTGTCCACTTTAGTCTTTCCACTATACTCTCCACTTTATTCTGTCCACTACAGTCTTTCCACTATAGTCTTTCCACTATAGTCTTTCCACTTTAGTCTTTCCACTATTCTCTGTCCACTTTAGTCTTTCCACTATAGTCTCCACTTTATTCTGTCCACTACAGTCTTTCCACTATAGTCTTTCCACTATAGTCTGTCCACTTTAGTCTTTCCACTATTCTCTGTCCACTTTAGTCTTTCCACTATACTCTCCACTTTATTCTGTCCACTACAGTCTTTCCACTATAGTCTTTCCACTATAGTCTTTCCACTTTAGTCTTTCCACTATTCTCTGTCCACTTTAGTCTTTCCACTATAGTCTCCACTTTATTCTGTCCACTACAGTCTTTCCACTATAGTCTTTCCACTATAGTCTGTCCACTTTAGTCTTTCCACTATAGTCTGTCCACTTTAGTCTTTCCACTATTCTCTGTCCACTTTATTCTTTCCACTATTGTCTCCACTTTATTCTGTCCACTACAGTCTTTCCACTATAGTCTTTCCACTATAGTCTGTCTACTTTAGTCTTTCCACTATTCTCTGTCCACTTTAGTCTTTCCACTATAGTCTCCACTTTATTCTGTCCACTACAGTCTTTTCACTATAGTCTTTCCACTATAGTCTGTCCACTTTAGTCTTTCCACTTTAGTCTTTCCACTATAGTCTCCACTTTATTTTGTCCACTACAGTCTTTCCACTTTAGTCTTTCCACTATTCTCTGTCTACTTTAGCTTTCCACTATAGTCTCCACTTTATTCTGTCCACTACAGTCTTTCCACTATAGTCTGTCCACTTTAGTCTTTCCACTATTCTCTGTCCACTTTAGTCTTTCCACTATACTCTCCACTTTATTCTGTCCACTACAGTCTTTCCACTATAGTCTTTCCACTATAGTCTTTCCACTTTAGTCTTTCCACTATTCTCTGTCCACTTTAGTCTTTCCACTATAGTCTCAACTTTATTCTGTCCACTACAGTCTTTCCACTATAGTCTTTCCACTATAGTCTGTCCACTTTAGTCTTTCCACTATAGTCTGTCCACTTTAGTCTTTCCACTATTCTCTGTCCAGTTTAGTCTTTCCACTATACTCTCCACTTTATTCTGTCCACTACAGTCTTTCCACTATAGTCTTTCCACTATAGTCTGTCTACTTTAGTCTTTCCACTATTCTCTGTCCACTTTAGTCTTTCCACTAGAGTCTCCACTTTATTCTGTCCACTACAGTCTTTTCACTATAGTCTTTCCACTATAGTCTGTCCACTTTAGTCTTTCCACTTTAGTCTTTCCACTATAGTCTCCACTTTATTTTGTCCACTACAGTCTTTCCACTTTAGTCTTTCCACTATTCTCTGTCTACTTTAGCTTTCCACTATAGTCTCCACTTTATTCTGTCCACTACAGTCTTTCCACTATAGTCTGTCCACTTTAGTCTTTCCACTATTCTCTGTCCACTTTAGTCTTTCCACTATACTCTCCACTTTATTCTGTCCACTACAGTCTTTCCACTATAGTCTTTCCACTATAGTCTTTCCACTTTAGTCTTTCCACTATTCTCTGTCCACTTTAGTCTTTCCACTATAGTCTCCACTTTATTCTGTCCACTACAGTCTTTCCACTATAGTCTTTCCACTATAGTCTGTCCACTTTAGTCTTTCCACTATTCTCTGTCCACTTTAGTCTTTCCACTATACTCTCCACTTTATTCTGTCCACTACAGTCTTTCCACTATAGTCTTTCCACTATAGTCTTTCCACTTTAGTCTTTCCACTATTCTCTGTCCACTTTAGTCTTTCCACTATAGTCTCCACTTTATTCTGTCCACTACAGTCTTTCCACTATAGTCTTTCCACTATAGTCTGTCCACTTTAGTCTTTCCACTATAGTCTGTCCACTTTAGTCTTTCCACTATTCTCTGTCCACTTTATTCTTTCCACTATTGTCTCCACTTTATTCTGTCCACTACAGTCTTTCCACTATAGTCTTTCCACTATAGTCTGTCTACTTTAGTCTTTCCACTATTCTCTGTCCACTTTAGTCTTTCCACTATAGTCTCCACTTTATTCTGTCCACTACAGTCTTTTCACTATAGTCTTTCCACTATAGTCTGTCCACTTTAGTCTTTCCACTTTAGTCTTTCCACTATAGTCTCCACTTTATTTTGTCCACTACAGTCTTTCCACTTTAGTCTTTCCACTATTCTCTGTCTACTTTAGCTTTCCACTATAGTCTCCACTTTATTCTGTCCACTACAGTCTTTCCACTATAGTCTGTCCACTTTAGTCTTTCCACTATTCTCTGTCCACTTTAGTCTTTCCACTATACTCTCCACTTTATTCTGTCCACTACAGTCTTTCCACTATAGTCTTTCCACTATAGTCTTTCCACTTTAGTCTTTCCACTATTCTCTGTCCACTTTAGTCTTTCCACTATAGTCTCCACTTTATTCTGTCCACTACAGTCTTTCCACTATAGTCTTTCCACTATAGTCTGTCCACTTTAGTCTTTCCACTATAGTCTGTCCACTTTAGTCTTTCCACTATTCTCTGTCCAGTTTAGTCTTTCCACTATACTCTCCACTTTATTCTGTCCACTACAGTCTTTCCACTATAGTCTTTCCACTATAGTCTGTCTACTTTAGTCTTTCCACTATTCTCTGTCCACTTTAGTCTTTCCACTATAGTCTCCACTTTATTCTGTCCACTACAGTCTTTTCACTATAGTCTTTCCACTATAGTCTGTCCACTTTAGTCTTTCCACTTTAGTCTTTCCACTATAGTCTCCACTTTATTTTGTCCACTACAGTCTTTCCACTTTAGTCTTTCCACTATTCTCTGTCTACTTTAGCTTTCCACTATAGTCTCCACTTTATTCTGTCCACTACAGTCTTTCCACTATAGTCTGTCCACTTTAGTCTTTCCACTATTCTCTGTCCACTTTAGTCTTTCCACTATACTCTCCACTTTATTCTGTCCACTACAGTCTTTCCACTATAGTCTTTCCACTATAGTCTTTCCACTTTAGTCTTTCCACTATTCTCTGTCCACTTTAGTCTTTCCACTATAGTCTCCACTTTATTCTGTCCACTACAGTCTTTCCACTATAGTCTTTCCACTATAGTCTGTCCACTTTAGTCTTTCCACTATTCTCTGTCCACTTTAGTCTTTCCACTATACTCTCCACTTTATTCTGTCCACTACAGTCTTTCCACTATAGTCTTTCCACTATAGTCTTTCCACTTTATTCTTTCCACTATTCTCTGTCCACTTTAGTCTTTCCACTATAGTCTCCACTTTATTCTGTCCACTACAGTCTTTCCACTATAGTCTTTCCACTATAGTCTGTCCACTTTAGTCTTTCCACTATAGTCTGTCCACTTTAGTCTTTCCACTATTCTCTGTCCACTTTATTCTTTCCACTATTGTCTCCACTTTATTCTGTCCACTACAGTCTTTCCACTATAGTCTTTCCACTATAGTCTGTCTACTTTAGTCTTTCCACTATTCTCTGTCCACTTTAGTCTTTCCACTATAGTCTCCACTTTATTCTGTCCACTACAGTCTTTTCACTATAGTCTTTCCACTATAGTCTGTCCACTTTAGTCTTTCCACTTTAGTCTTTCCACTATAGTCTCCACTTTATTTTGTCCACTACAGTCTTTCCACTTTAGTCTTTCCACTATTCTCTGTCTACTTTAGCTTTCCACTATAGTCTCCACTACAGTCTTTCCACTATAGTCTTTCCACTATAGTCTGTCCACTTTAGTCTTTCCACTATTCTCTGTCCACTTTAGTCTTTCCACTATACTCTCCACTTTATTCTGTCCACTACAGTCTTTCCACTATAGTCTTTCCACTATAGTCTTTCCACTTTAGTCTTTCCACTATTCTCTGTCCACTTTAGTCTTTCCACTATAGTCTCCACTTTATTCTGTCCACTACAGTCTTTCCACTATAGTCTTTCCACTATAGTCTGTCCACTTTAGTCTTTCCACTATAGTCTGTCCACTTTAGTCTTTCCACTATTCTCTGTCCACTTTAGTCTTTCCACTATACTCTCCACTTTATTCTGTCCACTACAGTCTTTCGACTATAGTCTTTCCACTATAGTCTGTCTACTTTAGTCTTTCCACTATTCTCTGTCCACTTTAGTCTTTCCACTATAGTCTCCACTTTATTCTGTCCACTACAGTCTTTTCACTATAGTCTTTCGACTATAGTCTGTCCACTTTAGTCTTTCCACTTTAGTCTTTCCACTATAGTCTCCACTTTATTTTGTCCACTACAGTCTTTCCACTTTAGTCTTTCCACTATTCTCTGTCTACTTTAGCTTTCCACTATAGTCTCCACTTTATTCTGTCCACTACAGTCTTTCCACTATAGTCTTTCCACTATAGTCTGTCCACTTTAGTCTTTCCACTATTATCTGTCCACTTTAGTCTTTCCACTATAGTCTCCACTTTATTCTGTCCACTACAGTCTTTTCACTATAGTCTTTCCACTATAGTCTGTCCACTTTAGTCTTTCCACTATTCTCTGTCTACTTTAGTCTTTCCATTATAGTCTCCACTTTATTCTGTCAACTACAGTCTTTCCACTATAGTCTTTCCACTATAGTCTGTCCACTTTATTCTTTCCACTATTCTCTGTCCACTTTAGTCTTTCCACTATGCTCTCCACTTTATTCTGTCCACTACAGTCTTTCCACTATAGTCTTTCCACTATAGTCTGTCCACTTTAGTCTTTCCACTTTAGTCTTTCCACATTAGTCTGTCCACTTTAGTCTTTCCACTATTCTCTGTCCACTTTAGTCTTTCCACTATAGTCTCCACTTTATTCTGTCCACTACAGTCTTTCCTCTACAGTCTTTCCACTATATTCTGTCCACTTTAGTCTTTCCACTATTCTCTGTCCACTTTAGTCTTTCCACTATAGTCTCCACTTTATTCTGTCCCTACAGTCTTTTCACTATAGTCTTTCCACTATAGTCTGTCCACTTTAGTCTTTCCACTTTAGTCTTTCCACTATAGTCTCCACTTTATTTTGTCCACTACAGTCTTTCCACTTTAATCTTTCCACTATTCTCTGTCTACTTTAGTCTTTCCACTATAGTCTCCACTTTATTCTGTCCACTACAGTCTTTCCACTATAGTCTTTCCACTATAGTCTGTCCACTTTAGTCTTTCCACAATTCTCTGTCCACTTTAGTCTTTCCACTATACTCTCCACTTTATTCTGTCCACTACAGTCTTTCCACTATAGTCTTTCCACTATAGTCTGTCCACTTTAGTCTTTCCACTTTAGTCTTTCCACTTTAGTCTGTCCACTTTAGTCTTTCCACTATAGTCTGTCCACTTTAGTCTTTCCACTACACTCTCCATTTTATTCTGTCCACTACAGTCTTTCCACTATAGTCTTTCCACTATAGTCTGTCCACTTTAGTCTTTCCACTATAGTCTTTCCACTATTCTCTGTCTACTTTAGTCTTTCCACTATAGTCTCCACTTTATTCTGTCCACTACAGTCTTTCCACTATAGTCTTTCCACTATAGTCTGTCCACTTTAGTCTTTCCACAATTCTCTGTCCACTTTAGTCTTTCCACTATACTCTCCACTTTATTCTGTCCACTACAGTCTTTCCACTATAGTCTGTCCACTTTATTCTGTCCACTACAGTCTTTCCACTATAGTCTTTCCACTATAGTCTGTCCACTTTAGTCTTTCCACAATTCTCTGTCCACTTTAGTCTTTCCACTATACTCTCCACTTTATTCTGTCCACTACAGTCTTTCCACTATAGTCTTTCCACTATAGTCTGTCCACTTTAGTCTTTCCACTTTAGTCTTTCCACTTTAGTCTGTCCACTTTAGTCTTTCCACTATAGTCTGTCCACTTTAGTCTTTCCACTATACTCTCCATTTTATTCTGTCCACTACAGTCTTTCCACTATAGTCTTTCCACTATAGTCTGTCCACTTCAGTCTTTCCTCTATAGTCTGTCCACTTTAGTCTTTCCACTTTAGTTTTTCCACTTTAGTCTGTCCACTTATTCTTTCCACTATAGTCTATCCACTTTAGTCTTTCCACTATAGTCTGTCCACTTTAGTCTTTCCACTATTCTCTGTCCACTTTAGTCTTTCCACTATAGTCTCCACTTTATTCTGTCCACTACAGTCTTTCCACTATAGTCTGTCCACTTTAGCCTTTCCACTATTCTCTGTCCACTACAGTCTGTCCACTACAGTCTTTCCACTATAGTCTGTCCACTTTAGTCTTTCCACTATTCTCTGTCCACTTTAGTCTTTCCACTATAGTCTCTACTTTATTCTGTCCACTACAGCCTTTCCACTATAGACTTTCCACTATAGTCTATCCACTTTAGTCTTTCCACTTTATTCTTTCCACTTTATTCTGTCCACTATAGTCTTCACTTTATTCTGTCCACTACAGTTTTTCCACTATAGTCTTTCCACTATAGTCTGTCTACTTTAGTCTTTCCACTATTCTCTGTCCACTTTAGTCTTTCCACTATAGTCTCCACTTTATTCTGTCCACTACAGTCTTTTCACTATAGTCTTTCCACTATAGTCTGTCCACTTTAGTCTTTCCACTTTAGTCTTTCCACTATAGTCTCCACTTTATTTTGTCCACTACAGTCTTTCCACTTTAGTCTTTCCACTATTCTCTGTCTACTTTAGCTTTCCACTATAGTCTCCACTTTATTCTGTCCACTACAGTCTTTCCACTATAGTCTGTCCACTTTAGTCTTTCCACTATTCTCTGTCCACTTTAGTCTTTCCACTATACTCTCCACTTTATTCTGTCCACTACAGTCTTTCCACTATAGTCTTTCCACTATAGTCTTTCCACTTTAGTCTTTCCACTATTCTCTGTCCACTTTAGTCTTTCCACTATAGTCTCCACTTTATTCTGTCCACTACAGTCTTTCCACTATAGTCTTTCCACTACAGTCTGTCCACTTTAGTCTTTCCACTATTCTCTGTCCACTTTAGTCTTTCCACTATACTCTCCACTTTATTCTGTCCACTACAGTCTTTCCACTATAGTCTTTCAACTATAGTCTTTCCACTTTAGTCTTTCCACTATTCTCTGTCCACTTTAGTCTTTCCACTATAGTCTCCACTTTATTCTGTCCACTACAGTCTTTCCACTATAGTCTTTCCACTATAGTCTGTCCACTTTAGTCTTTCCACTATAGTCTGTCCACTTTAGTCTTTCCACTATTCTCTGTCCACTTTATTCTTTCCACTATTGTCTCCACTTTATTCTGTCCACTACAGTCTTTCCACTATAGTCTTTCCACTATAGTCTGTCTACTTTAGTCTTTCCACTATTCTTTGTCCACTTTAGTCTTTCCACTATAGTCTCCACTTTATTCTGTCCATTACAGTCTTTTCACTATAGTCTTTCCACTATAGTCTGTCCACTTTAGTCTTTCCACTTTAGTCTTTCCACTATAGTCTCCACTTTATTTTGTCCACTACAGTCTTTCCACTTTAGTCTTTCCACTATTCTCTGTCTACTTTAGCTTTCCACTATAGTCTCCACTTTATTCTGTCCACTACAGTCTTTCCACTATAGTCTGTCCACTTTAGTCTTTCCACTATTCTCTGTCCACTTTAGTCTTTCCACTATACTCTCCACTTTATTCTGTCCACTACAGTCTTTCCACTATAGTCTTTCCACTATAGTCTTTCCACTTTAGTCTTTCCACTATTCTCTGTCCACTTTAGTCTTTCCACTATAGTCTCCACTTTATTCTGTCCACTACAGTCTTTCCACTATAGTCTTTCCACTATAGTCTGTCCACTTTAGTCTTTCCACTATTATCTGTCCACTTTAGTCTTTCCACTATAGTCTCCACTTTATTCTGTCCACTACAGTCTTTTCACTATAGTCTTTCCACTATAGTCTGTCCACTTTAGTCTTTCCACTATTCTCTGTCTACTTTAGTCTTTCCACTATAGTCTCCACTTTATTCTGTCCACTACAGTCTTTCCACTTTAGTCTTTCCACTATTTTCTGTCTACTTTAGTCTTTCCATTATAGTCTCCACTTTATTCTGTCCACTACAGTCTTTCCACTGTAGTCTTTCCACTATAGTCTGTCCACTTTATTCTTTCCACTATTCTCTGTCCACTTTAGTCTTTCCACTATGCTCTCCACTTTATTCTGTCCACTACAGTCTTTCCACTATAGTCTTTCCACTATAGTCTGTCCACTTTAGTCTTTCCACTTTAGTCTTTCCACATTAGTCTGTCCACTTTAGTCTTTCCACTATTCTCTGTCCACTTTAGTCTTTCCACTATAGTCTCCACTTTATTCTGTCCACTACAGTCTTTCCTCTATAGTCTTTCCACTATATTCGGTCCACTTTAGTCTTTCCACTATTCTCTGTCCACTTTAGTCTTTCCACTATAGTCTCCACTTTATTCTGTCCACTACAGTCTTTTCACTATAGTCTTTCCACTATAGTCTGTCCACTTTAGTCTTTCCACTATTCTCTGTCTACTTTAGTCTTTCCACTATAGTCTCCACTTTATTCTGTCCACTACAGTCTTTCCACTATAGTCTTTCCACTATAGTCTGTCCACTTTAGTCTTTCCACAATTCTCTGTCCACTTTAGTCTTTCCACTATACTCTCCACTTTATTCTGTCCACTACAGTCTTTCCACTATAGTCTTTCCACTATAGTCTGTCCACTTTAGTCTTTCCACTTTAGTTTTTCCACTTTAGTCTGTCCACTTTAGTCTTTCCACTATAGTCTGTCCACTTTAGTCTTTCCACTATACTCTCCATTTTATTCTGTCCACTACAGTCTTTCCACTATAGTCTGTCCACTTTAGTCTTTCCACTATAGTCTGTCCACTTTAGTCTTTCCACTATTCTCTGTCCACTTTAGTCTTTCCACTATAGTCTCCACTTTATTCTGTCCACTACAGTCTTTCCACTATAGTCTGTCCACTTTAGCCTTTCCACTATTCTCTGTCCACTACAGTCTGTCCACTACAGTATTTCCACTATAGTCTGTCCACTTTAGTCTTTCCACTATTCTCTGTCCACTTTAGTCTTCCCACTATAGTCTCCACTTTATTCTGTCCACTACAGCCTTTCCACTATCGACTTTCCACTATAGTCTATCCACTTTAGTCTTTCCACTTTATTCTTTCCACTTTATTCTGTCCACTATAGTCTTCACTTTTTTCTGTCAACTACAGTCTTTCCACTATAGTCTTTCCTCTATAGTCTGTCCACTTTAGTCTTTCCACTTTAGTTTTTCCACTTTAGTCTGTCCACTTATTCTTTCCACTGTAGTCTATCCACTTTAGTCTTTCCAATTCAGTCTTTCCACTATAGTCTCCACTTTATTCTGTCCACTACAGTCTTTCCACTATAGTCTTTCCACTATAGTCTGTCCACTTTAGTCTTTCCACTATTCTCTGTCCACTTTAGTCTTTCCACTATAGTCTCCACTTTATTCTGTCCACTACAGTCTTTCCACTATAGTCTTTCCACTTTAGTCTTTCCACTTTAGTCTTTCCACTATAGTCTCCACTTTATTTTGTCCACTACAGTCTTTCCACTTTAGTCTTTTCACTATTCTCTGTCTACTTTAATCTTTCCACTATAGTCTCCACTTTATTCTGTCCACTACAGTCTTTCCACTATAGTCTGTCCACTTTAGTCTTTCCACTATTCTCTGTCCACTTTAGTCTTTCCGCAATACTCTCCACTTTATTCTGTCCACTACAGTCTTTCCACTATAGTCTTTCCACTATAGTCTGTCCACTTTAGTCTTTCCACTATAGTCTGTCCACTTTAGTCTTTCCACTATTCTCTGTCCACTTTATTCTTTCCACTATTGTCTCCACTTTATTCTGTCCACTACAGTCTTTCCACTATAGTCTTTCCACTATAGTCTGTCTACTTTAGTCTTTCCACTATTCTCTGCCCACTTTAGTCTTTCCACTATAGTCTCCACTTTATTCTGTCCACTACAGTCTTTTCACTATAGTCTTTCCACTATAGTCTGTCCACTTTAGTCTTTCCACTTTAGTCTTTCCACTATAGTCTCCACTTTATTTTGTCCACTACAGTCTTTCCACTTTAGTCTTTCCACTATTCTCTGTCTACTTTAGCTTTCCACTATAGTCTCCACTTTATTCTGTCCACTACAGTCTTTCCACTATAGTCTTTCCACTATAGTCTGTCCACTTTAGTCTTTCCACTATTCTCTGTCCACTTTAGTCTTTGCACTATACTCTTCACTTTATTCTGTCCACTACAGTCTTTCCACTATAGTCTTTCCACTATAGTCTGTCCACTTTAGTCTTTCCACTATAGTCTCCACTTTATTTTGTTCACTACAGTCTGTCCACTTTAGTCTTTCCACTATTCTCTGTCTACTTTAGTCTTTCCACTATAGTCTCCACTTTATTCTGTCCACTACAGTCTTTCCACTATAGTCTTTCCACTATAGTCTGTCTACTTTAGTCTTTCCACTATTCTCTGTCCACTTTAGTCTTTCCACTATAGTCTCCCCTTTATTCTGTCCACTACAGTCTTTTCACTATAGTCTTTCCACTATAGTCTGTACACTTTAGTCTTTCCACTTTAGTCTTTCCACTATAGTCTCCACTTTATTTTGTCCACTACAGTCTTTCCACTTTAGTCTTTCCACTATTCTCTGTCTACTTTAGCTTTCCACCATAGTCTCCACTTTATTCTGTCCACTACAGTCTTTCCACTATAGTCTTTCCACTATAGTCTGTCCACTTTAGTCTTTCCACTATTCTCTGTCCACTTTAGTCTTTCCACTATACTCTCCACTTTATTCTGTCCACTACAGTCTTTCCACTATAGTCTTTCCACTATAGTCTGTCCACTTTAGTCTTTCCACTTTAGTCTTTCCACTTTAGTCTGTCCACTTTAGTCTTTCCACTATAGTCTGTCCACTTTAGTCTTTCCACTATTCTCTTTCCACTTTAGTCTTTCCACTATACTCTCCACTTTATTCTGTCCACTACAGTTTTTCCACTATAGTCTTTCCACTAAAGTCTGTCCACTTTAGTCTTTCCACTTTAGTCTTTCCACTTTAGTCTGTTCACTTTAGTCTTTCCACTATAGTCTGTCCACTACTATTCTCTGTCCACTTTAGTCTTTCCACTATAGTCTCCACTTTATTCTGTCCACTACAGTCTTTCCACTATAGTCTTTCCACTATAGTCTGTCCACTTTAGTCTTTCCACTATTCTCTGTCCACTACAGTCTTTCCACTATAGTCTGTCCACTTTAGTCTTTCCACTATTCTCTGTCCACTTTAGTCTTTCCACTATAGTCTCCACTTTATTCTGTCCACTACAGTCTTTCCACTATAGTCTGTCCACTTTAGTCTTTCCACTATTCTCTGTCCACTTTAGTCTTTCCACTATACTCTCCACTTTATTCTGTCCACCACAGTCTTTCCACTATAGTCTTTCCACTATAGTCTTTCCACTTTAGTCTTTCCACTATTCTCTGTCCACTTTAGTCTTTTCACTATAGTCTCCACTTTATTCTGTCCACTACAGTCTTTCCACTATAGTCTTTCCACTATAGTCTGTCCACTTTAGTCTTTCCACTATTATCTGTCCACTTTAGTCTTTCCACTATAGTCTCCACTTTATTCTGTCCACTACAGTCTTTTCACTATAGTCTTTCCACTATAGTCTGTCCACTTTAGTCTTTCCACTATTCTCTGTCTACTTTAGTCTTTCCACTATAGTCTCCACTTTATTCTGTCCACTACAGTCTTTCCACTTTAGTCTTTCCACTATTTTCTGTCTACTTTAGTCTTTCCATTATAGTCTCCACTTTATTCTGTCCACTACAGTCTTTCCACTGTAGTCTTTCCACTATAGTCTGTCCACTTTATTCTTTCCACTATTCTCTGTCCACTTTAGTCTTTCCACTATGCTCTCCACTTTATTCTGTCCACTACAGTCTTTCCACTATAGTCTTTCCACTATAGTCTGTCCACTTTAGTCTTTCCACTTTAGTCTTTCCACATTAGTCTGTCCACTTTAGTCTTTCCACTATTCTCTGTCCACTTTAGTCTTTCCACTATAGTCTCCACTTTATTCTGTCCACTCCAGTCTTTCCTCTATAGTCTTTCCACTATATTCGGTCCACTTTAGTCTTTCCACTATTCTCTGTCCACTTTAGTCTTTCCACTATAGTCTCCACTTTATTCTGGCCACTACAGTCTTTTCACTATAGTCTTTCCACTATAGTCTGTCCACTTTAGTCTTTCCACTTTAGTCTTTCCACTATAGTCTCCACTTTATTTTGTCCACTACAGTCTTTCCACTTTAGTCTTTCCACTATTCTCTGTCTACTTTAGTCTTTCCACTATAGTCTCCACTTTATTCTGTCCACTACAGTCTTTCCACTATAGTCTTTCCACTATAGTCTGTCCACTTTAGTCTTTCCACAATTCCCTGTCCACTTTAGTCTTTCCACTATACTCTCCACTTTATTCTGTCCACTACAGTCTTTCCACTATAGTCTTTCCACTATAGTCTGTCCACTTTAGTCTTTCCACTTTAGTCTTTCCACTTTAGTCTGTCCACTTTAGTCTTTCCACTATAGTCTGTCCACTTTAGTCTTTCCACTATACTCTCCATTTTATTCTGTCCACTACAGTCTTTCCACTATAGTCTGTTCACTTTAGTCTTTCCACTATAGTCTGTCCACTTTAGTCTTTCCACTATTCTCTGTCCACTTTAGTCTTTCCACTATAGTCTCCACTTTATTCTGTCCACTACAGTCTTTCCACTATAGTCTGTCCACTTTAGCCTTTCCACTATTCTCTGTCCACTACAGTCTGTCCACTACAGTCTTTCCACTATAGTCTGTCCACTTTAGTCTTTCCACTATTCTCTGTCCACTTTAGTCTTTCCACTATAGTCTTCACTTTATTCTGTCAACTACAGTCTTTCCACTATAGTCTTTCCTCTATAGTCTGTCCACTTTAGTCTTTCCACTTTAGTTTTTCCACTTTAGTCTGTCCACTTATTCTTTCCACTATAGTCTATCCACTTTAGTCTTTCCAATTCAGTCTTTCCACTATAGTCTCCACTTTATTCTGTCCACTACAGTCTTTCCACTATAGTCTTTCCACTATAGTCTGTCCACTTTAGTCTTTCCACTATTCTCTGTCCACTTTAGTCTTTCCACTATAGTCTCCACTTTATTCTGTCCACTACAGTCTTTCCACTATAGTCTTTCCACTTTAGTCTTTCCACTTTAGTCTTTCCACTATAGTCTCCACTTTATTTTGTCAACTACAGTCTTTCCACTTTAGTCTTTCCACTATTCTCTGTCTACTTTAATCTTTCCACTATAGTCTCCACTTTATTCTGTCCACTACAGTCTTTCCACTATAGTCTGTCCACTTTAGTCTTTCCACTATTCTCTGTCCACTTTAGTCTTTCCGCAATACTCTCCACTTTATTCTGTCCACTACAGTCTTTCCACTATAGTCTTTCCACTATAGTCTTTCCACTTTAGTCTTTCCACTATAGTCTGTCCACTTTAGTCTTTACACTATTCTCTGTCCACTTTATTCTTTCCACTATTGTCTCCACTTTATTCTGTCCACTACAGTCTTTCCACTATAGTCTTTCCACCATAGTCTGTCTACTTTAGTCTTTCCACTATTCTCTGTCCACTTTAGTCTTTCCACTATAGTCTCCACTTTATTCTGTCCACTACAGTCTTTTCACTATAGTCTTTCCACTATAGTCTGTCAACTTTAGTCTTTCAACTTTAGTCTTTCCACTATAGTCTCCACTTTATTTTGTCCACTACAGTCTTTCCACTTTTGTCTTTCCACTATTCTCTGTCTACTTTAGCTTTCCACTATAGTCTCCACTTTATTCTGTCCACTACAGTCTTTCCACTATAGTCTTTCCACTATAGTCTGTCCACTTTAGTCTTTCCACTATTCTCTGTCCACTTTAGTCTTTCCACTATACTCTCCACTTTATTCTGTCCACTACAGTCTTTCCACTATAGTCTTTCCACTATAGTCTGTCCACTTTAGTCTTTCCACTATAGTCTCCACTTTATTTTGTTCACTACAGTCTGTCCACTTTAGTCTTTCCACTATTCTCTGTCTACTTTAGTCTTTCCACTATAGTCTCCACTTTATTCTGTCCACTACAGTCTTTCCACTATAGTCTTTCCACTATAGTCTGTCTACTTTAGTCTTTCCACTATTCTCTGTCCACTTTAGTCTTTCCACTATAGTCTCCACTTTATTCTGTCCACTACAGTCTTTTCACTATAGTCTTTCCACTATAGTCTGTACACTTTAGTCTTTCCACTTTAGTCTTTCCACTATAGTCTCCACTTTATTTTGTCCACTACAGTCTTTCCACTTTAGTCTTTCCACTATTCTCTGTCTACTTTAGCTTTCCACCATAGTCTCCACTTTATTCTGTCCACTACAGTCTTTCCACTATAGTCTTTCCACTATAGTCTGTCCACTTTAGTCTTTCCACTATTCTCTGTCCACTTTAATTCTTTCCACTATACTCTCCACTTTATTCTGTCCACTACAGTCTTTCCACTATAGTCTTTCCACTATAGTCTGTCCACTTTAGTCTTTCCACTTTAGTCTTTCCACTTTAGTCTGTCCACTTTAGTCTTTCCACTATAGTCTGTCCACTTTAGTCTTTCCACTATTCTCTTTCAACTTTAGTCTTTCCACTATACTCTCCACTTTATTCTGTCCACTACAGTTTTTCCACTTTAGTCTTTCCACTAAAGTCTGTCCACTTTAGTCTTTCCACTTTAGTCTTTCCACTTTAGTCTGTTCACTTTAGTCTTTCCACTATAGTCTGTCCACTTTAGTCTTTCCACTATTCTCTGTCCACTTTAGTCTTTCCACTATAGTCTCCACTTTATTCTGTCCACTACAGTCTTTCCACTATAGTCTTTCCACTATAGTCTGTCCACTTTAGTCTTTCCACTATTCTCTGTCCACTACAGTCTTTCCACTATAGTCCGTCCACTTTAGTCTTTCCACTATTCTCTGTCCACTTTAGTCTTTCCACTATAGTCTCCACTTTATTCTGTCCACTACAGTCTTTCCACTTTAGTCTTTCCACTATTCTCTGTCTACTTTAGCTTTCCACTATAGTCTCCACATTATTCTGTCCACTACAGTCTTTCCACTATAGTCTTTCCACTATAGTCTGTCCACTTTAGTCTTTCCACTATAGTCTCCACTTTATTTTGTTCACTACAGTCTGTCCACTTTAGTCTTTCCACTATTCTCTGTCTACTTTAGTCTTTCCACTATAGTCTCCACTTTATTTTGTTCACTACAGTCTGTCCACTTTAGTCTTTCCACTATTCTCTGTCTACTTTAGTCTTTCCACTATAGTCTCCACTTTATTCTGTCCACTACAGTCTTTCAACTATAGTCTTTCCACTATAGTCTGTCCACTTTAGTCTTTCCACTATAGTCTCCACTTTATTTTGTTCACTACAGTCTGTCCACTTTAGTCTTTCCACTATTCTCTGTCTACTTTAGTCTTTCCACTATAGTCTCCACTTTATTCTGTCCACTACAGTCTTTCCACTATAGTCTTTCCACTATAGTCTGTCTCCTTTAGTCTTTCCACTATTCTCTGTCCACTTTAGTCTTTCCACTATAGTCTCCACTTTATTCTGTCCACTACAGTCTTTTCACTATCGTCTTTCCACTATAGTCTGTACACTTTAGTCTTTCCACTTTAGTCTTTCCACTATAGTCTCCACTTTATTTTGTCCACTACAGTCTTTCCACTTTAGTCTTTCCACTATTCTTTGTCTACTTTAGCTTTCCACCATAGTCTCCACTTTATTCTGTCCACTACAGTCTTTCCACTATAGTCTTTCCACTATAGTCTGTCCACTTTAGTCTTTCCACTATTCTCTGTCCACTTTAGTCTTTCCACTATACTCTCCACTTTATTCTGTCCACTACAGTCTTTCCACTATAGTCTTTCCACTATAGTCTGTCCACTTTAGTCTTTCCACTTTAGTCTTTCCACTTTAGTCTGTCCACTTTAGTCTTTCCACTATAGTCTGTCCACTTTAGTCTTTCCACTATTCTCTTTCCACTTTAGTCTTTCCACTATACTCTCCACTTTATTCTGTCCACTACAGTTTTTCCACTATAGTCTTTCCACTATAGTCTGTCCACTTTAGTCTTTCCACTATTCTCTGTCCACTACAGTCTTTCCACTATAGTCTGTCCACTTTAGTCTTTCCACTATTCTCTGTCCACTTTAGTCTTTCCACTATAGTCTATCCACTTTAGTCTTTCCACTTTATTCTGTCCACTATAGTCTCCACTTTATTCTGTCCACTACAGTCTTTCCACTATTGTCTTTCCTCTATAGTCTGTCCACTTTAGTCTTTCCACTTTAGTTTTTCCACTTTAGTCTGTCCACTTATTCTTTCCACTATAGTCTATCCACTTTAGTCTTTCCAATTCAGTCTGTCCACTATAGTCTCCACTTTATTCTGTCCACTACAGTCTTTCCACTATAGTCTTTCCACTATAGTCTTTCCACTATAGTCTGTCCACTTTAGTCTTTCCAATATTCTCTGTCCACTTTAGTCTTTCCACTATAGTCTCCACTTTATTCTGTCCACTACAGTCTTTCCACTATAGTCTTTCCACTATAGTCTTTCCACTTTAGTCTTTCCACTTTAGTCTTTCCACAATAGTCTCCACTTTATTTTGTCCACTACAGTCTTTCCACTTTAGTCTTTCCACTATTCTCTGTCTACTTTAGTCTTTCCAATATAGTCTCCACTTTATTCTGTCCACTACAGTCTTTCCACTATAGTCTTTCCACTATAGTCTGTCCACTTTAGTCTTTCCACTATTCTCTGTCCACTTTAGTCTTTCCACCATACTCTCCACTTTATTCTGTCAACTACAGTCTTTCCACTATAGTCTTTCCACTATAGTCTGTCCACTTTAGTCTTTCCACTTTAGTCTTTCCACTTTAGTCTGTCCACTTTAGTCTTTCCACTATAGTCTGTCCCTTTTAGTCTTTCCACTATTCTCTGTCCACTTTATTCTTTCCACTATAGTCTCCACTTTATTCTGTCCACTACAGTCTTTCCACTATAGTCTTTCCACTATAGTCTGTCCACTTTAGTCTTTCCACTATTCTCTGTCCACTTTAGTCTTTCCACTAGAGTCTCCACTATATTCTGTCCACTACAGTCTTTCCACTATAGTCTTTCCACTATAGTCTGTCCACTTTAGTCTTTCCACTATTCTCTGTCCACTTTAGTCTTTCCACTATAGTCTCCACTTTATTCTGTCCACTACAGTCTTTTCACTATTGTCTTTCCACTATAGTCTGTCCACTTTAGTCTTTCCACTATTCTCTGTCCACTTTAGTCTTTCCACTATACTCTCCACTTTATTCTGTCCACTACAGTCTTTCCACTATAGTCTTTCCACTATAGTCTGTCCACTTTAGTCTTTCCACTTTAGTCTTTCCACATTAGTCTGTCCACTTTAGTCTTTCCACTTTAGTCTGTCCACTTTAGTCTTTCCACTATAGTCTGTCCACTATAGTCTTTCCACTATAGTCTGTCCACTTTAGTCTTTCCACTATTCTCTGTCCACTTTAGTCTTTCCACTATAGTCTCCACTTTATTCTGTCCACTACAGTCTTTCCACTATAGTCTTTCCACTATAGTCTGTCCACTTTAGTCTTTCCACTATTCTCTGTCCACTTTAGTCTTTCCACTATAGTCTCCACTTTATTCTGTCCACTACAGTCTTTTCACTATAGTCTTTCCGCTATAGTCTGTTCACTTTAGTCTTTCCACTATACTCTCCACTTTATTCTGTCCACTACAGTCTTTCCACTATAGTCTTTCCACTATAGTCTGTCCACTTTAGTCTTTCCACTTTAGTCTTTCCACTTTAGTCTGTCCACTTTAGTCTTTCCACTATAGTCTGTCCACTTTAGTCTTTCCACTATTCTCTGTCCACTTTAGTTTTTCCACTATAGTCTCCACTTTATTCTGTCCACTAAAGTCTTTCCACTATAGTCTTTCCACTATAGTCTGTCCACTTTAGTCTTTCCAGTATTCTCTGTCCACTACAGTCTTTCCACTATAGTCTGTCCACTTTAGTCTTTCCACTATTCTCTGTGCACTTTAGTCTTTCCACTATAGTCTCCACTTTATTCTGTCCACTACAGTCTTTCCACTATAGACTTTCCACTATAGTCTATCCACTTTAGTCTTTCCACTTTAGTCTTTCCACTTTCCACAGTGGACAGACTATAGTGGAAAGACTGTAGTGAACAAAATAAAGTGGAGACTATAGTGGAAAGACTAAAGTGGAAAGACTAAAGTGGACAGACTATAGTGGAAAGACTATAGTGAAAAGACTCTAGTGGACAGAATAAAGTGGAGACTATAGTGGAAAGACTAAAGTGGACAGAGAATAGTGGAAAGACTAAAGTGGACAGACTATAGTGGAAAAACTATAGAGGAAAGACTGTAGTGGACAGAATAAAGTGGAGACTATAGTGGAAAGACTAAAGTGGACAGAGAATAGTGGAAAGACTAAAGTGGAAAGACTGTAGTGGACAAAATAAAGTGGAGACTATAGTGGAAAGACTAAAGTGGAAAGACTAAAGTGGACAGACTATAGTGGAAAGACTATAGTGAAAAGACTGTAGTGGACAGAATAAAGTGGAGACTATAGTGGAAAGACTAAAGTGGACAGAGAATAGTGGAAAGACTAAAGTGGACAGACTATAGTGGAAAGACTATAGAGGAAAGACTGTAGTGGACAGAATAAAGTGGAGACTATAGTGGAAAGACTAAAGTGGACAGAGAATAGTGGAAAGACTAAAGTGAACAGACTATAGTGGAAAGACTATAGTGGAAAGACTGTAGTGGACAGAATAAAGTGGAGACTATAGTGGAAAGACTAAAGTAGACAGAGAATAGTGGAAAGACTAAAGTGGAAAGACTGTAGTGGACAAAATAAAGTGGAGACTATAGTGGAAAGACTAAAGTGGAAAGACTAAAGTGGAAAGACTATAGTGGAAAGACAATAGTGGAAAGACTGTAGTGGACAGAATAAAGTGGAGACTATAGTGGAAAGACTAAAGTGGACAGAGAATAGTGGAAAGACTAAAGTGGACAGACTATAGTGGAAAGACTATAGTGGAAAGACTGTAGTGGACAGAATAAAGTGGAGACTATAGTGGAAAGACTTAATTGGAAAGACTAAGGTGGATAGACTATAGTGGAAAGAATAAGTGGACAGACTAAAGTGGAAAAACTAAAGTGGAAAGACTAAAGTGGACAGACTATAGAGGAAAGACTATAGTGGAAAGACTGTAGTGGACAGAATAAAGTTGAGACTATAGTGGACAGAATAAAGTGGAAAGACTAAAGTGGAAAGACTAAAGTGGATAGACTATAGTGTAAAGTCTATAGTGGAAAGACTGTAGTGGACAGAATAAAGTGGAGACTATAGTGGAAAGACTAAAGTGGACAGAGAATAGTGGAAAGACTAAAGTGGACAGACTAAAGTGGACAGACTATAGTGGAAAGACTGAAGTGGAAAGACTCAGTGGACAGACTAAAGTGTACACACTGAAATGGACAGAATAAAGTGGAAAGACTAAAGTGGAAAGACTAAAGTGGATAGACTATAGTGGAAAGATTAAAGTGGACAGACTAAAGTGGAAAAACTAAAGTGGAAAGACTAAAGTGGACAGACTATAGTGGAAAGACTATAGTGGAAAGACTGTAGTGGACAGAATAAAGTGGAGACTATAGTGGAAAGACTAAAGTGGACAGAGAATAGTGGAAATACTAAAGTGGACAGACTATAGTGGAAAGACTAAAGTGGAAAAACTAAAGTAGAAAGACTAAAGTGGACAGACTATAGTGGAAAGACTGTAGTGAACAAAATAAAGTGGAGACTATAGTGGAAAGACTAAAGTGGAAAGACTAAAGTGGAAAGACTATAGTGGAAAGACTATAGTGGAAAGACTGTAGTGGACAGAATAAAGTGGAGACTATAGTGGAAAGACTAAAGTGGACAGAGAATAGTGGAAAGACTAAAGTGGACAGACTATAGTGGAAAGACTATAGTGGAAAGACAGTAGTGGACAGAATAAAGTGGAGACTATAGTGGAAAGACTGAATTGGAAAGACTAAAGTGGATAGACTATAGTGGACAGAATAAAGTGGAGACTATAGTGGAAAGACTAAAGTGGAAAGACTAAAGTGGACAGACTATAGTGGAAAGACTGAAGTGGAAAGACTCAGTGGACAGACTAAAGTGTACACACTGAAATGGACAGAATAAAGGGAAAGGACTAAAGTGGAAAGACTAAAGTGGATAGACTATAGTGGAAAGATTAAAGTGGACAGACTAAAGTGGAAAAACTAAAGTGGAAAGACTAAAGTGGACTGACTATAGTGGAAAGACTATAGTGGAAAGACTGTAGTCCACAGAATAAAGTGGAGACTATAGTGGAAAGATTAAAGTGGACAGAGAATAGTGGAAAGACTAAAGTGGACAGACTATAGTGGAAAGACTAAAGTGGAAAAACTAAAGTGGAAAGACTAAAGTGGACAGACTATAGTGGAAAGACTGTAGTGGACAGAATAAAGTGGAGACTATAGTGGAAAGACTAAAGTGGACAGAGAATAGTGGAAAGACTAAAGTGGACAGACTGCAGTTGAAAGACTATAGTGGAAAGACTGAAGTGGACAGAATAAAGTGGAGACTATAGTGGAAAGACTAAAGTGGACAGAGAATAGTAGAGAGACTATAGTGGAAAGACTGTAGTGGACAGAATAAAGTGGAGACTATAGTGGAAAGACTAAAGTGGACAGAGAGTATTGGAAAGACTATAGTGGAAATACTGTAGTGGACAGAATAAAGTGGAGACTATAGTGGAAAGACTAAAGTGGAAAGAATAAAGTGGACAGACTATAGTGGAAAGACTGAAGTGGAAAGACTCAGTGTACAGACTAAAGTGTACACACTGAAGTGGACAGAATAAAGTGGAAAGACTAAAGTGGAAAGACTAAAGTGGACAGACTATAGTGGAAAGACTAAAGTGGACAGACTAAAGTGGAAAGATTAAAGTGGAAAGACTAAAGTGGACAGACTATAGTGGAAAGACTATATTGGAAAGACTGTAGTGGACAGAATAAAGTGGAGACTATAGTGAAAGACTAAAGTGGAAAGACTAAAGTGGAGACTATAGTGGAAAGACTAAAGTGGAAAAACTGTAGTGGACAGAATAAAGTGGAGACTATAGTGGAAAGACTAAAGTGGAAAGACGAAAGTGGACAGACTATAGTGGAAAGACTGAAGTGGAAAGACTCAGTGAACAGACTAAAGTGTACACACTGAAGTGGACAGAATAAAGTGGAGACTATAGTGGAAAGACTAAAGTGGAAAGACTAAAGTGGACAGAGAATAGTGGAAAGACTAAAGTGGAAAGACTGTAGTGGACAGAATAAAGTGGAG
This sequence comes from Branchinecta sandiegonensis, assembly GCA_030848855.1. NCBI lineage: Eukaryota > Metazoa > Arthropoda > Branchiopoda > Anostraca > Branchinectidae > Branchinecta > Branchinecta sandiegonensis. Next base: position 26,923,576 of record JAUPMV010000003.1, on the reverse strand, counting down.
ACTATAGTGGAAAGACTGAAGTGGACAGAGAATAGTGGAAAGACTAAAGTGGACAGACTATAGTGGAAAGACTGTAGTGGACAGAATAAAGTGGAGACTATAGTGAAAAGAATAAAGTGGACAGAGAATAGTGGAAAGACTAAAGTGGACAGACTATAGTGGAAAGACTATAGTGGAAAGACTATAGTGGAAAGACTGTAGTGGACAGAATAAAGTGGAGACTATAGTGGACAGACTGAATTGGAAAGACTAAAGTGGATAGACTATAGTGGAAAGAATAAGTGGACAGACTAAAGTGGAAAAACTAAAGTGGAAAGACTAAAGTGGACAGACTATAGAGGAAAGACAATAGTGGAAAGACTGTAGTGGACAGAAGAAAGTGGAGACTATAGTGGACAGAATAAAGTGGAAAGACTAAAGTGGAAAGACTAAAGTGGATAGACTATAGTGGAAAGTCTATAGTGGAAAGACTGTAGTGGACAGAATAAAGTGGAGACTATAGTGGAAAGACTAAAGTGCACAGAGAATAGTGAAAAGACTAAAGTGGACAGACTATAGTGGAAAGACTGTAGTGGACAGAGAATACTGGAAAGACTAAAGTGGACAGACTATGGTGGAAAGACTATCGTGGAAAGACTATAGTGGAAAGACTTTAGTGGACAGAATAAAGTGGAGACTATAGTGGAAAGACTAAAGTGGACAGAGAATAGTAGAAAGACTAAAGTGGAAAGACTAAAGTGGAAAGACTAAAGTGGACAGACTATAGTGGAAAGACTATAGTGGAAAGACTGTAGTGGACAGAATAAAGTGGAGAGTATAGTGGAAAGACTAAAGTGGACAGACTATAGTGGAAAGACTATAGTGAAAAGACTGTAGTGGACAGAATAAAGTGGAGACTATAGTGGAAAGACTAAAGTGGACAGAGAATAGTGGAAAGACTAAAGTGGACAGACTATAGTGGAAAGACTACAGTGGAAAGACTGTAGTGGACAGAATAAAGTGGAGACTATAGTGGAAAGACTAAAGTGGACAGAGAATAGTGGAAAGACTAAAGTGGACAGACTATAGTGGAAAGACTATAGTGGACAGACTATAGTGGAAAGACTAAAGTGGACAGACTAAAGTGGAAAGACTAAAGTGGACAGACTAATGTGGAAAGACTAAAGTGGAAAGACTAAAGTGGACAGACTATAGTGGAAAGACTATAGTGGAAAGACTGCAGTGGACAGAAAAAAGTGGAGAGTATAGTGGAAAGACTAAAGTGGACAGAGAATAGTGGAAAGAATAAAGTGGACAGACTATAGTGGAAAGACTATAGTGGAAAGACTGTAGTAGACAGAATAAGTGGAAAGACTAAAGTGGAAAGACTAAAGTGGATAGACTATAGTGGAAAGTCTATAGTGGAAAGACTGTAGTGGACAGAATAAAGTGGAGACTATCGTGGAAAGACTAAAGTGCACAGAGAATAGTGGAAAGACTAAAGTGGACAGACTATAGTGGAAAGACTGTAGTGGAAAGACAGTAGTGGACAGAATAAAGTGGAGACTATAGTGGAAAGACTAAAGTGCACAGAGAATAGTGGAAAGACTAAAGTGGACAGACTATAGTGGAAAGACTATAGTGGAAAGACAGTAGTGGACAGAATAAAGTGGAGACTATAGTGGAAAGACTGAATTGGAAAGACTAAAGTGGATAGACTATAGTGGACAGAATAAAGTGGAGACTATAGTGGAAAGACTAAAGTGGAAAGATTAAAGTGGACAGACTATAGTGGAAAGACTGAAGTGGAAAGACTAAAGTGGATAGACTAAAGTGGATAGACTATAGTGGAAAGACTATAGTGGAAAGACTGTAGTGGACAGAATAAAGTTGAGACTATAGTGGACAGAATAAAGTGGAAAGACTAAAGTGGAAAGACTAAAGTGGATAGACTATAGTGGAAAGTCTATAGTGGAAAGACTGTAGTGGACAGAATAAAGTGGAGACTATAGTGGAAAGACTAAAGTGGACAGAGAATAGTGGAAAGACTAAAGTGGACAGACTAAAGTGGACAGACTATAGTGGAAAGACTGAAGTGGAAAGACTCAGTGGACAGACTAAAGTGTACACACTGAAATGGACAGAATAAAGTGGAAAGACTAAAGTGGAAAGACTAAAGTGGATAGACTATAGTGGAAAGATTAAAGTGGACAGACTAAAGTGGAAAAACTAAAGTGGAAAGACTAAAGTGGACAGACTATAGTGGAAAGACTATAGTGGAAAGACTGTAGTGGACAGAATAAAGTGGAGACTATAGTGGAAAGACTAAAGTGGACAGAGAATAGTGGAAATACTAAAGTGGACAGACTATAGTGGAAAGACTAAAGTGGAAAAACTAAAGTAGAAAGACTAAAGTGGACAGACTATAGTGGAAAGACTGTAGTGAACAAAATAAAGTGGAGACTATAGTGGAAAGACTAAAGTGGAAAGACTAAAGTGGAAAGACTATAGTGGAAAGACTATAGTGGAAAGACTGTAGTGGACAGAATAAAGTGGAGACTATAGTGGAAAGACTAAAGTGGACAGAGAATAGTGGAAAGACTAAAGTGGACAGACTATAGTGGAAAGACTATAGTGGAAAGACAGTAGTGGACAGAATAAAGTGGAGACTATAGTGGAAAGACTGAATTGGAAAGACTAAAGTGGATAGACTATAGTGGACAGAATAAAGTGGAGACTATAGTGGAAAGACTAAAGTGGAAAGACTAAAGTGGACAGACTATAGTGGAAAGACTGAAGTGGAAAGACTCAGTGGACAGACTAAAGTGTACACACTGAAATGGACAGAATAAAGGGAAAGGACTAAAGTGGAAAGACTAAAGTGGATAGACTATAGTGGAAAGATTAAAGTGGACAGACTAAAGTGGAAAAACTAAAGTGGAAAGACTAAAGTGGACTGACTATAGTGGAAAGACTATAGTGGAAAGACTGTAGTCCACAGAATAAAGTGGAGACTATAGTGGAAAGATTAAAGTGGACAGAGAATAGTGGAAAGACTAAAGTGGACAGACTATAGTGGAAAGACTAAAGTGGAAAAACTAAAGTGGAAAGACTAAAGTGGACAGACTATAGTGGAAAGACTGTAGTGGACAGAATAAAGTGGAGACTATAGTGGAAAGACTAAAGTGGACAGAGAATAGTGGAAAGACTAAAGTGGACAGACTGCAGTTGAAAGACTATAGTGGAAAGACTGAAGTGGACAGAATAAAGTGGAGACTATAGTGGAAAGACTAAAGTGGACAGAGAATAGTAGAGAGACTATAGTGGAAAGACTGTAGTGGACAGAATAAAGTGGAGACTATAGTGGAAAGACTAAAGTGGACAGAGAGTATTGGAAAGACTATAGTGGAAATACTGTAGTGGACAGAATAAAGTGGAGACTATAGTGGAAAGACTAAAGTGGAAAGAATAAAGTGGACAGACTATAGTGGAAAGACTGAAGTGGAAAGACTCAGTGTACAGACTAAAGTGTACACACTGAAGTGGACAGAATAAAGTGGAAAGACTAAAGTGGAAAGACTAAAGTGGACAGACTATAGTGGAAAGACTAAAGTGGACAGACTAAAGTGGAAAGATTAAAGTGGAAAGACTAAAGTGGACAGACTATAGTGGAAAGACTATATTGGAAAGACTGTAGTGGACAGAATAAAGTGGAGACTATAGTGAAAGACTAAAGTGGAAAGACTAAAGTGGAGACTATAGTGGAAAGACTAAAGTGGAAAAACTGTAGTGGACAGAATAAAGTGGAGACTATAGTGGAAAGACTAAAGTGGAAAGACGAAAGTGGACAGACTATAGTGGAAAGACTGAAGTGGAAAGACTCAGTGAACAGACTAAAGTGTACACACTGAAGTGGACAGAATAAAGTGGAGACTATAGTGGAAAGACTAAAGTGGAAAGACTAAAGTGGACAGAGAATAGTGGAAAGACTAAAGTGGAAAGACTGTAGTGGACAGAATAAAGTGGAGACTATAGTGGAAAGACTGAAGTGGACAGAGAATAGTGGAAAGACTAAAGTGGACAGACTATAGTGGAAAGACTGTAGTGGACAGAATAAAGTGGAGACTATAGTGAAAAGAATAAAGTGGACAGAGAATAGTGGAAAGACTAAAGTGGACAGACTATAGTGGAAAGACTATAGTGGAAAGACTATAGTGGAAAGACTGTAGTGGACAGAATAAAGTGGAGACTATAGTGGACAGACTGAATTGGAAAGACTAAAGTGGATAGACTATAGTGGAAAGAATAAGTGGACAGACTAAAGTGGAAAAACTAAAGTGGAAAGACTAAAGTGGACAGACTATAGAGCAAAGACAATAGTGGAAAGACTGTAGTGGACAGAAGAAAGTGGAGACTATAGTGGACAGAATAAAGTGGAAAGACTAAAGTGGAAAGACTAAAGTGGATAGACTATAGTGGAAAGTCTATAGTGGAAAGACTGTAGTGGACAGAATAAAGTGGAGACTATAGTGGAAAGACTAAAGTGCACAGAGAATAGTGAAAAGACTAAAGTGGACAGACTATAGTGGAAAGACTGTAGTGGACAGAGAATACTGGAAAGACTAAAGTGGACAGACTATGGTGGAAAGACTATCGTGGAAAGACTATAGTGGAAAGACTTTAGTGGACAGAATAAAGTGGAGACTATAGTGGAAAGACTAAAGTGGACAGAGAATAGTAGAAAGACTAAAGTGGAAAGACTAAAGTGGAAAGACTAAAGTGGACAGACTATAGTGGAAAGACTATAGTGGAAAGACTGTAGTGGACAGAATAAAGTGGAGAGTATAGTGGAAAGACTAAAGTGGACAGACTATAGTGGAAAGACTATAGTGAAAAGACTGTAGTGGACAGAATAAAGTGGAGACTATAGTGGAAAGACTAAAGTGGACAGAGAATAGTGGAAAGACTAAAGTGGACAGACTATAGTGGAAAGACTACAGTGGAAAGACTGTAGTGGACAGAATAAAGTGGAGACTATAGTGGAAAGACTAAAGTGGACAGAGAATAGTGGAAAGACTAAAGTGGACAGACTATAGTGGAAAGACTATAGTGGACAGACTATAGTGGAAAGACTAAAGTGGACAGACTAAAGTGGAAAGACTAAAGTGGACAGACTAATGTGGAAAGACTAAAGTGGAAAGACTAAAGTGGACAGACTATAGTGGAAAGACTATAGTGGAAAGACTGTAGTAGACAGAATAAGTGGAAAGACTAAAGTGGAAAGACTAAAGTGGATAGACTATAGTGGAAAGTCTATAGTGGAAAGACTGTAGTGGACAGAATAAAGTGGAGACTATCGTGGAAAGACTAAAGTGCACAGAGAATAGTGGAAAGACTAAAGTGGACAGACTATAGTGGAAAGACTGTAGTGGAAAGACAGTAGTGGACAGAATAAAGTGGAGACTATAGTGGAAAGACTAAAGTGCACAGAGAATAGTGGAAAGACTAAAGTGGACAGACTATAGTGGAAAGACTATAGTGGAAAGACAGTAGTGGACAGAATAAAGTGGAGACTATAGTGGAAAGACTGAATTGGAAAGACTAAAGTGGATAGACTATAGTGGACAGAATAAAGTGGAGACTATAGTGGAAAGACTAAAGTGGAAAGATTAAAGTGGACAGACTATAGTGGAAAGACTGAAGTGGAAAGACTCAGTGGACAGACTAAAGTGTACACACTGAAATGGACAGAATAAAGGGAAAGGACTAAAGTGGAAAGACTAAAGTGGATAGACTATAGTGGAAAGATTAAAGTGGACAGACTAAAGTGGAAAAACTAAAGTGGAAAGACTAAAGTGGACAGACTATAGTGGAAAGACTATAGTGGAAAGACTGTAGTGGACAGAATAAAGTGGAGACTATAGTGGAAAGATTAAAGTGGACAGAGAATAGTGGAAAGACTAAAGTGGACAGACTATAGTGGAAAGACTAAAGTGGAAAAACTAAAGTGGAAAGACTAAAGTGGACAGACTATAGTGGAAAGACTGTAGTGGACAGAATAAAGTGGAGACTATAGTGGAAAGACTAAAGTGGACAGAGAATAGTGGAAAGACTAAAGTGGACAGACTGCAGTTGAAAGACTATAGTGGAAAGACTGAAGTGGACAGAATAAAGTGGAGACTATAGTGGAAAGACTAAAGTGGACAGAGAATAGTAGAGAGACTATAGTGGAAAGACTGTAGTGGACAGAATAAAGTGGAGACTATAGTGGAAAGACTAAAGTGGACAGAGAGTATTGGAAAGACTATAGTGGAAATACTGTAGTGGACAGAATAAAGTGGAGACTATAGCGGAAAGACTAAAGTGGAAAGAATAAAGTGGACAGACTATAGTGGAAAGACTGAAGTGGAAAGACTCAGTGTACAGACTAAAGTGTACACACTGAAGTGGACAGAATAAAGTGGAAAGACTAAAGTGGAAAGACTAAAGTGGACAGACTATAGTGGAAAGACTAACGTGGACAGACTAAAGTGGAAAGATTAAAGTGGAAAGACTAAAGTGGACAGACTATAGTGGAAAGACTATATTGGAAAGACTGTAGTGGACAGAATAAAGTGGAGACTATAGTGAAAGACTAAAGTGGAAAGACTAAAGTGGAGACTATAGTGGAAAGACTAAAGTGGAAAAACTGTAGTGGACAGAATAAAGTGGAGATTATAGTGGAAAGAATAAAGTGGAAAGACGAAAGTGGACAGACTATAGTGGAAAGACTGAAGTGGAAAGACTCAGTGAACAAACTAAAGTGTACACACTGAAGTGGACAGAATAAAGTGGAGACTATAGTGGAAAGACTAAAGTGGAAAGACTAAAGTGGACAGAGAATAGTGGAAAGACTAAAGTGGAAAGACTGTAGTGGACAGAATAAAGTGGAGACTATAGTGGAAAGACTGAAGTGGACAGAGAATAGTGGAAAGACTAAAGTGGACAGATTATAGTGGAAAGACTGTAGTGGACAGAATAAAGTGGAGACTATAGTGGAAAGAATAAAGTGGACAGAGAATAGTGGAAAGACTAAAGTGGACAGACTATAGTGGAAAGACTATAGTGGAAAGACTATAGTGGAAAGACTGTAGTGGACAGAATAAAGTGGAGACTATAGTGGACAGACTGAATTGGAAAGACTAAAGTGGATAGACTATAGTGGAAAGAATAAGTGGACAGACTAAAGTGGAAAAACTAAAGTGGAAAGACTAAAGTGGACAGACTATAGAGGAAAGACAATAGTGGAAAGACTGTAGTGGACAGAAGAAAGTGGAGACTATAGTGGACAGAATAAAGTGGAAAGACTAAAGTGGATAGACTAAAGTGGATAGACTATAGTGGAAAGTCTATAGTGGAAAGACTGTAGTGGACAGAATAAAGTGGAGACTATAGTGGAAAGACTAAAGTGCACAGAGAATAGTGGAAAGACTAAAGTGGACAGACTATAGTGGAAAGACTGTAGTGGACAGAGAATACTGGAAAGACTAAAGTGGACAGACTATGGTGGAAAGACTATCGTGGAAAGACTATAATGCAAAGACTTTAGTGGACAGAATAAAGTGGAGACTATAGTGGAAAGACTAAAGTGGACAGAGAATAGTGGAAAGACTAAAGTGGAAAGACTGTAGTGGACAGAATAAAGTGGAGAGTATAGTGGAAAGACTAAAGTGGACAGACTATAGTGGAAAGACTATAGTGAAAAGACTGTAGTGGACAGAATAAAGTGGAGACTATAGTGGAAAGACTAAAGTGGACAGAGAATAGTGGAAAGACTAAAGTGGACAGACTATAGTGGAAAGACTATAGTGGAAAGACTGTAGTGGACAGAATAAAGTGGAGACTATAGTGGAAAGACTAAAGTGGACAGAGAATAGTGGAAAGACTAAAGTGGACAGACTATAGTGGAAAGACTATAGTGGACAGACTATAGTGGAAAGACTAAAGTGGACAGACTAAAGTGGAAAGAATAAAGTGGACAGACTAATGTGGAAAGACTAAAGTGGAAAGACTAAAGTGGACAGACTATAGTGGAAAGACTATAGTGGAAAGACTGCAGTGGACAGAATAAAGTGGAGAGTATAGTGGAAAGACTAAAGTGGACAGAGAATAGTGGAAAGAATAAAGTGGACAGACTATAGTGGAAAGACTATAGTGGAAAGACTGTAGTGGACAGAATAAGTGGAAAGACTAAAGTGGAAAGACTAAAGTGGATAGCCTATAGTGGAAAGTCTATAGTGGAAAGACTGTAGTGGACAGAATAAAGTGGAGACTATAGTGGAAAGACTAAAGTGCACAGAGAATAGTGGAAAGACTAAAGTGGACAGACTATAGTGGAAAGACTGTAGTGGACAGAGAATACTGGAAAGACTAAAGTGGACAGACTATGGTGGAAAGACTATCGTGGAAAGACTATAGTGGAAAGACTTTAGTGGACAGAATAAAGTGGAGACTATAGTGGAAAGACTAAAGTGGACAGAGAATAGTGGAAAGACTAAAGTGGACAGACTATAGTGGAAAGACTAAAGTGGACAGACTAAAGTGGAAAGACTAAAGTGGAAAGACTAAAGTGGACAGACTATAGTGGAAAGACTATAGTGGAAAGACTGTAGTGGACAGAATAAAGTGGAGAGTATAGTGGAAAGACTAAAGTGGACAGACTATAGTGGAAAGACTATAGTGAAAAGACTGTAGTGGACAGAATAAAGTGGAGACTATAGTGGAAAGACTAAAGTGGACAGAGAATAGTGGAAAGACTAAAGTGGACAAACTATAGTGGAACGACTATAGTGGAAAGACTGTAGTGGACAGAATAAAGTGGAGACTATAGTGGAAAGACTAAAGTGGACAGAGAATAGTGGAAAGACTAAAGTGGACAGACTATAGTGGAAAGACTATAGTGGACAGACTATAATGGAAAGACTAAAGTGGACAGACTAAAGTGGAAAGACTAAAGTGGACAGACTAATGTGGAAAGACTAAAGTGGAAAGACTAAAGTGGACAGACTATAGTGGAAAGACTATAGTGGAAAGACTGCAGTGGACAGAATAAAGTGGAGAGTATAGTGGAAAGACTAAAGTGGACAGAGAATAGTGGAAAGAATAAAGTGGACAGACTATAGTGGAAAGACTATAGTGGAAAGACTGTAGTGGACAGAATAAAGTGGAAAGACTAAAGTGGAAAGACTAAAGTGGACAGACTATAGTGGAAAGACTATAGTGGAAAGACTGTAGTGGACAGAATAAAGTGGAGAGTATAGTGGAAAGACTAAAGTGGACAGAGAATAGTGTAAAGACTAAAGTGGAAAGACTATAGTGGAAAGACTATAGTGAAAAGACTGTAGTGGACAGAATAAAGTGGAGACTATAGTGGAAAGACTAAAGTGGACAGAGAATAGTGGAAAGACTAAAGTGGACAGACTATAGTGGAAAGACTATAGTGGAAAGACTGTAGTGGACAGAATAAAGTGGAGACTATAGTGGAAAGACTAAAGTGGACAGAGAATAGTGGAAAGACTAAAGTGGACAGACTATAGTGGAAAGACTTTAGTGGAAAGACTGTAGTGGACAGAATAAAGTGGAGACTAAAGTGGAAAGAATAAAGTGGACAGAGAATAGTGGAAAGACTAAAATGGACAGACTATAGTGGAAAGACTGAAGTGGACAGACTAAAGTGGAAAGACTAAAGTGGAAAGACTAAAGTGGACAGACTATAGTGGAAAGACTATAGTGGAAAGACTGTAGTGGACAGAATAAAGTGGAGACAATAGTGGAAAGAATAAAGTGGACAGAGAATAGTGGAAAGACTAAAGTGGAGAGACTATAGTGGAAAGACTGTAGTGGACAGAATAAAGTGGAGACTATAGTGGAAAGAATAAAGTGGACAGAGAATAGTGGAAAGACTAAAGTGGACAGACTATAGTGGAAAGACTATAGTGGAAAGACTGAAGTGGACAGAATAAAATGGAGAGTATAGTGGAAAGACTAAAGTGGACAGACTATAGTGGAAAGACTAAAGTGGACAGACTAAAGTGGAAAGACTAAAGTGGAAAGACTAAAGTGGACAGACTATAGTGGAAAGACTATAGTGGAAAGACTGTAGTGGACAGAATAAAGTGGAGAGTATAGTGGAAAGACTAAAGTGGACAGAGAATAGTGGAAAGACTAAAGTGGACAGATAGTGGAAAGACTATAGTGGAAAGACTACAGTGGACAGAATAAAGTGGAGAATATAGTGGAAAGACTAAAGTAGACAGAGAATAGTGGAAAGACTAAAGTGGAAAGACTGTAGTGGACAAAATAAAGTGGAGACTATAGTGGAAAGACTAAAGTGGAAAGACTAAAGTGGACAGACTATAGTGGAAAGACTATAGTGAAAAGACTGTAGTGGACAGAATAAAGTGGAGACTATAGTGGAAAGACTAAAGTGGACAGAGAATAGTGGAAAGACTAAAGTGGACAGAATATAGTGGAAAGACTATAGAGGAAAGACTGTAGTGGACAGAATAAAGTGGAGACTATAGTGGAAAGACTAAAGTGGACAGAGAATATTGGAAAGACTAAAGTGGACAGACTAATGTGGAAAGACTAAAGTGGAAAGACTAAAGTGGACAGACTATAGTGGAAAGACTATAGTGGAAAGACTGTAGTGGACAGAATAAAGTGGAGAGCATAGTGGAAAGACTAAAGTGGACAGGGAATAGTGGAAAGAATAAAGTGGACAGACTATAGTGGAAAGACTATAGTGGAAAGACTGTAGTGGACAGAATAAAGTGGAGACTATAATGGAAAGACTAAAGTAGACAGAAAATAGTGGAAAGACTAAAGTGGAAAGACTGTAGTGGACAGAATAAAGTGGAGACTATAGTGGAAAGACTAAAGTGGACAGAGAATAGTGGAAAGACTAAAGTGGAAAGACTATAGTGGAAAGACTATAGTGGAAAGACTGTCGTGGACAGAATAAAGTGGAGAGTATAGTGGAAAGACTAAAGTGGACAGAGAATAGTGGAAAGACTAAAGTGGACAGACTATAGTGGAAAGACTATAGTGGAAAGACTGTAGTGGACAGAATAAAGTGGAGACTATAGTGGAAAGACTAAAGTGGACAGAGAATAGTGGAAAGACTAAAGTGGAAAGACTATAGTGGAAAGACTATAGTGGAAAGACTGTAGTGGACAGAATAAAGTGGAGACTATAGTGGAAATACTAAAGTGCACAGAGAATAGTGGAAAGACTAAAGTGGACAGACTATAGTGGAAAGACTGTAGTGGACAGAGAATACTGGAAAGACTAAAGTGGACAGACTATGGTGGAAAGACTATCGTGGAAAGACTATAGTGGAAAGACTTTAGTGGACAGAATAAAGTGGAGACTATAGTGGAAAGACTAAAGTGGACAGAGAATAGTGGAAAGACTAAAGTGGACAGACTATAGTGGAAAGACTAAAGTGGACAGACTAAAGTGGAAAGACTAAAGTGGAAAGACTAAAGTGGACAGACTATAGTGGAAAGACTATAGTGGAAAGACTGTAGTGGACAGAATAAAGTGGAGAGTATAGTGGAAAGACTAAAGTGGACAGACTATAGTGGAAAGACTATAGTGAAAAGACTGTAGTGGACAGAATAAAGTGGAGACTATAGTGGAAAGACTAAAGTGGACAGAGAATAGTGGAAAGACTAAAGTGGACAAACTATAGTGGAACGACTATAGTGGAAAGACTGTAGTGGACAGAATAAAGTGGAGACTATAGTGGAAAGACTAAAGTGGACAGAGAATAGTGGAAAGACTAAAGTGGACAGACTATAGTGGAAAGACTATAGTGGACAGACTATAGTGGAAAGACTAAAGTGGACAGACTAAAGTGGAAAGACTAAAGTGGACAGACTAATGTGGAAAGACTAAAGTGGAAAGACTAAAGTGGACAGACTATAGTGGAAAGACTATAGTGGAAAGACTGCAGTGTACAGAATAAAGTGGAGAGTATAGTGGAAAGACTAAAGTGGACAGAGAATAGTGGAAAGAATAAAGTGGACAGACTATAGTGGAAAGACTATAGTGGAAAGACTGTAGTGGACAGAATAAAGTGGAAAGACTAAAGTGGAAAGACTAAAGTGGACAGACTATAGTGGAAAGACTATAGTGGAAAGACTGTAGTGGACAGAATAAAGTGGAGAGTATAGTGGAAAGACTAAAGTGGACAGAGAATAGTGTAAAGACTAAAGTGGAAAGACTATAGTGTAAAGACTATAGTGAAAAGACTGTAGTGGACAGAATAAAGTGGAGACTATAGTGGAAAGACTAAAGTGGACAGAGAATAGTGGAAAGACTAAAGTGGACAGACTATAGTGGAAAGACTATAGTGGAAAGACTGTAGTGGACAGAATAAAGTGGAGACTATAGTGGAAAGACTAAAGTGGACAGAGAATAGTGGAAAGACTAAAGTGGACAGACTATAGTGGAAAGACTTTAGTGGAAAGACTGTAGTGGACAGAATAAAGTGGAGACTAAAGTGGAAAGAATAAAGTGGACAGAGAATAGTGGAAAGACTAAAATGGACAGACTATAGTGGAAAGACTGAAGTGGACAGACTAAAGTGGAAAGACTACAGTGGAAAGACTAAAGTGGACAGACTATAGTGGAAAGACTATAGTGGAAAGACTGTAGTGGACAGAATAAAGTGGAGACAATAGTGGAAAGAATAAAGTGGACAGAGAATAGTGGAAAGACTAAAGTGGAGAGACTATAGTGGAAAGACTGTAGTGGACAGAATAAAGTGGAGACTATAGTGGAAAGATTAAAGTAGACAGAGAATAGTGGAAAGACTAAAGTGGAAAGACTGTAGTGGACAAAATAAAGTGGAGACTATAGTGGAAAGACTAAAGTGGAAAGACTAAAGTGGAAAGACTATAGTGGAAAGACTGTAGTGGACAGAATAAAGTGGAGACTATAGTGGAAAGACTAAAGTGGACAGAGAATAGTGGAAAGACTAAAGTGGACAGACTATAGTGGAAAGACTATAGTGGAAAGACTGTAGTGGACAGAATAAAGTGGAGACTATAGTGGAAAGACTGAATTGGAAAGACTAAAGTGGATAGACTATAGTGGAAAGAATAAGTGGACAGACTAAAGTGGAAAAACTAAAGTGGAAAGACTAAAGTGGACAGACTATAGAGGAAAGACTATAGTGGAAAGACTGTAGTGGACAGAATAAAGTGGAGACTATAGTGGACAGAATAAAGTGGAAAGAATAAAGTGGAAAGACTAAAGTGGATAGACTATAGTGGAAAGTCTATAGTGGAGAGGCTGTAGTGGACAGAATAAAGTGGAGACTATAGTGGAAAGACTAAAGTGGACAGAGAATAGTGGAAAGACTAAAGTGGACAGACTATAGTGGAAAGACTGTAGTGGACAGACTGTAGTGGACAGAAAATAGTGGAAAGGCTAAAGTGGACAGACTATAGTGGAAAGACTGTAGTGGACAGAATAAAGTGGAGACTATAGTGGAAAGACTAAAGTGGACAGAGAATAGTGGAAAGACTAAAGTGGACAGACTATAGTGGAAAGACTAAAGTGGACAGACTATAGTGGAAAGACTATAGTGGAAAGACTGAAGTGGACAGAATAAAATGGAGAGTATAGTGGAAAGACTAAAGTGGACAGACTATAGTGGAAAGACTAAAGTGGACAGACTAAAGTGGAAAGACTAAAGTGGAAAGACTAAAGTGGACAGACTATAGTGGAAAGACTATAGTGGAAAGACTGTAGTGGACAGAATAAAGTGGAGAGTATAGTGGAAAGACTAAAGTGGACAGAGAATAGTGGAAAGACTAAAGTGGACAGACTATAGTGGAAAGACTATAGTGGAAAGACTACAGTGGACAGAATAAAGTGGAGACTATAGTGGAAAGACTAAAGTAGACAGAGAATAGTGGAAAGACTAAAGTGGAAAGACTGTAGTGGACAAAATAAAGTGGAGACTATAGTGGAAAGACTAAAGTGGAAAGACTAAAGTGGACAGACTATAGTGGAAAGACTATAGTGAAAAGACTGTAGTGGACAGAATAAAGTGGAGACTATAGTGGAAAGACTAAAGTGGACAGAGAATAGTGGAAAGACTAAAGTGGACAGAATATAGTGGAAAGACTATAGAGGAAAGACTGTAGTGGACAGAATAAAGTGGAGACTATAGTGGAAAGACTAAAGTGGACAGAGAATAGTGGAAAGACTAAAGTGGACAGACTAATGTGGAAAGACTAAAGTGGAAAGACTAAAGTGGACAGACTATAGTGGAAAGACTATAGTGGAAAGACTGTAGTGGACAGAATAAAGTGGAGAGCATAGTGGAAAGACTAAAGTGGACAGGGAATAGTGGAAAGAATAAAGTGGACAGACTATAGTGGAAAGACTATAGTGGAAAGACTGTAGTGGACAGAATAAAGTGGAGACTATAATGGAAAGACTAAAGTAGACAGAAAATAGTGGAAAGACTAAAGTGGAAAGACTGTAGTGGACAGAATAAAGTGGAGACTATAGTGGAAAGACTAAAGTGGACAGAGAATAGTGGAAAGACTAAAGTGGAAAGACTATAGTGGAAAGACTATAGTGGAAAGACTGTCGTGGACAGAATAAAGTGGAGAGTATAGTGGAAAGACTAAAGTGGACAGAGAATAGTGGAAAGACTAAAGTGGACAGACTATAGTGGAAAGACTATAGTGGAAAGACTGTAGTGGACAGAATAAAGTGGAGACTATAGTGGAAAGACTAAAGTGGACAGAAAATAGTGGAAAGACTAAAGTGGAAAGACTATAGTGGAAAGACTATAGTGGAAAGACTGTAGTGGACAGAATAAAGTGGAGAGTATAGTGGAAAGACTAAAGTGGACAGAGAATAGTGGAAAGACTAAAGTGGACAGACTATAGTGGAAAGAAGTGGACAGAATAAAGTGGAGACTATAGTGGAAAGCTAAAGTAGACAGAGAATAGTGGAAAGACTAAAGTGGAAAGACTGTAGTGGACAAAATAAAGTGGAGACTATAGTGGAAAGACTAAAGTGGAAAGACTAAAGTGGACAGACTATAGTGGAAAGACTATAGTGAAAAGACTGTAGTGGACAGAATAAAGTGGAGACTATAGTGGAAAGACTAAAGTGGACAGAGAATAGTGGAAAGACTAAAGTAGACAGACTATAGTGGAAAGACTATAGTGGAAAGACTGTAGTGGAAAGACTAAAGTGGACAGACTATAGTGGAAAGACTAAAGTGGACAGACTATAGTGGAAAGACTATAGTGGAAAGACTGTAGTGGACAGAATAAAGTGGAGAGTATAGCGGAAAGACTAAAGTGGACAGAGAACAGTGGAAAGACTAAAGTGGACAGACTATAGTGGAAAGACTGTAGTGGACAGAATAAAGTGGAGACTATAGTGGAAAGATTAAAGTAGACAGAGAATAGTGGAAAGACTAAAGTGGAAAGACTGTAGTGGACAAAATAAAGTGGAGACTATAGTGGAAAGACTAAAGTGGAAAGACTAAAGTGGAAAGACTATAGTGGAAAGACTATAGTGGAAAGACTGTAGTGGACAGAATAAAGTGGAGACTATAGTGGAAAGACTAAAGTGGACAGAGAATAGTGGAAAGACTAAAGTGGACAGACTATAGTGGAAAGACTATAGTGGAAAGACTGTAGTGGACAGAATAAAGTGGAGACTATAGTGGAAAGACTGAATTGGAAAGACTAAAGTGGATAGACTATAGTGAAAAGAATAAGTGGACAGACTAAAGTGGAAAAACTAAAGTGGAAAGACTAAAGTGGACAGACTATAGAGGAAAGACTATAGTGGAAAGACTGTAGTGGACAGAATAAAGTGGAGACTATAGTGGACAGAATAAAGTGGAAAGAATAAAGTGGAAAGACTAAAGTGAATGGACTATAGTGGAAAGTCTATAGTGGAAAGGCTGTAGGGGACAGAATAAAGTGGAGACTATAGTGGAAAGACTAAAGTGGACAGAGAATAGTGGAAAGACTAAAGTGGACAGACTATAGTGGAAAGACTGTAGTGGACAGACTGTAGTGGACAGAGAATAGTGGAAAGGCTAAAGTGGACAGACTATAGTGGAAAGACTGTAGTGGACAGAATAAAGTGGAGACTATAGTGGAAAGACTAAAGTGGACAGAGAATAGTGGAAAGACTAAAGTGGACAGACTATAGTGGAAAGACTAAAGTGGACAGACTATAGTGGAAAGACTATAGTGGAAAGACTGTAGTGGACATAATAAAATGGAGAGTATAGTGGAAAGACTAAAGTGGACAGAGAATAGTGGAAAGACTAAAGTGGACAGACTATAGTGGAAAGACTAAAGTGGACAGACTAAAGTGGAAAGAATAAAGTGGAAAGACTAAAGTGGACAGACTATAGTGGAAAGACTATAGTGGAAAGACTGTAGTGGACAGAATAAAGTGGAGAGTATAGTGGAAAGACTAAAGTGGACAGAGAATAGTGGAAAGACTAAAGTGGACAGACTATAGTGGAAAGACTATAGTGGAAAGACTGTAGTGGACAGAATAAAGTGGAGACTATAGTGGAAAGACTAAAGTAGACAGAGAATAGTGGAAAGACTAAAGTGGAAGACTTTAGTGGACAAAATAAAGTGGAGACCATAGTGGAAAGACTAAAGTGGAAAGACTAAAGTGGACAGACTATAGTGGAAAGACTATAGTGAAAAGACTGTAGTGGACAGAATAAAGTGGAGACTATAGTGGAAAGACTAAAGTGGACAGAGAATAGTGGAAAGACTAAAGTGGACAGACTATAGTGGAAAGACTATAGAGGAAAGACTGTAGTGGACAGAATAAAGTGGAGACTATAGTGGAAAGACTAAAGTGGACAGAGAATAGTGGAAAGACTAAAGTGGAAAGACTGTAGTGGACAAAATAAAGTGGAGACTATAGTGGAAAGACTAAAGTGGAAAGACTAAAGTGGACAGACTATAGTGGAAAGACTATAGTGAAAAGACTGTAGTGGACAGAATAAAGTGGAGACTATAGTGGAAAGACTATAGAGGAAAGACTGTAGTGGACAGACTAAAGTGGACAGAGAATAGTGGAAAGACTAAAGTGGACGGACTAATGTGGAAAAACTAAAGTGGAAAGACTAAAGTGGACAGACTATAGTGGAAAGACTATAGTGGAAAGACTGTAGTGGACAGAATAAAGTGGAGAGCATGGTGAAAAGACTAAAGTGGACAGAGAATAGTGGAAAGAATAAAGTGGACAGACTATAGTGGAAAGACTATAGTGGAAAGACTGTAGTGGACAGAATAAAGTGGAGACTATAGTGGAAAGACTAAAGTAGACAGAAAATAGTGGAAAGACTAAAGTGGAAAGACTGTCGTGGACAGAATAAAGTGGAGACTATAGTGGAAAGACTAAAGTAGACAGAGAATAGTGGAAAGACTAAAGTGGACAGACTATAGTGGAAAGACTATAGTGAAAAGACTGTAGTGGACAGAATAAAGTGGAGACTATAGTGGAAAGACTAAAGTGGACAGAGAATAGTGGAAAGACTAAAGTGGACAGACTATAGTGGAAAGACTATAGTGGAAAGACTGTAGTGGACAGAATAAAGTGGAGACTATAGTGGAAAGACTAAAGTGGACAGAGAATAGTGGAAAGACTAAAGTGGAAAGACTATAGTGGAAAGACTGTAGTGGACAAAATAAAGTGGAGAGTATAGTGAAAGACTAAAGTGGACAGGGAATAGTGGAAAGACTAAAATTGACAGACTATAGTGGAAAGACTGTAGTGGACAGAATAAAGTGGAGACTATAGTGGAAATATTAAAGTAGACAGAGAATAGTGGAAAGACTAAAGTGGAAAGACTGTAGTGGACAAAATAAAGTGGAGACTATGGTGGAAAGAGTAAAGTGGAAAGACTAAAGTGGAAAGACTATAGTGGAAAGACTATAGTGGAAAGACTGTAGTGGAAAGAATAAAGTGGAGACTATAGTGGAAAGACTAAAGTGGACAGAGAATAGTGGAAAGACTAAAGTGGACAGACTATAGTGGAAAGACTATAGTGGAAAGACTGTAGTGGACAGAATAAAGTGGAGACTATAGTGGAAAGACTGAATTGGAAAGACTAAAGTGGATAGACTATAGTGGAAAGAATAAGTGGACAGACTAAAGTGGAAAAACTAAAGTGGAAAGACTAAAGTGGACAGACTATAGAGGAAAGACTATAGTGGAAAGACTGTAGTGGACAGAATAAAGTGGAGACTATAGTGGACAGAATAAAGTGGAAAGAATAAAGTGGAAAGACTAAAGTGGATGGACTATAGTGGAAAGTCTATAGTGGAAAGGCTGTAGTGGACAGAATAAAGTGGAGACTATAGTGGAAAGACTAAAGTGGACAGAGAATAGTGGAAAGACTAAAGTGGACAGACTATAGTGGAAAGACTGTAGTGGACAGACTGTAGTGGACAGAGAATAGTGGAAAGGCTAAAGTGGACAGACTATAGTGGAAAGACTGTAGTGGACAGAATAAAGTGGAGACTATAGTGGAAAGACTAAAGTGGACAGAGAATAGTGGAAAGACTAAAGTGGACAGACTATAGTGGAAAGACTAAAGTGGACAGACTATAGTGGAAAGACTATAGTGGAAAGACTGTAGTGGACAGAATAAAATGGAGAGTATAGTGGAAAGACTAAAGTGGACAGAGAATAGTGGAAAGACTAAAGTGGACAGACTATAGTGGAAAGACTAAAGTGGACAGACTAAAGTGGAAAGACTAAAGTGGAAAGACAAAAGTGGACAGACTATAGTTGAAAGACTATAGTGGAAAGACTGTAGTGGACAGAATAAAGTGGAGAGTATAGTGGAAAGACTAAAGTGGAAAGAGAATAGTGGAAAGACTAAAGTGGAAAGACTGTAGTGGACAAAATAAAGTGGAGACTATAGTGGAAAGACTAAAGTGGAAAGACTAAAGTGGACAGACTATAGTGAAAAGACTGTAGTGGACAGAATAAATTGGAGACTATAGTGGAAAGACTAAAGTGGACAGAGAATAGTGGAAAGACTAAAGTGGACAGACTATAGTGGAAAGACTATAGAGGAAAGACTGTAGTGGACAGAATAAAGTGGAGACTATAGTGGAAAGACTAAAGTGGACAGAGAATAGTGGAAAGACTAAAGTGGAAAGACTGTAGTGGACAAAATAAAGTGGAGACTATAGTGGAAAGACTTTCTGTCCAGTGTTAGTCTGCCCACTGAGTCTTTCCACTTCAGTCTTTCCACTATAGTCTGTCCACTTTAGTCTTTCCACTTTAGTCTTTCCACTATAGTCTCCACTTTATTCTGTCCACTATAGTCTATCCACTTTAGTCTTTCCAATTCAGTCTTTCCACTATAGTCTCCACTTTATTCTGTCAACTACTGTCTTTCCACTATAGTCTTTCCACTATAGTCTGTCCACTTTAGTCTTTCCACTATTCTCTGTCCACTTTAGTCTTTCAACTATAGTCTCCACTTTATTCTGTCCACTACTGTCTTTCCACTATAGTCTTTCCACTATAGTCTGTCCACTTTAGTCTTTCCACTATTCTCTGTCCACTTTAGTCTTTCCACTATAGTCTCCACTTTATTCTGTCCACTACAGTCTTTCCACTATAGTCTTTCCACTATAGTCTTTCCACTATAGTCTGTTCACTTTAGTCTTTCCACTATTCTCTGTCCACTTTAGTCTTTCCACTATACTCTCCACTTTATTCTCTCCACTACAGTCTTTCCACTATAGTCTGTCCACTTTAGTCTTTCCACTTTAGTCTTTCCACTTTAGTCTGTCCACTTTAGTCTTTCCACTATAGTCTGTCCACTTTAGTCTTTCCACTATTCTCTGTCCACTTTAGTCTTTCCACTATAGTCTCCACTTTATTCTGTCCACTACAGTCTTTCCACTATAGTCTTTCCACTATAGTCTGTCCACTTTAGTCTTTCCACTTTAGTCTTTCCACTTTAGTCTGTCCACTTTAGTCTTTCCACTATAGTCTGTCCACTTTAGTCTTTCCACTATTCTCTGTCCACTTTAGTCTTTCCACTATAGTCTCCACTTTATTCTGTCCACTAAAGTCTTTCCACTATAGTCTTTCCACTATAGTCTGTACACTTTAGTCTTTCCAGTATTCTCTGTCCACTACAGTCTTTCCACTATAGTCTGTCCACTTTAGTCTTTCCACTATTCTCTGTCCACTTTAGTCTTTCCACTATAGTGTCCACTTTATTCTGTCCACTACAGTCTTTCCACTATAGACTTTCCACTATAGTCTGTCCACTTTAGTCTTTCCACTTTAGTCTTTCCACACTAGTCTGTCCACTTTAGTCTTTCCACTTTAGTCTGTCCACTTTAGTCTTTCCACTATAGTCTGTCCACTATAGTCTTTCCACTATAGTCTGTCCACTTTAGTCTTTCCACTATTCTCTGTCCACTTTAGTCTTTCCACTATAGTCTCCACTTTATTCTGTCCACTACAGTCTTTCCACTATAGTCTTTCCACTATAGTCTGTCCAGTTTAGTCTTTCCACTATTCTCTGTCCACTTTAGTCTTTCCACTATAGTCTCCACTTTATTCTGTCCACTACAGTCTTTTCACTATAGTCTTTCCACTATAGTCTGTCCACTTTAGTCTTTCCACTATACTCTCCACTTTATTCTGTCCACTACAGTCTTTCCACTATAGTCTTTCTACTATAGTCTGTCCACTTTAGTCTTTCCACTTTAGTCTTTCCACTTTAGTATGTCCACTTTAGTCTTTCCACTATAGTCTGTCCACTTTAGCTTTCCACTATTCTCTGTCCACTTTAGTCTTTCCACTATAGTCTCCACTTTATTCTGTCCACTAAAGTCTTTCCACTATAGTCTTTCCACTATAGTCTGTCCACTTCAGTCTTTCCAGTATTCTCTGTCCACTACAGTCTTTCCACTATAGTCTGTCCACTTTAGTCTTTCCACTTTAATCTTTCCACTTTAGTCTGTCAACTTTAGTCTTTCCACTATAGTCTGTCCACTTTAGTCTTTCCACTTTATTCTGTCCACTTCAATGTGTACACTTTAGTCTGTCCACTGAGTCTTTCCAGTTCAGTCTTTCCACTATAGTCTGTCCACTTTTGTCTTTCCACTTTAGTCTTTCCACTATAGTCTCTACTTTATTCTGTCCACTAAAGTCTTTACACTTTAGTCTTTCCAATACTCTCTGTCCACTTTAGTCTTTCCACTTTCGTCTTTCCACCATACTCTCCACTTTATTCTGTCCACTACAGTCTTTTCACTATAGTCTTTCCACTATAGTCTGTCCACTTTAGTCTTTCCACTATACTCTCCACTTTATTCTGTCCACTACAGTCTTTCCACTATAGTCTTTCCACTATAGTCTGTCCACTTTAGTCTTTCCACTATACTCTCCACTTTATTCTGTCCACTACAGTCTTTCCACTATAGTCTTTCCACTATAGTCTGTCCACTTTAGTCTTTCCACTTTAGTCTTTCCACTTTAGTATGTCCACTTTAGTCTTTCCACTATAGTCTGTCCACTTTAGCTTTCCACTATTCTCTGTCCACTTTAGTCTTTCCACTATAGTCTCCACTTTATTCTGTCCACTAAAGTCTTTCCACTATAGTCTTTCCACTATAGTCTGTCCACTTCAGTCTTTCCAGTATTCTCTGTCCACTATAGTCTTTCCACTATAGTCTGTCCACTTTAGTCTTTCCACTTTAGTCTTTCCACTTTAGTCTGTCCACTTTAGTCTTTCCACTATAGTCTGTCCACTTTAGTCTTTCCACTATTCTCTGTCCACTTTAGTCTTTCCACTTTAGTGTTTCCACTATAGTCTCGACATTATTCTGTCCACTACAGTCTTTCCAATATAGTCTCTCCACTATAGTCTGTCCACTTTAGTCTTTCCACTTTAATCTTTCCACTTTAGTCTGTCAACTGTAGTCTTTCCACTATAGTCTGTTCACTTTAGTCTTTCCACTTTATTCTGTTCACTTCAATGTGTACACTTTAGTCTGTCCACTGAGTCTTTCCAGTTCAGTCTTTCCACTATAGTCTGTCCACTTTTGTCTTTCCACTTTAGTCTTTCCACTATAGTCTCTACTTTATTCTGTCCACTACAGTCTTTCCACTTTAGTCTTTCCAATACTCTCTGTCCACTTTAGTCTTTCCACTATAGTCTCCACTTTATTTTGTCCACTTTAGTCTTTCCACTTTAATCTTTCATCTTTAGTCTCCACTTTATTCTGTCCACTACAGTCTTTCTACTTTAGTCTTTCCACTATTCTCTGTCCACTTTAGTCTTTCCACTACAGTCTGTCCACTTTAGTTTTTCCACTATTCTCTGTCCACTTTAGTCTTTCCACTTTAGTCTTTCCACTATAGTCTCCACTTTATTCTGTACACTACAGTCTTTCCACTATAGTCTTTCCACTATAGTCTGTCCACTTTAGTCTTTCCACGTTAATCTTTCCACTTTAGTCTGTCCACTTTAGTCTTTCCACTATAGTCTGTCCACTTTAGTCTTTCCACTTTAGTCTTTCCACTTTATTCTGTCCACTTCAGTGTGTACACTTTAGTCTGTCCACTGAGTCTTCCCACTTCAGTCTTTCCACTATAGTCTGTCCACTTTAGTCTTTCCACTTTAGTCTTTCCACTATAGTCTCCACTTTATTCTGTCCACTACAGTCTTTCCACTTTCGTCTTTCCACTATTCTCTGTCCACTTTAGTCTTTTCACTATATTCTCCACTTTATTCTGTCCACTAGAGTCTTTCCACTATAGTCTTTCCACTTTAGTCTTTCCACTATTTTCTGTCCACTTTAGTCTTTCCACTTTATTCTTTCCACTATAGTCTCCACTTTCTTTGTCCACTATAGTCTTTCCACTATAGTCTTTCCACTATCGTCTGTCTTCTTTAGTCTTTCCACTAATCTCTGTCCACTTTAGTCTTTCCACTATAGTCTCCACTTTATTCTGTCCACTACAGTCTTTCCTCTATAGTCTTTCCACTATAGTCGGTCCACTTTAGTCTTTCCACTTTAGTCTTTCCACTTTTGTCTGTCCAATTTAGTCTTTCCACTATAGTCTGTCCACTTTAGTCTTTCCTCTATTCTCCACTTTAGTCTTTCCACTTTAGTCTTTCCACTATAGTCCCCACTTTATTCTGTCCACTACAGTCTTTCCTCTATTGTCTTTCCACTATAGTCTGTCCACTTTAGTCTTTCCACTTTAGTCTTTCCACTTTATTCTGTCCACTTTAGTCTTTCCACTATAGTCTGTCCACCCTAGTCTTTTCGCTTTAGTCTGTCCACTTAGTCTTTCCACTAGAGTCTGCCCACTTTAATCTTTCCACTTTAGTCTGTCCACTTTAGTCTTTCCACTTTAGTCATTTCCACTATCGTCTGCCCACTTTAGTCTTTCCACTCTAGTCAGTCCACTTTAGTCTTTCCACTGTCTTTCCACTATAGTCTTTTCACTTCAGTTTGTCCACTTTAGTCTTTCCACTGTAGTCTGTCCACTTTAGTCTTTCCACTATAGTCTTTCTACTTTAGTCTGTGTCCACATAGTCTTTCCACTTCAGTCTTTCCAGTATAGTCTGTCCACTTTAGTCTTTCAACTATAATCTCCACTTTATTCTGTCCACTACAGTCTTTCCACTTTAGTCTTTCCACTATTCTCTGTCCACTTTAGTCTTTCCACTATAGTCTCCACTTTATTCTGTCCACTACAGTCTTTCCACTATAGTCTTTCCACTATAGTCTGTCCACTTTAGTCTTTCCACTATTCTCTGTCCACTTTAGTCTTTCCACCATAGTCTCCACTTTATTCTGTCCACTACAGTCTTTCCACTATAGTCTGTCCACTTTAGTCTTTCCAATTTAGTTTTTCCACTTTAGTCTGCCCACTTCAGTCTTTCCACTATAGTCTGTCCACTTTAGTATTTCCTTTTTAGTCTTTCCACTATAGTCACCACTTTATTCTGGCCACTACAGTCTTACCACTATAGTCTTTCCACTATAGTCTGTCCACTTTAGTCTTTCCACTATTCTCTGTCCACTTTAGTCTTTCCACTATAGTCTCCACTTTATTCTGTCCAGTACAGTGTTTCCACTATAGTCTTTCCACTATAGTCTGTCCACTTTAGTCTTTCCACTTTAGTTTTTCCACTTTAGTCTGTCCACTTCAGTCTTTCCACTATAGTCTATCCACTTTAGTCTTTCTACTTTAGTCTTCCCACTATAGTCTCCACTTTATTCTGTCCACTATAGTCTTTCCACTATAGTCTTTCCACTATAGTCTATCCACTTTAGTCTTTCCACTATTCTCTGTCCACTTTAGTCTTTCCACTATAGTCTCCACTTTATTCTGTCCACTACAGTCTTTCCACTATAGTCTTTCCACTATAGTCTGTCCACTTTAGTCTTTCCACTTTAGTCTTTCCACTATAGTCTCCACTTTATTCTGTCCACTACAGTCTTTCCACTTTAGTCTTTCCACTATTCTCTGTCCACTTTAGTCTTTCCACTATAGTCTCCACTTTATTCTGTCCACTTCAGTGTGTATACTTTAGTCTGTTCACTGAGTCTTTCCACTTCAGTCTTTCCACTATAGTCTGTCCACTTTAGTCTTTCCACTTTATTCTGTCCACTACAGTCTTTCCACTTTAGTCTTTCCAATACTCTCTGTCCACTTTAGTCTTTCCACTTTAGTCTTTTCACTATACTCTCCACTTTATTCTGTCCACTACAGTCTTTCCACTATAGTCTGTCCACTTTAGTCTTTCCACTTTAGTCTTTCCACTATAGTCTGTCCACTTTAGTCTTTCCACTATTCTCTGTCCACTTTAGTCTTTACACTTTAGTGTTTCCACTATAGTCTACACATTATTCTGTCCACTACAGTCTTTCCAATATAGTCTTTCTACTATAGTCTGTCCACTTTAGTCTTTCCACTTTAATCTTTCCACTTTAGTCTGTCAACTTAAGTATTTCCACTATTGTCTGTCCACTTTAGTCTTTCCACTTTATTCTGTCCACTTCAGTGTGTACACTTTAGTCTGTCCACTGAGTCTTTCCAGTTCAGTCTTTCCACTATAGTCTGTCCACTTTAGTCTTTACACTTTAGTCTTTCCACTATAGTCTCTACTTTATTCTGTCCACTACAGTCTTTCCACTTTAGTCTTTCCAATACTCTCTGTCCACTTTAGTCTTTCCACTATAGTCTCCACTTTATTCTGTCCACTACAGTCTTTCCACTATAGTCTCTCCACTATAGTCTGTCCACTTTAGTCTTTCCACTATTCTCTGTCCACTTTAGTCTTTCCACTATATTCTTTCCACTACAGTCTGCCCACTTTAGTCTTTCCACTATTCTCTGTCCACTTTAGTCTTTCCACTATAGTGTCCACTTTATTCTGTCCACTACAGTCTTTCCACTATAGTCTTTCCACTATAGTCTGTCCACTTTAGTCTTTCCACTTTAGTTTTTCCACTTTAATCTTTCCACTATAGTCTGTCCACTTTAGTCTTTCCACTATTCTCTGTCCACTTTAGTCTTTCCACCATAGTCTCCACTTTATTCTGTCCACTAAAGTCTTTCCACTATAGTCTTTCCACTATAGTCTGTCCACTTTAGTCTTTCCACTTTAGTTTTTCCACTTTAGTCTGTCCACTTTAGTCTTTCCACTATAGTCTATCCACTTTAGTCTTTCCACTTTAGTCTTTCGACTTTATTCTGTCCACTTCATTATGTACACTTTAGTCTGTCCACTGAGTCTTTCCACTTCAGTCTTTCCACTATAGTCTGTCCACTTTAGTCTTTCCACTTTAGTTTTTCCACTATAGTCTCCACTTTATTCTGTCCACTACAGTCTTTCCAATTTAGTCTTTCCACTATTTTCTGTCCACTTTAGTCTTTCCACTATAGTCTCCACTTTATTCTGTACACTACAGTCTTTCCACTATAGTGTGTCCACTTTAGTCTTTCCACTATTCTCTGTCCACTTTAGTCTTTCCACTATAGTCTCCACTTTATTCTGTCCACTACACTCTTTCCACTATAGTCTTTCCACTATAGTCTGTCCACTTTAGTCTTTCCACTTTAGTTTTTCCACTTTAGTCTGTCCACTTCAGTCTTTCCACTATAGTCTGTCCACTTTAGTCTTTCCCACTTTAGTCTTTCCACTATAGTCTCCACTTTATTCTGTCCACTACAGTCTTTCCACTTTAGTCTTTCCAATACTCTCTGTCCACTTTAGTCTTTCCACTTTAGTCTTTCCACTATACTCTCCACTTTATTCTGTCCACTACAGTCTTTCCACTATAGTCTTTCCACTATTCTCTGTCCACTTTAGTCTTTCCACTTTAGTGTTTTCACAGTAATGAATGAGTACTCGAAGGGTGAACACCACAATCTATTTATCGGATTGCAGAGCCAGCAGAGAACCTTCGAAGACGCCCTGTCCTGAGCGATATCAGGACACGCATTAAAACTCTTGTTGCCGGAGCTATATTGTTGGCACAAAGCAAGGTATATCGTTTATTATTAGTAGGCTTTAAGGATGGTCAACGAGGATAGCAGTATGTCAGAGGCGAGTTTACCTAATCCTTCGGAAATTGGTACTATTATGGAGAAGCTGAACGCTATGAGCACACAACTTGGAACTCTAGTTTCGATGGTAGAGTCGGTTCAGCAATTACGAAAAGACTTTTCTTCATTATCGATGAGTTTAGAGACAGGCCTGGCAGGGGTAACCGTCCGCACAGATGAGTTGGAACATGAGGTGTCATCTTTACGTAGGGATGTCATCAAAAATCAGACAAAAATAGACCGTATGGAAGCTGAATTGAAACGGTCGAACTTGATCCTGTACAATTTTGATCCTATTCGAAAAGGCCCATCGCTTCGTCATGACATCTTGCAATGTTTGAACAGTGTCATCCCTAACTTACGTATGGCGAATTCAGACCTAAAGGATATTTTCCGTTTGCCGGCCGCACGTGGTATCCGCCCTGTACTTCTCAAATTATCGTCTGTTGATTTGAGAAACGCAATCTTAAAATCATATTCAGCACTTAGGAGCGTGTCACTTGCTGCAGCTCCAGATTATACTGAACGCAAATTACTAGCCCGGAATAAACTGAAACCAGTTTTGGCGAGAGCCAGAGAGGAAGGACAGAGTGACGTCAGACTAAGGGGTACGAAGCTCTACATAGGTCAGCGCGTATTTGTGTTTGATAGTGCGAATGGCAAAGTGATGGAAGAACCAAATAGAGGGCAGCGGAGTAGAGATGAAGCCAGGGAGAGAGAGTGGAGCCACTATTGTCTGTCCACTTTAGTCTTTCCACTTTATTCTGTCCACTTCAGTGTGTACACTTTAGTCTGTCCACTGAGTCTTTCCAGTTCAGTCTTTCCACTATAGTCTGTCCACTTTAGTCTTTCCACTTTAGTGTTTCCACTATAGTCTCTACTTTATTCTGTCCACTTCAGTCTTTCCACTTTAGTCTTTCCAATACTCTCTGTCCACTTTAGTCTTTCCACTATAGTCTCCACTTTATTCTGTCCACTACAGTCTTTCCACTATAGTCTCTCCACTATAGTCTGTCCACTTTAGTCTTTCCACTTTAGTCTTTCCACTATAGTCTCCACTTTATTCTGTCCACTACAGTTTTTCCACTATAGTCTTTCCACTATTCTCTGTCCACTTTAGTCTTTTCACTATAGCCTACACTTTATTCTGTCCACTACAGTCTTTCCACTATATTCTTTCCACTACAGTCTGCCAACTTTAGTCTTTCCACTATTCCCTGTCCACTTTAGTCTTTCCACTATAGTGTCCACTTTATTCTGTCCACTACAGTCTTTCCACTATAGTCTTTCCACTATAGTCTGTCCACTTTAGTCTTTCCACTTTAGTTTTTCCACTTTAATCTTTCCACTATAGTCTGTCCACTTTAGTCTTTCCACTATTCTCTGTCCACTTTAGTCTTTCCACCATAGTCTCCACTTTATTCTGTCCACTAAAGTCTTTCCACTATAGTCTTTCCACTATAGTCTGTCCACTTTAGTCTTTCCACTTTAGTTTTTCCACTTTAGTCTGTCCACTTTAGTATTTCCACTATAGTCTATCCACTTTAGTCTTTCCACTTTAGTCTTTCGACTTTATTCTGTCCACTTCATTATGTACACTTTAGTCTGTCCACTGAGTCTTTCCACTTCAGTCTTTCCACTATAGTCTGTCCACTTTAGTCTTTCCACTTTAATTTTTCCACTATAGTCTCCACTTTATTCTGTCCACTACAGTCTTTCCAATTTAGTCTTTCCACTATTTTCTGTCCACTTTAGTCTTTCCACTATAGTCTCCACTTTATTCTGTACACTACAGTCTTTCCACTACAGTGTGTCCACTTTAGTCTTTCCACTATTCTCTGTCCACTTTAGTCTTTCCACTATAGTCTCCACTTTATTCTGTCCACTACAGTCTTTCCACTATAGTCTTTCCACTATAGTCTGTCCACTTTAGTCTTTCCACTTTAGTTTTTCCACTTTAGTCTGTCCACTTCAGTCTTTCCACTATAGTCTGTCCACTTTAGTCTTTCCACTTTAGTCTTTCCACTATAGTCTCCACTTTATTCTGTCCACTACAGTCTTTCCACTTTAGTCTTTCCAATACTCTCTGTCCACTTTAGTCTTTCCACTTTAGTCTTTCCACTTTAGTCTGTCCACTTTAGTCTTTCCACTATAGTCTGTCCACTTTAGTCTTTCCACTATTCTCTGTCCACTTTAGTCTTTCCACTTTAGTGTTTTCACAGTAATGAATGAGTACTCGCAGGGTGAACACCACAATCTATTTATCGGATTACAGAGCCAGCAGAGAACCTTCGAAGACGCCCTGTCCTGAGCGATATCAGGACACGCATTAAAACTCTTGTTGCCGGAGCTATATTGTTGGCACAAAGCAAGGTATATCGTTTATTATTAGTAGGCCTTAAGGATGGTCAACGAGGATAGCAGTATGTCAGAGGCGAGTTTACCTAATCCTTCGGAAATTGGTACTATTATGGAGAAGCTGAACGCTATGAGCACACAACTTGGAACTCTAGTTCCGATGGTAGAGTCGGTTCAGCAATTACGAAAAGACTTTTCTTCATTATCGATGAGTTTAGAGACAGGCCTGGCAGGGGTAACCGTCCACACAGATGAGTTGGAACATGAGGTATCATCTTTAGGTAGGGATGTCATCAAAAATCAGACAAAAATAGACCGTATGGAAGCTGAATTGAAACGGTCGAACTTGATCCTGTACAATTTTGATCCTATTCGAAAAGGCCCATCGCTTCGTCATGACATCTTGCAATGTTTGAACAGTGTCATCCCTAACTTACGTATGGCGAATTCAGACCTAAAGGATATTTTCCGTTTGCCGACCGCACGTGGTATCCGCCCTGTACTTCTCAAATTATCGTCTGTTGATTTGAGAAACGCAATCTTAAAATCATATTCAGCACTTAGGAGCGTGTCACTTGCTGCAGCTCCAGATTATACTGAACGCAAATTACTAGCCCGGAATCAACTGAAACCAGTTTTGGCGAGAGCCAGAGAGGAAGGACAGAGTGACATCAGACTAAGGGGTACGAAGCTCTACATAGGTCAGCGCGTATTTGTGTTTGATAGTGCGAATGGCAAAGTGATGGAAGAACCAAATAGAGGGCAGCGGAGTAGAGATGAAGCCAGGGAGAGAGAGTGGAGCAGTGATGGAGTTTCTGTGAGTGAGTCGCGTGAAAGGGCAGCATCTGACGTTTCAGATGCAAGCATTACTACCGTGGTACAGGGGAGGGAAAACCAGATGTACACCCCAGTTTTCGGGTCAAGGGCAGCGGAGCAAGTGGTTGGGTTCCAGCAGAATAAGCGGAACAGGGATGAAACATTCAGTCCAAGCCCTAGTGATGTGCAACCAAGCATCCGCGATCCCCCTACAAGGGGAAATTACCATGGTCCAAGGTTTTATCGTGACTACAATAGAGGCCTTAATGATAGGTCTAGAGGCCACAGACAAACAAGTCGGGGGCGAGGTAGGCCATGGGCCAATGCGGAACCGAGACAGCTTTTTAGACAGGAAAACGATTTCGCCCTTGATCCGCCATCCGGGTTTGCCCCTGATAGTGAACGTGACGTCGCATAGGGCAGTGAGGGCCATGTGCGTAGTTTAAGGTTTGTGCACTGGAACGTCCAAGGTTTGAATGATCAGAAAATAAAGTCGCTTTGTGAGGTTAAGAAATGGGATCTTATAAGTTTAGTAGAGACATGGAAGGATTCTTCAATTTTGAGTGTTGAGTTTGATTGTTTTGATGTTTGTAGAAAGAAAAGTAGGAACGGCCGTACATATGGTGGAGTAGCAATTTTAGTGAGAAAAGGTATATTTAGTCAGTGTATAAAATTACATAGTACGTCAGAAAATGTTGTATGGATTAGATGTGAAGCACCGCATATGCAGTTATTAGTTTGTAGTGTGTATGTTCCTCCAGAAACAAGCAGCTATACTGGTAAAGAAGATACTTGGGAAATGTTGTTTTCGGAGACATTTAAATACCGAAAAAAATTTAGTAATCATAGTCTTGTTGTTTTAGGAGACTTTAATGCGTACGTTCGAGACCAATTTGAAAATTGGGCAGAGGATACACAGCTTGAGGATGATGCCCACCAGAAGGAGTTGTATGAGGAGTTATTTGGAAAGAGGAGGAGTAAGGACCTGGGGCGAAAGAAAAACAAGTGGGGAAATAAGCTTTTGGATTACGGAGGTACCGAAAATTTGGTTATTTTAAATGGTAGGCTTGGGAAAGATAAGAATGTAGGAAATCACACGTGTTATGCATCGGGAGCTCCGAGCATAGTAGATTATATTTTGGTAAGCATGTCTCTTTGGCCTCTGTGTGAGGGGTTCGAGGTGTTGAATGTAGTTGGGTCGGACCATGTCCCAATATCGCTAGATTTAAAGATGGTGTTAGGACCAAGGGTAAGTAATGCTAGGGATATTTTAGAAGAGGAGTCAGATGGTGTTGTAGTAGGTGTAAATAGACCTCTAAAGGTAGATGGCATGTCAGAAGAAGTAATAGTAAGTAGCCTAGGGGTAGGACAGATAGAAGAACACATAGGTATTTGGTATGAGAAGGTAAAGAATGGAGAAATAGAAGAGGTTGTGTCTCAGGTTACTTCAATTATGTATAGGATAGCTGATAGTAGTGTTACAAAAACGAAGAAAGATAAAAGAATTCGGAAGGATTTTTTTGATGAAGAATGTGTGCAGAAAAGGAAGCATTTGGTTGAGGCGCTGGTGAAGTTAAAGGAGGTAGGACAAGATGGTAGGTTAAGTGAATATCGTAAAATTAGGAAAGAATATAAAAAGATGTTGAAGGACAAGAAACATAAGATAGAAGTTGAGAGAAATAAGGAAATAGTAAAATGTTATAAAGATAAGGATAGCAAAGAATTTTGGAAAGGAATCAGGGCCGCTACGGAAACGAAGCAAGAAGACTTTACCCCGCGGGCTGAGTCATGGCCCGAGTATCTTGTAGGTAATGAACCTGATGGGGAAACGTTGAGAGGTGAGATTTCGACTTCTTTGAAGAAAGTGGTACCATACCCGATGAAGGAGATAGACTATCAATTAGTAAGTAAAATAGAGGAGGAGGAGATTTGGAAGTCCATGAAGAAAATGAAAGGTAGGTCAGCCCCTGGAGTAGATGGAATCCCTGCAGTGATTTGGAAATGGGGAAGAGTTTATCTTCTCCCAGTTTTGGCGTTAATTTTTTCGGTTATACTAGAGAAAGCTAGTGGGCCACACGCGTGGAGTACTTCAATTATGATACCAATATTTAAGAAAGGGGACAGAAGCGACCACAAAAACTACAGAGGAATACATTTAGGAAATGCGGTAAGTAAGATTTTTTGTAAAGTGATAGATTTTCGGTTAAAAAATTTACTAGAAAAAAGTGAGATTTTAAATCCAGCGCAGGCTGGTTTTAGGGAAGGGTTCAGCACGCTTAACCAAATTTTCATATTAAATGTGTTAATTAGAAAGTACACGAGAGGCAAGGGTGGTAAGCTATACTTAGCATTTGTAGACTTGAAAGGAGCATTCGACAATGTGAATAGAAATTTGTTGATTGAAGTATTGGTAGACTTGGGTCTTCCAAATTTATTTGTAGCTTTGATTGTAGAAATGTACATGAGTATTAAGGTGGTGGTGCGAGTGGCGAAGAAGTTTTCAAGAAGTGTGAAATCTAAGATGGGTGTGAAACAAGGTTGCACTCTTTCGCCAAAATTATTCGCATTATTCATAAATGATGTAGTACAGTTCATGACGAATAGTTCGGCTCCAACAGTGACGGTAGATATCATGTCCCTTTGTACTTTGTTATTTGCTGACGACCTAACACTGGTGGCGGATTCTAGTATTAACCTTCAGAAACTTATAAACATATTAGAGCTATATTTAAAAAAGAAAGAGCTAGCACTGAATGTTAGCAAAACAGCTGTGATGGTGTTTAGAAAAGGTGGTAGATTGAAAGAAGGTGAATATGGAGGGAAGCACCTAGAAGTAAAGGAAGAATGGGTGTATTTGGGGTGTAAATTGCGAGCAAAAGGAGGAATATTTGGAAAACATGTGAAACAGGCGGAGATGAAGGGGAAAAGGTGTGTTGATTTAGTTCTAAGAAGCCATTTGAAAGATATTAATAACATTAAGATACAGAAAGAGGTATTTTACACGAAGGTATTGCCGGTTATGCATTACGCATCAGAAGTTTGGGGGTTTCAAAAGGCAGGTAAGTTGGAGCAGATACAGTTAGATTATTTTAAAAGATCGTTAGGACTGGGTAGTAGGACTAATAGTTTAGTTGTTAGGGGTGACCTAGGTTTAGGAAGTTTAAGAGGTAGGCGTTTAGTGACTATGGTCAGTTTTTGGGAGAAGATAATTCGTCTCCCACGTGTTAGAATGTTGAAAGCAGCGTATCTGGAGTCCCTTCGGGACACAAGTAAGGAGTCATGGGCGTCTCAGGTTAAGAAAATTTTAGATGAGTGCGGGGTCGGTGATAGGTGGAATGAGGGTATTGGTCATGAGTTGGAGTTAGGGACAGTAGCTAGAGAAGTAAAAAGTATACTTCGGGACCAGGAAATTCAGAGGTGGCAGGTGGATAGAGATAGTTCAAAATCGTTAAGGTTTTATACAGAGGCGAAAGAGACATGGGGTGAATGTGTTTATTTTAAAGCGGGTTTAAACAAGGAGGAACTGAAATTATTAATTAGTATGCGTGCTGATATTTTACCCCTGGGGGATAGGAGGAGGTACACGGGTAGGTTGATTGGGAGAATTGGTCCTTACTTCTGCCCGATGTGTGGAGATATGAATGAGTGTGTGCGACATCTTATGTGTGATTGTAGGGAATTGAATGACTTGAGAAGTGAAATATTTCGAGTAAATGAGTGTGATAGGGAATGGATGGAGCAAATGTTTAAGAGCGAGTGTTATGCTACTATAAAGAAAGTGGGTAGATTCCTCAAGCTGTCAATGATGCACAGAGAACATTTTTTGTAGTTCTAGTAGAAAGTGGGTAGATTCCTAAAGCTGTCAATGATGCACAGAGAACATTTTTGTAGTTCTAGTAGTGGCTAGAAATAAGTTCGTCAATTTTGTTTGTTTTTTTCTGATTGTATTGCCATGGCCCTTGGGCTTTTAGTGTAATAAATATCATATCATATCATATCATATACTCTCCACTTTATTCTGTCCACTAGAGTCTTTCCACTATAGTCTTTCCACTATAGTCTGTCCACTTTAGTCTTTCCACTTTAGTCTTTCCAATTTAGTCTGTCCACTTTAGTCTTTCCATTATAGTCTGTCCACTTTAGTCTTTCCACTATTCTCTGTCCACTTTAGTCTTTCCACTTTAGTCTTTCCACTATAGTCTTTCCACTATAGTCTTTCGACTATAGTCTGTCCACTTTAGTCTTTCCACTTTAATCATTCCACTTTAGTCTGTCCACTTTAGTCTTTCCACTATAGTCTGTCCACTTTAGTCTTTCCACTTTCGTCTTTCCACTTTATTCTGTCCACTTCAGTGTGTACACTTTAGTCTGTCCACTGAGTCTTTCCACTTCAGTCTTTCCACTATAGTCTGTCCACTTTAGTCTTTCCACTTTAGTCTTTCCACTTTATTCTGTCCACTACAGTCTTTCCAATACTCTCTGTCCACTTTAGTCTTTCCACTTTAGTCTTTCCACTATAGTCTCCACTTTAGTCTTTCCACTATTCTCTGTCCACTTTAGTCTTTCCACTTTAGTCTTTCTACGATGGTCTCCACTTTATTCTGTCCACTACAGTCTTTCCACTTTAGTCTTTCCACTTTAATCTTTCCACTTTAGTCGGTCCACTTTAGTCTTTCCACTATAGTCTGTCCACTTTAGTCTTTCCACTTTAGTCTTTCGACTTTATTCTGTCCACTTCAGTGTGTACACTTTAGTCTGTCCACTTAGTCTTTCCACTTCAGTCTTTCCACTATAGCCTGTCCACTTTAGTCTTTCCACTTTAGTCTTTCCACTATAGTCTCCACTTTATTCTGTCCACTACAGTCTTTCCACGTTAGTCTTTTCATTTCTTTCTGTCCACTTTAGTTTTTCCACTATAGTCTCCACTTTATTCTGTCCACTACAGTCTTTCCTCTATAGTCTTTCCACTATGGTCTGTCCACTTTAGTCTTTCCACTTTAGTCTTTAAACTATAGTCTCCACTTTATTCTGTCCACTACAGTCTTTCCACTTTCGTCTTTCCACTATTCTCTGTCCACTTTAGTCTTTCCACTATAGTCTCCACTTTATTCTGTCCACTACAGTCTTTCCACTATAGTCTTTCCACTTTAGTCTGTCCACTTTAGTCTTTCCACTATTCTCTGTCCATTTTAGTCTTCCACTTTATTCTTTCCACTATAGTCTCCACTTTATTCTGTCCCCTACAGTCGTTCCACAATAGTCTTTCCACTATCGTCTGTCCACTTTAGTCTTTCCACTAATCTCTGTCCACTTTAGTCTTTCCACTATAGTCTCTACTTTATTCTGTCCACTTTAGTCTTTCCACTTTAGTCATTACCACTATCGTCTGTCCACTTTAGTCTTTCCACTTTAGTCTGTCCACTTTAGTCTTTCCACTATAGTCAGTCCACTTTAATCTTTCCACTTTAGTCTTTCCACTTTAGTCTGTCCACTTTAGTCTGTCCACTATTGTCTGTCCACTTGAGTCTTTCCACTTTAGTCTTTCCACTTTAGTCTGTCCACTTCAGTCTTTCCACTATAGTCTGTCCACTTTAGTCTTTCCACTTTAGTCTTTCCACTATAGTCTCCACTTTATTCTGTCCACTACAGTCTTTCCACTATAGTCTTTCCACTATAGTCTGTCCACTTTAGTCTTTCCACTATTCTCTGTCCACTTTAGTTTTTCCACTATACTCTCCACTTTATTCTGTCCACTACAGTCTTTCCACTATAGTCTTTCCACTATAGTCTGTCCACTTTAGTCTTTCCACTTTAGTCTTTCCAATTTAGTCCGTCCACTTTAGTCTTTCCACTATAGTCTGTATACTTTAGTCTTTCCACTATTCTCTGTCCACTTTAGTCTTTCCACTTTAGTCTTTCCACTATAGTCTCCACTTTATTCTGTCTACTACAGTCTTTCCACTATAGTCTTTCCACTATAGTGTGTCCACTTTAGTCTTTCCACTTTATTCAGTCCACTTCAGTGTGTAAAATTTAGTCTGTCCACTGAGTCTTTCCACTTCAGTCTTTCAACTATAGTCTGTCCACTTTAGTCTTTCCACTTTAGTCTTTCCACTTTATTCTGTCCACTACAGTCTTTCCACTTTAGTCTTTCCACTATAGTCTCCACTTTAGTCTTTCCACTATTCTCTGTCCACCTTAGTCTTTCCACTTTAGTCTTTCCACTATAGTCTCCACTTTATTCTGTCCACTACAGTCTTTCCACTATAGTCTTTCCACTATAGTCTGTCCACTTTAGTCTTTCCACTATAGTCTCCACTTTATTCTGTCCACTACAGTCTTTCCACTTTAGTCTTTCCAATACTCTCTGTCCACTTTAGTTTTTCCACTATAGTCTCCACTTTATTCTGTCCACTACAGTCTTTCCTCTATAGTCTTTCCACTATAGTCTGTCCACTTTAGTCTTTCCACTTTAGTCTTTCCACTATAGTCTCCACTTTATTCTGTCCACTACAGTTTTTCCACTTCCGTCTTTCCACTTTAGTCTTCCCACTATAGTCTCCACTTCATTCTGTCCACTACAGTCTTTCCAGAATAGTCTTTCCACTATAGTCTTTCCACTTTAGTCTTTCCACTATTCTCTGTCCACTTTAGTCTTTCCACTTTATTCTTTCCACTATAGTCTCCACTTTATTCTGTCCACTACAGTCTTTCCACTATAGTCTTTCCACTATCTTCTGTCCACTTTAGTCTTTCCACTAATCTCTGTCCACTTTAATCTTTCCACTATAGTCTCCACTTTATTCTGTCCACTACAGTCTTTCCACTATAGTCTTTCCACTATAGTCTGTCCACTTTAGTCTTTCCACTTTAGTCTTTCCACTTTAGTCTGTCCACTTTAGTCTTTCCACTATAGTCTCCACTTAATTCTGTCCACTACAGTCTTTCCATTATAGTCTTTCCACTATCGTCTGTCCACTTTAGTCTTTCCACTAATCTCTGTCCACTTTAGTCTTTCCACTATAGTCTTTCCACTATAGTCTGTCCACTTCAGTATTTCCACTTTAGTCTTTCCACTATATTCTCCACTTTAGTCTTTCCACTATTCTCTGTCCACCTTAGTCTTTCCACTTTAGTCTTTCCACTATAGTCTCCACTTTATTCTGTCCACTACAGTCTTTCCACTATAGTCTTTCCACTATAGTCTGTCCACTTTAGTCTTTCCACTATTCTCTGTCCACTTTAGTCTTTCTACTATACTCTCCACTTTTTTCTGTCCACTACAGTCTTTCCACTATAGTCTTTCCACTATTGTCTGTCCACTTTAGTCTTTCCACTTTAGTCTTTCCAATTTAGTCTGTCCACTTTAGTCTGTCCACTTTAGTCTTTCCACTATAGTCTGTCCACTTGAGTCTTTCCACTTTAGTCTTTCCACTTTAGTCTGTCCACTTCAGTCTTTCCACTATAGTCTGTCCACTTTAGTCTTTCCACTATAGTCTCCACTTTATTCTGTCCACTACAGTCTTTCCACTATAGTCTTTCCACTATAGTCTGTCCACTTTAGTCTTTCCACTATTCTCTGTCCACTTTAGTCTTTCTACTATACTCTCCACTTTATTCTGTCCACTACAGTCTTTCCACTATAGTCTTTCCACAATAGTCTGTCCACTTTAGTCTTTCCACTTACGTCTTTCCAATTTAGTCTTTCCACTTTAGTCTTTCCACTATAGTCTGTCCACTTCAGTCTTTCCACTATTCTCTGTCCACTTTAGTCTTTCCCCTTTAGTCTTTCCACTTTAGTCTGTCCACTTTAGTCTGTCCACTTTAGTCTTTTCACTATAGTCTCCACTTTATTCTGTCCACTACAGTCTTTCCACTATAGTCTTTCCACTATAGTCT
The DNA here is from genome assembly GCA_030848855.1 of Branchinecta sandiegonensis. Taxonomy (NCBI): domain Eukaryota; kingdom Metazoa; phylum Arthropoda; class Branchiopoda; order Anostraca; family Branchinectidae; genus Branchinecta; species Branchinecta sandiegonensis. The sequence continues at coordinate 26,885,851 of JAUPMV010000003.1, read as the reverse complement.
GTCCACTTTAGTCTTTCCACTTTAGTTTTTCCACTTTAGTCTGTCCACTTCAGTCTTTCCACTATAGTCTGTCCACTTTAGTCTTTCCACTTTAGTCTTTCCACTATAGTCTCCACTTTATTCTGTCCACTATAGTCTTTCCACTATAGTCTTTTCACTTTAGTCTGTCCACTTCAGTCTTTCCACTTTAGTCTTTCCACTTTAGTCTTTCCACTATAGTCTCCACATTATTCTGTCCACTACAGTCTTTCCACTATAGTCTTTCCACTATAGTCTGTCCACTTTAGTCTTTCCACTATTCTCTGTCCACTTTAGTCTTTCTACTATACTCTCCACTTTATTCTGTCCACTACAGTCTTTCCACTATAGTCTTTCCAGTATAGTCTGTCCACTTTAGTCTTTCCACTTTAGTCTTTCCAATTTAGTCTGTCCACTTTAGTCTTTCCACTATAGTCTGTCCACTTCAGTCTTTCCACTATTCTCTGTCCACTTTAGTCTTTCCACTTTAGTCTTTCCGCTTTAGTCTGTCCACTTAGTCTTTCCACTTTATTCTGTCCACTTTAGTCTGTCCACTTTAGTCTTTTCACTATAGTCTCCACTTTATTCTGTCCACTACAGTCTTTCCACTATAGTCTTTCCACTATAGTCTGTCCACTTTAGTCTTTCCACTTTAGTTTTTCCACTTTAGTCTGTCCACTTCAGTCTTTCCACTATAGTCTGTCCACTTTAGTCTTTCCACTTTAGTCTTTCCACTTTATTCTGTCCACTACAGTCTTTCCAATACTCTCTGTCCACTTTAGTCTTTCCAATTTAGTCTTTCCACTATAGTCTCCACTTTAGTCTTTCCACTATTCTCTGTCCACTTTAGTCTTTCCACTTTAGTCTTTCTACGATGGTCTCCACTTTATTCTGTCCACTACAGTCTTTCCACTTTAGTCTTTCCACTTTAATCTTTCCACTTTAGTCGGTCCACTTTAGTCTTTCCACTATAGTCTGTCCACTTTAGTCTTTCCACTTTAGTCTTTCGACTTTATTCTGTCCACTTCAGTGTGTACACTTTAGTCTGTCCACTTAGTCTTTCCACTTCAGTCTTTCCACTATAGCCTGTCCACTTTAGTCTTTCCACTTTAGTCTTTCCACTATAGTCTCCACTTTATTCTGTCCACTACAGTCTTTCCACTTTAGTCTTTTCATTTCTTTCTGTCCACTTTAGTTTTTCCACTATAGTCTCCACTTTATTCTGTCCACTACAGTCTTTCCTCTATAGTCTTTCCACTATGGTCTGTCCACTTTAGTCTTTCCACTTTAGTCTTTAAACTATAGTCTCCACTTTATTCTGTCCACTACAGTCTTTCCACTTTCGTCTTTCCACTATTCTCTGTCCACTTTAGTCTTTCCACTATAGTCTCCACTTTATTCTGTCCACTACAGTCTTTCCACTATAGTCTTTCCACTATAGTCTTTCCACTTTAGTCTTTCCACTATTCTCTGTCCATTTTAGTCTTCCACTTTATTCTTTCCACTATAGTCTCCACTTTATTCTGTCCCCTACAGTCGTTCCACAATAGTCTTTCCACTATCGTCTGTCCACTTTAGTCTTTCCACTAATCTCTGTCCACTTTAGTCTTTCCACTACAGTCTCTACTTTATTCTGTCCACTTTAGTCTTTCCACTTTAGTCATTACCACTATCGTCTGTCCACTTTAGTCTTTCCACTTTAGTCTGTCCACTTTAGTCTTTCCACTATAGTCAGTCCACTTTAATCTTTCCACTTTAGTCTTTCCACTTTAGTCTGTCCACTTTAGTCTGTCCACTATTGTCTGTCCACTTGAGTCTTTCCACTTTAGTCTTTCCACTTTAGTCTGTCCACTTCAGTCTTTCCACTATAGTCTGTCCACTTTAGTCTTTCCACTTTAGTCTTTCCACTATAGTCTCCACTTTATTCTGTCCACTACAGTCTTTCCACTATAGTCTTTCCACTATAGTCTGTCCACTTTAGTCTTTCCACTTTAGTCTTTCCAATTTAGTCCGTCCACTTTAGTCTTTCCACTATAGTCTGTATACTTTAGTCTTTCCACTATTCTCTGTCCACTTTAGTCTTTCCACTTTAGTCTTTCCACTATAGTCTCCACTTTATTCTGTCCACTACAGTCTTTCCACTATAGTCTTTCCACTATAGTGTGTCCACTTTAGTCTTTCCACTTTATTCAGTCCACTTCAGTGTGTAAAATTTAGTCTGTCCACTGAGTCTTTCCACTTCAGTCTTTCAACTATAGTCTGTCCACTTTAGTCTTTCCACTTTAGTCTTTCCACTTTATTCTGTCCACTACAGTCTTTCCACTTTAGTCTTTCCACTATAGTCTCCACTTTAGTCTTTCCACTATTCTCTGTCCACCTTAGTCTTTCCACTTTAGTCTTTCCACTATAGTCTCCACTTTATTCTGTCCACTACAGTCTTTCCACTATAGTCTTTCCACTATAGTCTGTCCACTTTAGTCTTTCCACTATAGTCTCCACTTTATTCTGTCCACTACAGTCTTTCCACTTTAGTCTTTCCAATACTCTCTGTCCACTTTAGTTTTTCCACTATAGTCTCCACTTTATTCTGTCCACTACAGTCTTTCCTCTATAGTCTTTCCACTATAGTCTGTCCACTTTAGTCTTTCCACTTTAGTCTTTCCACTATAGTCTCCACTTTATTCTGTCCACTACAGTTTTTCCACTTCCGTCTTTCCACTTTAGTCTTCCCACTATAGTCTCCACTTCATTCTGTCCACTACAGTCTTTCCAGAATAGTCTTTCCACTATAGTCTTTCCACTTTAGTCTTTCCACTATTCTCTGTCCACTTTAGTCTTTCCACTTTATTCTTTCCACTATAGTCTCCACTTTATTCTGTCCACTACAGTCTTTCCACTATAGTCTTTCCACTATCTTCTGTCCACTTTAGTCTTTCCACTAATCTCTGTCCACTTTAATCTTTCCACTATAGTCTCCACTTTATTCTGTCCACTACAGTCTTTCCACTATAGTCTTTCCACTATAGTCTGTCCACTTTAGTCTTTCCACTTTAGTCTTTCCACTTTAGTCTGTCCACTTTAGTCTTTCCACTATAGTCTCCACTTTATTCTGTCCACTACAGTCTTTCCATTATAGTCTTTCCACTATCGTCTGTCCACTTTAGTCTTTCCACTAATCTCTGTCCACTTTAGTCTTTCCACTATAGTCTTTCCACTATAGTCTGTCCACTTCAGTCTTTCCACTTTAGTCTTTCCACTATATTCTCCACTTTAGTCTTTCCACTATTCTCTGTCCACCTTAGTCTTTCCACTTTAGTCTTTCCACTATAGTCTCCACTTTATTCTGTCCACTACAGTCTTTCCACTATAGTCTTTCCACTATCTTCTGTCCACTTTAGTCTTTCCACTAATCTCTGTCCACTTTAATCTTTCCACTATAGTCTCCACTTTATTCTGTCCACTACAGTCTTTCCACTATAGTCTTTCCACTATAGTCTGTCCACTTTAGTCTTTCCACTTTAGTCTTTCCACTTTAGTCTGTCCACTTTAGTCTTTCCACTATAGTCTCCACTTTATTCTGTCCACTACAGTCTTTCCATTATAGTCTTTCCACTATCGTCTGTCCACTTTAGTCTTTCCACTAATCTCTGTCCACTTTAGTCTTTCCACTATAGTCTTTCCACTATAGTCTGTCCACTTCAGTCTTTCCACTATATTCTCCACTTTAGTCTTTCCACTATTCTCTGTCCACCTTAGTCTTTCCACTTTAGTCTTTCCACTATAGTCTCCACTTTATTCTGTCCACTACAGTCTTTCCACTATAGTCTTTCCACTATAGTCTGTCCACTTTAGTCTTTCCACTATTCTCTGTCCACTTTAGTCTTTCTACTATACTCTCCACTTTTTTCTGTCCACTACAGTCTTTCCACTATAGTCTTTCCACTATTGTCTGTCCACTTTAGTCTTTCCACTTTAGTCTTTCCAATTTAGTCTGTCCACTTTAGTCTGTCCACTTTAGTCTTTCCACTATAGTCTGTCCACTTGAGTCTTTCCACTTTAGTCTTTCCACTTTAGTCTGTCCACTTCAGTCTTTCCACTATAGTCTGTCCACTTTAGTCTTTCCACTATAGTCTCCACTTTATTCTGTTCACTACAGTCTTTCCACTATAGTCTTTCCACTATAGTCTGTCCACTTTAGTCTTTCCACTATTCTCTGTCCACTTTAGTCTTTCTACTATACTCTCCACTTTATTCTGTCCACTACAGTCTTTCCACTATAGTCTTTCCACTATAGTCTGTCCACTTTAGTCTTTCCACTATTCTCTGTCCACTTTAGTCTTTCCACTTTATTCTTTCCACTATAGTCTCCACTTTATTCTGTCCACTACAGTCTTTCCACTATAGTCTTTCCACTATCTTCTGTCCACTTTAGTCTTTCCACTAATCTCTGTCCACTTTAATCTTTCCACTATAGTCTCCACTTTATTCTGTCCACTACAGTCTTTCCACTATAGTCTTTCCACTATAGTCTGTCCACTTTAGTCTTTCCACTTTAGTCTTTCCACTTTAGTCTGTCCACTTTAGTCTTTCCACTATAGTCTCCACTTTATTCTGTCCACTACAGTCTTTCCATTATAGTCTTTCCACTATCGTCTGTCCACTTTAGTCTTTCCACTAATCTCTGTCCACTTTAGTCTTTCCACTATAGTCTTTCCACTATAGTCTGTCCACTTCAGTCTTTCCACTTTAGTCTTTCCACTATATTCTCCACTTTAGTCTTTCCACTATTCTCTGTCCACCTTAGTCTTTCCACTTTAGTCTTTCCACTATAGTCTCCACTTTATTCTGTCCACTACAGTCTTTCCACTATAGTCTTTCCACTATAGTCTTTCCACTATAGTCTGTCCACTTTAGTCTTTCCACTATTCTCTGTCCACTTTAGTCTTTCTACTATACTCTCCACTTTTTTCTGTCCACTACAGTCTTTCCACTATAGTCTTTCCACTATTGTCTGTCCACTTTAGTCTTTCCACTTTAGTCTTTCCAATTTAGTCTGTCCACTTTAGTCTGTCCACTTTAGTCTTTCCACTATAGTCTGTCCACTTGAGTCTTTCCACTTTAGTCTTTCCACTTTAGTCTGTCCACTTCAGTCTTTCCACTATAGTCTGTCCACTTTAGTCTTTCCACTATAGTCTCCACTTTATTCTGTCCACTACAGTCTTTCCACTATAGTCTTTCCACTATAGTCTGTCCACTTTAGTCTTTCCACTATTCTCTGTCCACTTTAGTCTTTCTACTATACTCTCCACTTTATTCTGTCCACTACAGTCTTTCCACTATAGTCTTTCCACTATAGTCTGTCCACTTTAGTCTTTCCACTTACGTCTTTCCAATTTAGTCTTTCCACTTTAGTCTTTCCACTATAGTCTGTCCACTTCAGTCTTTCCACTATTCTCTGTCCACTTTAGTCTTTCCACTTTAGTCTTTCCACTTTAGTCTGTCCACTTTAGTCTGTCCACTTTAGTCTTTTCACTATAGTCTCCACTTTATTCTGTCCACTACAGTCTTTCCACTATAGTCTTTCCACTATAGTCTGTCCACTTTAGTCTTTCCACTTTAGTTTTTCCACTTTAGTCTGTCCACTTCAGTCTTTCCACTATAGTCTGTCCACTTTAGTCTTTCCACTTTAGTCTTTCCACTATAGTCTCCACTTTATTCTGTCCACTACAGTCTTTCCACTATAGTCTTTTCACTTTAGTCTGTCCACTTCAGTCTTTCCACTTTAGTCTTTCCACTTTAGTCTTTCCACTATAGTCTCCACATTATTCTGTCCACTACAGTCTTTCCACTATAGTCTTTCCACTATAGTCTGTCCACTTTAGTCTTTCCACTATTCTCTGTCCACTTTAGTCTTTCTACTATACTCTCCACTTTATTCTGTCCACTACAGTCTTTCCACTATAGTCTTTCCAGTATAGTCTGTCCACTTTAGTCTTTCCACTTTAGTCTTTCCAATTTAGTCTGTCCACTTTAGTCTTTCCACTATAGTCTGTCCACTTCAGTCTTTCCACTATTCTCTGTCCACTTTAGTCTTTCCACTTTAGTCTTTCCGCTTTAGTCTGTCCACTTAGTCTTTCCACTTTATTCTGTCCACTTTAGTCTGTCCACTTTAGTCTTTTCACTATAGTCTCCACTTTATTCTGTCCACTACAGTCTTTCCACTATAGTCTTTCCACTATAGTCTGTCCACTTTAGTCTTTCCACTTTAGTTTTTCCACTTTAGTCTGTCCACTTCAGTCTTTCCACTATAGTCTGTCCACTTTAGTCTTTCCACTTTAGTCTTTCCATTATAGTCTCCACTTTATTCTGTCCACTACAGTCTTTCCACTATAGTCTTTTCACTTTAGTCTGTCCACTTCAGTCTTTCCACTTTAGTCTTTCCACTTTAGTCTTTCCACTATAGTCTCCACTTTATTCTGTCCACACCAGTCTTTCCACTATAGTCTTTCCACTATAGTCTGTCCACTTTAGTCTTTCCACTATTCTCTGTCCACTTTAGTCTTTCCACTATACTCTCCACTTTATTCTGTCCACTACAGTCTTTCCACTATAGTCTTTCCACTATAGTCTGTCCACTTTAGTCTTTCCACTATTCTCTGTCCACTTTAGTCTTTCCACTATAGTCTCCACTTTATTCTGTCCACTACAGTCTTTCCACTATAGTCTTTCCACTATAGTCTTTCCACTATAGTCTGTCCACTTTAGTCTTTCCACTTTAATCATTCCACTTTAGTCTGTTCACTTTAGTCTTTCCACTATAGTCTGTCCACTTTAGTCTTTCCACTTGAGTCTTTCCACTTTATTCTGTCCACTTCAGTGTGTACACTTTAGTCTGTCCACTGAGTCTTTCCACTTCAGTCTTTCCACTATAGTCTGTCCACTTTAGTCTTTCCACTTTAGTCTTTCCACTTTATTCTGTCCACTACAGTCTTTCCACTTTAGTCTTTCCAATACTCTCTGTCCACTTTAGTCTTTCCACTTTAGTCTTTAAACTATAGTCTCCACTTTATTCTGTCCACTACAGTCTTTCCACTTTCGTCTTTCCACTATTCTCTGTCCACTTTAGTCTTTCCACTATACTCTCCACTTTATTCTGTCCACTACAGTCTTTCCACTATAGTCTTTCCACTATAGTCTGTCCACTTTAGTCTTTCCACTAGTCTCTGTCCACTTTAGTCTTTCCACTATAGTCTCCACTTTATTCTGTCCACTACAGTCTTTCCACTATAGTCTTTCCACTATAGTCTGTCCACTTTAGTCTTTCCACTTTAATCATTCCACTTTAGTCTGTCCACTTTAGTCTTTCCACTATAGTCTGTCCACTTTAGTCTTTCCACTTTAGTCTTTCCACTTTATTCTGTCCACTTCAGTGTGTACACTTTAGTCTGTCCACTGAGTCTTTCCACTTCAGTCTTTCCACTATAGTCTGTCCACTTTAGTCTTTCCACTTTAGTCTTTCCACTTTATTCTGTCCACTACAGTCTTTCCACTTTAGTCTTTCCAATACTCTCTGTCCACTTTAGTCTTTCCACTTTAGTCTTTCCACTATAGTCTCCACTTTAGTCTTTCCACTATTCTCTGTCCACTTTAGTCTTTCCACTTTAGTCTTTCTACGATGGTCTCGACTTTATTCTGTCCACTACAGTCTTTCCACTTTAGTCTTTCCACTTTAATCTTTCCACTTTAGTCGGTCCACTTTAGTCTTTCCACTATAGTCTGTCCACTTTAGTCTTTCCACTTTAGTCTTTCGACTTTATTCTGTCCACTTCAGTGTGTACACTTGAGTCTGTCCACTTAGTCTTTCCACTTTAGTCTTTCCACTATAGTCTCCACTTTATTCTGTCCACTACAGTCTTTCCACTTTAGTCTTTTCATTTCTCTCTGTCCACTTTAGTTTTTCCACTATAGTCTCCACTTTATTCTGTCCACTACAGTCTTTCCTCTATAGTCTTTCCACTATAGTCTGTCCACTTTAGTCTTTCCACTTTAGTCTTTAAACTATAGTCTCCACTTTATTCTGTCCACTACAGTCTTTCCACTTTAGTCTTTAAACTATAGTCTCCACTTTATTCTGTCCACTACAGTCTTTCCACTATAGTCTCCACTTTATTCTGTCCACTACAGTCTTTCCACTATAATCTTTCCACTATAGTCTTTCCACTTTAGTCTTTCCACTATTCTCTGTCCAATTTAGTCTTTCCACTTTATTCTTTCCACTATAGTCTCCACTTTATTCTGTCCCCTACAGTCATTCCACAATAGTCTTTCCACTATCGTCTGTCCACTTTAGTCTTTCCACTAATCTCTGTCCACTTTAGTCTTTCCACTATAGTCTCTACTTTAGTCTGTCCACTTTAGTCTTTCCACTTTAGTCATTACCACTATCGTCTGTCCACTTTAGTCTTTCCACTTTAGTCTGTCCACTTTAGTCTGTCCACGTTAGTCTTTCCACTATAGTCTGTCCACTTTAGTCTTTCCACTTTAGTCTGTCCACTTTAGTCTTTCCACTATTGTCTGTCCACTTGAGTCTTTCCACTTTAGTCTTTCCACTTTAGTCTGTCCACTTCAGTCTTTCCACTATAGTCTGTCCACTTTAGTCTTTCCACTTTAGTCTTTCCACTATAGTCTCCACTTTATTCTGTCCACTACAGTCTTTCCACTATAGTATTTCCAATATAGTCTGTCCACTTTAGTCTTTCCACTATTCTCTGTCCACTTTAGTTTTTCCACTATACTCTCCACTTTATTCTGTCCACTACAGTCTTTCCACTATAGTCTTTCCACTATAGTCTGTCCACTTTAGTCTTTCCACTTTAGTCTTTCCAATTTAATCCGTCCACTTTAGTCTTTCCACTATAGTCTGTATACTTTAGTCTTTCCACTATTCTCTGTCCACTTTCGTCTTTCCACTTTAGTCTTTCCACTATAGTCTCCACTTTATTCTGTCCACTACAGTCTTTCCACTATAGTCTTTCCACTATAGTGTGTCCACTTTAGTCTTTCCACTTTATTCAGTCCACTTCAGTGTGTAAAATTTAGTCTGTCCACTGAGTCTTTCCACTTCAGTCTTTCCAGTATAGTCTGTCCACTTTAGTCTTTCCACTTTAGTCTTTCCACTTTATTCTGTCCACTACAGTCTTTCCACTTTAGTCTTTCCACTATAGTCTCCACTTTAGTCTTTCCACTATTCTCTGTCCACCTTAGTCTTTCCACTTTAGTCTTTCCACTATAGTCTCCACTTTATTCTGTCCACTACAGTCTTTCCACTATAGTCTTTCCACTATAGTCTGTCCACTTTAGTCTTTCCACTTTAATCTTTCCACTTAGTCTGTCCACTTTAGTCTTTCCACTATAGTCTCCACTTTATTCTGTCCACTACAGTCTTTCCACTTTAGTCTTTCCAATACTCTCTGTCCACTTTAGTTTTTCCACTATAGTCTCCACTTTATTCTGTCCACTACAGTCTTTCCTCTATAGTCTTTCCACTATAGTCTGTCCACTTTAGTCTTTCCACTTTAGTCTTTCCACTATAGTCTCCACTTTATTCTGTCCACTACAGTTTTTCCACTTTCGTCTTTCCACTTTAGTCTTCCCACTATAGTCTCCACTTTATTCTGTCCACTACAGTCTTTCCAGAATAGTCTTTCCACTATAGTCTTTCCACTTTAGTCTTTCCACTATTCTCTGTCCACTTTAGTCTTTCCACTTTATTCTTTCCACTATAATCTCCACTTTATTCTGTCCACTACAGTCTTTCCACTATAGTCTTTCCACTATCGTCTGTCCACTTTAGTCTTTCCACTAATCTCTGTCCACTTTAGTCTTTCCACTATAGTCTCCACTTTATTCTGTCCACTACAGTCTTTCCACTATAGTCTTTCCACTATAGTCTGTCCACTTTAGTCTTTCCACTTTAGTCTTTCCACTTTAGTCTGTCCACTTTAGTCTTTCCACTATAGTCTCCACTTTATTCTGTCCACTACAGTCTTTCCATTATAGTCTTTCCACTATCGTCTGTCCACTTTAGTCTTTCCACTAATCTCTGTCCACTTTAGTCTTTCCACTATAGTCTCCACTTTATTCTGTCCACTCAGTCTTTCCACTATAGTCTTTCCACTATAGTCTGTCCACTTTAGTCTTTCCACTTTAGTCTTTCCACTATAGTCTCCACTTTAGTCTTTCCACTATTCTCTGTCCACCTTAGTCTTTCCACTTTAGTCTTTCCACTATAGTCTCCACTTTGTTCTGTCCACTACAGTCTTTCCACTATAGTTTTTCCACTATAGTCTTTCCACTATAGTCTGTCCACTTTAGTATTTCCACTTTAGTCTTTCCGCTTTAGTCTGTCCACTTAGTCTTTCCACTAATCTCTGTCCACTTTAGTCTTTCCACTATAGTCTTTCCACTATAGTCTGTCCACTTCAGTCTTTCCACTTTAGTCTTTCCACTATATTCTCCACTTTAGTCTTTCCACTATTCTCTGTCCACCTTAGTCTTTCCACTTTAGTCTTTCCACTATAGTCTCCACTTTATTCTGTCCACTACAGTCTTTCCACTATAGTCTTTCCACTATAGTCTGTCCACTTTAGTCTTTCCACTATTCTCTGTCCACTTTAGTCTTTCTACTATACTCTCCACTTTTTTCTGTCCACTACAGACTTTCCACTATAGTCTTTCCACTATTGTCTGTCCACTTTAGTCTTTCCACTTTAGTCTTTCCAATTTAGTCTGTCCACTTTAGTCTGTCCACTTTAGTCTTTCCACTATAGTCTGTCCACTTGAGTCTTTCCACTTTAGTCTTTCCACTTTAGTCTGTCCACTTCAGTCTTTCCACTATAGTCTGTCCACTTTAGTCTTTCCACTATAGTCTCCACTTTATTCTGTCCACTACAGTCTTTCCACTATAGTCTTTCCACTATAGTCTGTCCACTTTAGTCTTTCCACTATTCTCTGTCCACTTTAGTCTTTCTACTATACTCTCCACTTTATTCTGTCCACTACAGTCTTTCCACTATAGTCTTTCCACTATAGTCTGTCCACTTTAGTCTTTCCACTTACGTCTTTCCAATTTAGTCTTTCCACTTTAGTCTTTCCACTATAGTCTGTCCACTTCAGTCTTTCCACTATTATCTGTCCACTTTAGTCTTTCCACTATAGTCTTTCCACTTTAGTCTGTCCACTTTAGTCTGTCCACTTTAGTCTTTTCACTATAGTGTCCACTTTATTCTGTCCACTACAGTCTTTCCACTATAGTCTTTCCACTATAGTCTGTCCACTTTAGTCTTTCCACTTTAGTTTTTCCACTTTAGTCTGTCCACTTCAGTCTTTCCACTATAGTCTGTCCACTTTAGTCTTTCCACTTTAGTCTTTCCACTATAGTCTCCACTTTATTCTGTCCACTACAGTCTTTCCACTATAGTCTTTTCACTTTAGTCTGTCCACTTCAGTCTTTCCACTTTAGTCTTTCCACTTTAGTCTTTCCACTATAGTCTCCACATTATTCTGTCCACTACAGTCTTTCCACTATAGTCTTTCCACTATAGTCTGTCCACTTTAGTCTTTCCACTATTCTCTGTCCACTTTAGTCTTTCTACTATACTCTCCACTTTATTCTGTCCACTACAGTCTTTCCACTATAGTCTTTCCAGTATAGTCTGTCCACTTTAGTCTTTCCACTTTAGTCTTTCCAATTTAGTCTGTCCACTTTAGTCTTTCCACTATAGTCTGTCCACTTCAGTCTTTCCACTATTCTCTGTCCACTTTAGTCTTTCCACTTTAGTCTTTCCGCTTTAGTCTGTCCACTTAGTCTTTCCACTTTATTCTGTCCACTTTAGTCTGTCCACTTTAGTCTTTTCACTATAGTCTCCACTTTATTCTGTCCACTACAGTCTTTCCACTATAGTCTTTCCACTATAGTCTGTCCACTTTAGTCTTTCCACTTTAGTTTTTCCACTTTAGTCTGTCCACTTCAGTCTTTCCACTATAGTCTGTCCACTTTAGTCTTTCCACTTTAGTCTTTCCATTATAGTCTCCACTTTATTCTGTCCACTACAGTCTTTCCACTATAGTCTTTTCACTTTAGTCTGTCCACTTCAGTCTTTCCACTTTAGTCTTTCCACTTTAGTCTTTCCACTATAGTCTCCACTTTATTCTGTCCACACCAGTCTTTCCACTATAGTCTTTCCACTATAGTCTGTCCACTTTAGTCTTTCCACTATTCTCTGTCCACTTTAGTCTTTCCACTATACTCTCCACTTTATTCTGTCCACTACAGTCTTTCCACTATAGTCTTTCCACTATAGTCTGTCCACTTTAGTCTTTCCACTATTCTCTGTCCACTTTAGTCTTTCCACTATAGTCTCCACTTTATTCTGTCCACTACAGTCTTTCCACTATAGTCTTTCCACTATAGTCTTTCCACTATAGTCTGTCCACTTTAGTCTTTCCACTTTAATCATTCCACTTTAGTCTGTCCACTTTAGTCTTTCCACTATAGTCTGTCCACTTTAGTCTTTCCACTTGAGTCTTTCCACTTTATTCTGTCCACTTCAGTGTGTACACTTTAGTCTGTCCACTGAGTCTTTCCACTTCAGTCTTTCCACTATAGTCTGTCCACTTTAGTCTTTCCACTTTAGTCTTTCCACTTTATTCTGTCCACTACAGTCTTTCCACTTTAGTCTTTCCAATACTCTCTGTCCACTTTAGTCTTTCCACTTTAGTCTTTAAACTATAGTCTCCACTTTATTCTGTCCACTACAGTCTTTCCACTTTCGTCTTTCCACTATTCTCTGTCCACTTTAGTCTTTCCACTATACTCTCCACTTTATTCTGTCCACTACAGTCTTTCCACTATAGTCTTTCCACTATAGTCTGTCCACTTTAGTCTTTCCACTAGTCTCTGTCCACTTTAGTCTTTCCACTATAGTCTCCACTTTATTCTGTCCACTACAGTCTTTCCACTATAGTCTTTCCACTATAGTCTGTCCACTTTAGTCTTTCCACTTTAATCATTCCACTTTAGTCTGTCCACTTTAGTCTTTCCACTATAGTCTGTCCACTTTAGTCTTTCCACTTTAGTCTTTCCACTTTATTCTGTCCACTTCAGTGTGTACACTTTAGTCTGTCCACTGAGTCTTTCCACTTCAGTCTTTCCACTATAGTCTGTCCACTTTAGTCTTTCCACTTTAGTCTTTCCACTTTATTCTGTCCACTACAGTCTTTCCACTTTAGTCTTTCCAATACTCTCTGTCCACTTTAGTCTTTCCACTTTAGTCTTTCCACTATAGTCTCCACTTTAGTCTTTCCACTATTCTCTGTCCACTTTAGTCTTTCCACTTTAGTCTTTCTACGATGGTCTCGACTTTATTCTGTCCACTACAGTCTTTCCACTTTAGTCTTTCCACTTTAATCTTTCCACTTTAGTCGGTCCACTTTAGTCTTTCCACTATAGTCTGTCCACTTTAGTCTTTCCACTTTAGTCTTTCGACTTTATTCTGTCCACTTCAGTGTGTACACTTGAGTCTGTCCACTTAGTCTTTCCACTTTAGTCTTTCCACTATAGTCTCCACTTTATTCTGTCCACTACAGTCTTTCCACTTTAGTCTTTTCATTTCTCTCTGTCCACTTTAGTTTTTCCACTATAGTCTCCACTTTATTCTGTCCACTACAGTCTTTCCTCTATAGTCTTTCCACTATAGTCTGTCCACTTTAGTCTTTCCACTTTAGTCTTTAAACTATAGTCTCCACTTTATTCTGTCCACTACAGTCTTTCCACTTTAGTCTTTAAACTATAGTCTCCACTTTATTCTGTCCACTACAGTCTTTCCACTATAGTCTCCACTTTATTCTGTCCACTACAGTCTTTCCACTATAATCTTTCCACTATAGTCTTTCCACTTTAGTCTTTCCACTATTCTCTGTCCAATTTAGTCTTTCCACTTTATTCTTTCCACTATAGTCTCCACTTTATTCTGTCCCCTACAGTCATTCCACAATAGTCTTTCCACTATCGTCTGTCCACTTTAGTCTTTCCACTAATCTCTGTCCACTTTAGTCTTTCCACTATAGTCTCTACTTTAGTCTGTCCACTTTAGTCTTTCCACTTTAGTCATTACCACTATCGTCTGTCCACTTTAGTCTTTCCACTTTAGTCTGTCCACTTTAGTCTGTCCACGTTAGTCTTTCCACTATAGTCTGTCCACTTTAGTCTTTCCACTTTAGTCTGTCCACTTTAGTCTTTCCACTATTGTCTGTCCACTTGAGTCTTTCCACTTTAGTCTTTCCACTTTAGTCTGTCCACTTCAGTCTTTCCACTATAGTCTGTCCACTTTAGTCTTTCCACTTTAGTCTTTCCACTATAGTCTCCACTTTATTCTGTCCACTACAGTCTTTCCACTATAGTATTTCCAATATAGTCTGTCCACTTTAGTCTTTCCACTATTCTCTGTCCACTTTAGTTTTTCCACTATACTCTCCACTTTATTCTGTCCACTACAGTCTTTCCACTATAGTCTTTCCACTATAGTCTGTCCACTTTAGTCTTTCCACTTTAGTCTTTCCAATTTAATCCGTCCACTTTAGTCTTTCCACTATAGTCTGTATACTTTAGTCTTTCCACTATTCTCTGTCCACTTTCGTCTTTCCACTTTAGTCTTTCCACTATAGTCTCCACTTTATTCTGTCCACTACAGTCTTTCCACTATAGTCTTTCCACTATAGTGTGTCCACTTTAGTCTTTCCACTTTATTCAGTCCACTTCAGTGTGTAAAATTTAGTCTGTCCACTGAGTCTTTCCACTTCAGTCTTTCCAGTATAGTCTGTCCACTTTAGTCTTTCCACTTTAGTCTTTCCACTTTATTCTGTCCACTACAGTCTTTCCACTTTAGTCTTTCCACTATAGTCTCCACTTTAGTCTTTCCACTATTCTCTGTCCACCTTAGTCTTTCCACTTTAGTCTTTCCACTATAGTCTCCACTTTATTCTGTCCACTACAGTCTTTCCACTATAGTCTTTCCACTATAGTCTGTCCACTTTAGTCTTTCCACTTTAATCTTTCCACTTAGTCTGTCCACTTTAGTCTTTCCACTATAGTCTCCACTTTATTCTGTCCACTACAGTCTTTCCACTTTAGTCTTTCCAATACTCTCTGTCCACTTTAGTTTTTCCACTATAGTCTCCACTTTATTCTGTCCACTACAGTCTTTCCTCTATAGTCTTTCCACTATAGTCTGTCCACTTTAGTCTTTCCACTTTAGTCTTTCCACTATAGTCTCCACTTTATTCTGTCCACTACAGTTTTTCCACTTTCGTCTTTCCACTTTAGTCTTCCCACTATAGTCTCCACTTTATTCTGTCCACTACAGTCTTTCCAGAATAGTCTTTCCACTATAGTCTTTCCACTTTAGTCTTTCCACTATTCTCTGTCCACTTTAGTCTTTCCACTTTATTCTTTCCACTATAATCTCCACTTTATTCTGTCCACTACAGTCTTTCCACTATAGTCTTTCCACTATCGTCTGTCCACTTTAGTCTTTCCACTAATCTCTGTCCACTTTAGTCTTTCCACTATAGTCTCCACTTTATTCTGTCCACTACAGTCTTTCCACTATAGTCTTTCCACTATAGTCTGTCCACTTTAGTCTTTCCACTTTAGTCTTTCCACTTTAGTCTGTCCACTTTAGTCTTTCCACTATAGTCTCCACTTTATTCTGTCCACTACAGTCTTTCCATTATAGTCTTTCCACTATCGTCTGTCCACTTTAGTCTTTCCACTAATCTCTGTCCACTTTAGTCTTTCCACTATAGTCTCCACTTTATTCTGTCCACTCAGTCTTTCCACTATAGTCTTTCCACTATAGTCTGTCCACTTTAGTCTTTCCACTTTAGTCTTTCCACTATAGTCTCCACTTTAGTCTTTCCACTATTCTCTGTCCACCTTAGTCTTTCCACTTTAGTCTTTCCACTATAGTCTCCACTTTGTTCTGTCCACTACAGTCTTTCCACTATAGTTTTTCCACTATAGTCTTTCCACTATAGTCTGTCCACTTTAGTATTTCCACTTTAGTCTTTCCGCTTTAGTCTGTCCACTTAGTCTTTCCACTAGAGTCTGTCCACTTTAGTCTGTCCACTTTAGTCTTTTCACTATAGTCTCCACTTTATTCTGTCCACTACAGTCTTTCCACTATAGTCTTTCCACTATAGTCTGTCCACTTTAGTCATTCCACTTTAGTTTTTCCGCTTTAGTCTGTCCACTTCAGTCTTTCCACTATAGTCTGTCCACTTTAGTCTTTCCACTTTAATCTTTCCACTATAGTCTCCACTTTATTCTGTCCACTACAGTCTTTCCACTATAGTCTTTTCACTTTAGTCTGCCCACATCAGTCTTTCCACTTTAGTCTTTCCACTTTAGTCTTTCCACTATAGTCTCCACTTTATTCTGTCCACTACAGTCTTTCCACTATAGTCTTTCCACTATAGTCTGTCCACTTTAGTCTTTCCACTATTCTCTGTCCACTTTAGTCTTTCTACTATACTCTCCACTTTATTCTGTCCACTACAGTCTTTCCACTATAGTCTTTCCAGTATAGTCTGTCCACTTTAGTCTTTCCACTTTAGTCTTTCCAATTTAGTCTGTCCACTTTAGTCTTTCCACTATAGTCTGTCCACTTCAGTCTTTCCACTATTCTCTGTCCACTTTAGTCTTTCCACTTTAGTCTTTCCGCTTTAGTCTGTCCACTTAGTCTTTCCACTAGAGTCTGTCCACTTTAGTCTGTCCACTTTAGTCTTTCCACTTTAGTCTTTAAACTATAGTCTCCACTTTATTCTGTCCACTACAGTCTTTCCACTTTAGTCTTTAAACTATAGTCTCCACTTTATTCTGTCCACTACAGTCTTTCCACTATAGTCTCCACTTTATTCTGTCCACTACAGTCTTTCCACTATAATCTTTCCACTATAGTCTTTCCACTTTAGTCTTTCCACTATAGTCTCCACTTTAGTCTTTCCACTATTCTCTGTCCACCTTAGTCTTTCCACTTTAGTCTTTCCACTATAGTCTCCACTTTATTCTGTCCACTACAGTCTTTCCACTATAGTCTTTCCACTATAGTCTGTCCACTTTAGTCTTTCCACTTTAATCTTTCCACTTAGTCTGTCCACTTTAGTCTTTCCACTATAGTCTCCACTTTATTCTGTCCACTACAGTCTTTCCACTTTAGTCTTTCCAATACTCTCTGTCCACTTTAGTTTTTCCACTATAGTCTCCACTTTATTCTGTCCACTACAGTCTTTCCTCTATAGTCTTTCCACTATAGTCTGTCCACTTTAGTCTTTCCACTTTAGTCTTTCCACTATAGTCTCCACTTTATTCTGTCCACTACAGTTTTTCCACTTTCGTCTTTCCACTTTAGTCTTCCCACTATAGTCTCCACTTTATTCTGTCCACTACAGTCTTTCCAGAATAGTCTTTCCACTATAGTCTATCCACTTTAGTCTTTCCACTATTCTCTGTCCACTTTAGTCTTTCCACTTTATTCTTTCCACTATAATCTCCACTTTATTATGTCCACTACAGTCTTTCCACTATAGTCTTTCCACTATCGTCTGTCCACTTTAGTCTTTCCACTAATCTCTGTCCACTTTAGTCTTTCCACTATAGTCTCCACTTTATTCTGTCCACTACAGTCTTTCCACTATAGTCTTTCCACTATAGTCTGTCCACTTTAGTCTTTCCACTTTAGTCTTTCCACTTTAGTCTGTCCACTTTAGTCTTTCCACTATAGTCTCCACTTTATTCTGTCCACTACAGTCTTTCCATTATAGTCTTTCCACTATCGTCTGTCCACTTTAGTCTTTCCACTAATCTCTGTCCACTTTAGTCTTTCCACTATAGTCTCCACTTTATTCTGTCCACTCAGTCTTTCCACTATAGTCTTTCCACTATAGTCTGTCCACTTTAGTCTTTCCACTTTAGTCTTTCCACTATAGTCTCCACTTTAGTCTTTCCACTATTCTCTGTCCACCTTAGTCTTTCCACTTTAGTCTTTCCACTATAGTCTCCACTTTGTTCTGTCCACTACAGTCTTTCCACTATAGTTTTTCCACTATAGTCTTTCCACTATAGTCTGTCCACTTTAGTATTTCCACTTTAGTCTTTCCGCTTTAGTCTGTCCACTTAGTCTTTCCACTAGAGTCTGTCCACTTTAGTCTGTCCACTTTAGTCTTTTCACTATAGTCTCCACTTTATTCTGTCCACTACAGTCTTTCCACTATAGTCTTTCCACTATAGTCTGTCCACTTTAGTCTTTCCACTTTAGTTTTTCCGCTTTAGTCTGTCCACTTCAGTCTTTCCACTATAGTCTGTCCACTTTAGTCTTTCCACTTTAATCTTTCCACTATAGTCTCCACTTTATTCTGTCCACTACAGTCTTTCCACTATAGTCTTTTCACTTTAGTCTGCCCACATCAGTCTTTCCACTTTAGTCTTTCCACTTTAGTCTTTCCACTATAGTCTCCACTTTATTCTGTCCACTACAGTCTTTCCACTATAGTCTTTCCACTATAGTCTGTCCACTTTAGTCTTTCCACTATTCTCTGTCCACTTTAGTCTTTCTACTATACTCTCCACTTTATTCTGTCCACTACAGTCTTTCCACTATAGTCTTTCCAGTATAGTCTGTCCACTTTAGTCTTTCCACTTTAGTCTTTCCAATTTAGTCTGTCCACTTTAGTCTTTCCACTATAGTCTGTCCACTTCAGTCTTTCCACTATTCTCTGTCCACTTTAGTCTTTCCACTTTAGTCTTTCCGCTTTAGTCTGTCCACTTAGTCTTTCCACTAGAGTCTGTCCACTTTAGTCTGTCCACTTTAGTCTTTCCACTTTAGTCTTTAAACTATAGTCTCCACTTTATTCTGTCCACTACAGTCTTTCCACTTTAGTCTTTAAACTATAGTCTCCACTTTATTCTGTCCACTACAGTCTTTCCACTATAGTCTCCACTTTATTCTGTCCACTACAGTCTTTCCACTATAATCTTTCCACTATAGTCTTTCCACTTTAGTCTTTCCACTATTCTCTGTCCAATTTAGTCTTTCCACTTTATTCTTTCCACTATAGTCTCCACTTTATTCTGTCCCCTACAGTCATTCCACAATAGTCTTTCCACTATCGTCTGTCCACTTTAGTCTTTCCACTAATCTCTGTCCACTTTAGTCTTTCCACTATAGTCTCTACTTTAGTCTGTCCACTTTAGTCTTTCCACTTTAGTCATTACCACTATCGTCTGTCCACTTTAGTCTTTCCACTTTAGTCTGTCCACTTTAGTCTGTCCACGTTATTCTTTCCACTATAGTCTGTCCACTTTAGTCTTTCCACTTTAGTCTGTCCACTTTAGTCTTTCCACTATTCTCTGTCCACTTTAGTTTTTCCACTATACTCTCCACTTTATTCTGTCCACTACAGTCTTTCCACTATAGTCTTTCCACTATAGTCTGTCCACTTTAGTCTTTCCACTTTAGTCTTTCCAATTTAATCCGTCCACTTTAGTCTTTCCACTATAGTCTGTATACTTTAGTCTTTCCACTATTCTCTGTCCACTTTCGTCTTTCCACTTTAGTCTTTCCACTATAGTCTCCACTTTATTCTGTCCACTACAGTCTTTCCACTATAGTCTTTCCACTATAGTGTGTCCACTTTAGTCTTTCCACTTTATTCAGTCCACTTCAGTGTGTAAAATTTAGTCTGTCCACTGAGTCTTTCCACTTCAGTCTTTCCACTATAGTCTGTCCACTTTAGTCTTTCCACTTTAGTCTTTCCACTTTATTCTGTCCACTACAGTCTTTCCACTTTAGTCTTTCCACTATAGTCTCCACTTTAGTCTTTCCACTATTCTCTGTCCACCTTAGTCTTTCCACTTTAGTCTTTCCACTATAGTCTCCACTTTATTCTGTCCACTACAGTCTTTCCACTATAGTCTTTCCACTATAGTCTGTCCACTTTAGTCTTTCCACTTTAATCTTTCCACTTAGTCTGTCCACTTTAGTCTTTCCACTATAGTCTCCACTTTATTCTGTCCACTACAGTTTTTCCACTTTCGTCTTTCCACT
The DNA here is from genome assembly GCA_030848855.1 of Branchinecta sandiegonensis. Taxonomy (NCBI): domain Eukaryota; kingdom Metazoa; phylum Arthropoda; class Branchiopoda; order Anostraca; family Branchinectidae; genus Branchinecta; species Branchinecta sandiegonensis. Next base: position 26,865,671 of record JAUPMV010000003.1, on the reverse strand, counting down.
TTAGTCTTCCCACTATAGTCTCCACTTTATTCTGTCCACTACAGTCTTTCTAGAATAGTCTTTCCACTATAGTCTTTCCACTTTAGTCTTTCCACTATTCTCTGTCCACTTTAGTCTTTCCACTTTATTCTTTCCACTATAATCTCCACTTTATTCTGTCCACTACAGTCTTTCCACTATAGTCTTTCCACTATCGTCTGTCCACTTTAGTCTTTCCACTAATCTCTGTCCACTTTAGTCTTTCCACTATAGTCTCCACTTTATTCTGTCCACTACAGTCTTTCCACTATAGTCTTTCCACTATAGTCTGTCCACTTTAGTCTTTCCACTTTAGTCTTTCCACTTTAGTCTGTCCACTTTAGTCTTTCCACTATAGTCTCCACTTTATTCTGTCCACTACAGTCTTTCCATTATAGTCTTTCCACTATCGTCTGTCCACTTTAGTCTTTCCACTAATCTCTGTCCACTTTAGTCTTTCCACTATAGTCTCCACTTTATTCTGTCCACTCAGTCTTTCCACTATAGTCTTTCCACTATAGTCTGTCCACTTTAGTCTTTCCACTTTAGTCTTTCCACTATAGTCTCCACTTTAGTCTTTCCACTATTCTCTGTCCACCTTAGTCTTTCCACTTTAGTCTTTCCACTATAGTCTCCACTTTGTTCTGTCCACTACAGTCTTTCCACTATAGTTTTTCCACTATAGTCTTTCCACTATAGTCTGTCCACTTTAGTATTTCCACTTTAGTCTTTCCAATTTAGTCTGTCCACTTTAGTCTTTCCACTATAGTCTGTCCACTTCAGTCTTTCCACTATTCTCTGTCCACTTTAGTCTTTCCACTTTAGTCTTTCCGCTTTAGTCTGTCCACTTAGTCTTTCCACTAGAGTCTGTCCACTTTAGTCTGTCCACTTTAGTCTTTTCACTATAGTCTCCACTTTATTCTGTCCACTACAGTCTTTCCACTATAGTCTTTCCACTATAGTCTGTCCACTTTAGTCTTTCCACTTTAGTTTTTCCGCTTTAGTCTGTCCACTTCAGTCTTTCCACTATAGTCTGTCCACTTTAGTCTTTCCACTTTAGTCTTTCCACTATAGTCTCCACTTTATTCTGTCCACTACAGTCTTTCCACTATAGTCTTTTCACTTTAGTCTGCCCACATCAGTCTTTCCACTTTAGTCTTTCCACTTTAGTCTTTCCACTATAGTCTCCACTTTATTCTGTCCACTACAGTCTTTCCACTATAGTCTTTCCACTATAGTCTGTCCACTTTAGTCTTTCCACTATTCTCTGTCCACTATAGTCTTTCTACTATACTCTCCACTTTATTCTGTCCACTACAGTCTTTCCACTATAGTCTTTCCAGTATAGTCTGTCCACTTTAGTCTTTCCACTTTAGTCTTTCCAATTTAGTCTGTCCACTTTAGTCTTTCCACTATAGTCTGTCCACTTCAGTCTTTCCACTATTCTCTGTCCACTTTAGTCTTTCCACTTTAGTCTTTCAGCTTTAGTCTGTCCACTTAGTCTTTCCACTAGAGTCTGTCCACTTTAGTCTGTCCACTTTAGTCTTTTCACTATAGTCTCCACTTTATTCTGTCCACTACAGTCTTTCCACTATAGTCTTTCCACTATAGTCTGTCCACTTTAGTCTTTCCACTTTAGTTTTTCCACTTTAGTCTGTCCACTTCAGTCTTTTCACTTTAGTCTGTCCACTTCAGTTTTTCCACTTTAGTCTTTCCACTTTAGTCTTTCCACTATAGTCTCCACTTTATTCTGTCCACACCAGTCTTTCCACTATAGTCTTTCCACTATAGTCTGTCCACTTTAGTCTTTCCACAATTCTCTGTCCACTTTAGTCTTTCCACTATACTCTCCACTTTATTCTGTCCACTACAGTCTTTCCACTATAGTCTTTCCACTATAGTCTGTCCACTTTAGTCTTTCCACTATTCTCTGTCCACTTTAGTCTTTCCACTATAGTCTCCACTTTATTCTGGCCACTACAGTCTTTCCAGAATAGTCTTTCTACTATAGTCTTTCCACTTTAGTCTTTCCACTATTCTCTGTCCACTTTAGTCTTTCCACTTTATTCTTTCCACTATAGTCTCCACTTTATTCTGTCCACTACAGTCTTTCCACTATAGTCTTTCCACTATCATCTGTCCACTTTAGTCTTTCCACTAATCTCTGTCCACTTTAGTCTTTCCACTATAGTCTCCACTTTATTCTGTCCACTACAGTCTTTCCACTATAGTCTTTCCACTATAGTCTGTCCACTTTAGTCTTTCCACTTTAGTCTTTCCACTTTAGTCTGTCGACTTTAGTCTTTCCACTTTAGTCTTTCCAATTTAGTCTGTCCACTTTAGTCTTTCCACTATAGTCTGTCCACTTCAGTCTTTCCACTATTCTCTGTCCACTTTAGTCTTTCCACTTTAGTCTTTCCGCTTTAGTCTGTCCACTTAGTCTTTCCACTAGAGTCTGTCCACTTTAGTCTGTCCACTTTAGTCTTTCACTATAGTCTCCACTTTATTCTGTCCACTACAGTCTTTCCACTATAGTCTTTCCACTATAGTCTGTCCACTTTAGTCTTTCCACTTTAGTCTTTCCAATTTAGTCCGTCCACTTTAGTCTTTCCACTATAGTCTGTATACTTTAGTCTTTCCACTATTCTCTGTCCACTTTAGTCTTTCCACTTTAGTCTTTCCACTATAGTCTCCACTTTATTCTGTCCACTACAGTCTTTCCACTATAGTCTTTCCACTATAGTCTGTCCACTTTAGTCTTTCCACTTTAATCTTTCCACTTAGTCTGTCCACTTTAGTCTTTCCACTATTGTCTCCACTTTATTCTGTCCACTACAGTCTTTCCACTTTAGTCTTTCTAATACTCTCTGTCCACTTTTGTTTTTCCACTATAGTCTCCACTTTATTCTGTCCACTACAGTCTTTCCTCTATAGTCTCCACTTTATTCTGTAAACTACAGTTTTTCCACTTTCGTCTTTCCACTATTCTCTGTCCACTTTAGTCTTTCCACTTTATTCTTTCCACTATAGTCTCGACTTTCTTCTGTCCACTACAGTCTTTCCACTATAGTCTTTCCACTATCGTCTGTCCACTTTAGTCTTTCCACTAATCTCTGTCCACTCTAGTCTTTCCACTATAGTCTCCACTTTATTCTGTCCACTACAGTCTTTCCACTATAGTCTTTCCACTATAGTCTGTCCACTTTAGTCTTTCCACTTTAGTCTTTCCACTTTAGTCTGTCCACTTTAGTCTTTCCACTACAGTCTCCACTTTATTCTGTCCACTACAGTCTTTCCATTGTAGTCTTTCCACTATCGTCTGTCCACTTTATTCTTTCCACTAATCTCTGTCCACTTTAGTCTTTCCACTATAGTCTCCACTTTATTCTGTCCACTACAGTCTTTCCACTATAGTCTTTCCACTATAGTCTGTCCACTTTAGTCTTTCCACTTTAGTCTTTCCACTTTAGTCTTTCCACTATAGTCTCCACTTTAGTCTTTCCACTATTCTCTGTCCACCTTAGTCTTTCCACTTTAGTCTTTCCACTATAGTCTCCACTTTGTTCTGTCCACTACAGTCTTTCCACTATAGTCTTTCCACTATAGTCTGTCCACTTCAGTCTTTCCACTATTCTCTGTCCACTTTAGTCTTTCCACTTTAGTCTTTCCGCTTTAGTCTGTCCACTTAGTCTTTCCACTAGAGTCTGTCCACTTTAGTCTGTCCACTTTAGTCTTTTCACTATAGTCTCCACTTTATTCTGTCCACTACAGTCTTTCCACTATAGTCTTTCCACTATAGTCTGTCCACTTTAGTCTTTCCACTTTAGTTTTTCCACTTTAGTCTGTCCACTTCAGTCTTTCCACTATAGTCTGTCCACTTTAGTCTTTCCACTTTAGTCTTTCTCTATAGTCTCCACTTTATTCTGTCCACTACAGTCTTTCCACTATAGTCTTTTCACTTTAGTCTGTCCACTTCAGTCTTTCCACTTTAGTCTTTCCACTATAGTCTCCACTTTATTCTGTCCACACCAGTCTTTCCACTATAGTCTTTCCACTATAGTCTGTCCACTTTAGTCTTTCCACTATTCTCTGTCCACTTTAGTCTTTCCACTATACTCTCCACTTTATTCTGTCCACTACAGTCTTTCCACTATAGTCTTTCCACTATAGTCTGTCCACTTTAGTCTTTCCACTAGTCTCTGTCCACTTTAGTCTTTCCACTATAGTCTCCACTTTATTCTGTCCACTACAGTCTTTCCACTATAGTCTTTCCACTATAGTCTGTCCACTTTAGTCTTTCCACTTTAGTCTTTCCACTTTATTCTGTCCACTTCAGTGTGTACACTTTAGTCTGTCCACTGAGTCTTTCCACTTCAGTCTTTCCACTATAGTCTGTCCACTTTAGTCTTTCCACTTTAGTCTTTCCACTTTATTCTGTCCACTACAGTCTTTCCACTTTAGTCTTTCCAATACTCTCTGTCCACTTTAGTCTTTCCACTTTAGTCTTCCCACTATAGTCTTCACTTTAGTCTTTCCACTATTCTCTGTCCACTTTAGTCTTTCCACTTTAGTCTTTCTACGATGGTCTCGACTTTATTCTGTCCACTACAGTCTTTCCACTTTAGTCTTTCCACTTTAATCTTTCCACTTTATTCGGTCCACTTTAGTCTTTCCACTATAGTCTGTCCACTTTAGTCTTTCCACTTTAGTCTTTCGACTTTATTCTGTCCACTTCAGTGTGTACACTTTAGTCTGTCCACTTAGTCTTTCCACTTCAGTCTTTCCACTATAGCCTGTCCACTTTAGTCTTTCCACTTTAGTCTTTCCACTATAGTCTCCACTTTATTCTGTCCACTACAGTCTTTCCACTTTAGTCTTTTCATTTCTCTCTGTCCACTTTAGTTTTTCCACTATAGTCTCCACTTTATTCTGTCCACTACAGTCTTTCCTCTATAGTCTTTCCACTATAGTCTGTCCACTTTAGTCTTTCCACTTTAGTCTTTAAACTATAGTCTCCACTTTATTCTGTCCACTACAGTCTTTCCACTTTCGTCTTTCCACTATTCTCTGTCCACTTTAGTCTTTCCACTATAGTCTCCACTTTATTCTGTCCACTACAGTCTTTCCACTATAATCTTTCCACTATAGTCTTTCCACTTTAGTCTTTCCACTATTCTCTGTCCATTTTAGTCTTTCCACTTTATTCTTTCCACTATAGTCTCCACTTTATTCTGTCCCCTACAGTCATTCCACAATAGTCTTTCCACTATCGTCTGTCCACTTTAGTCTTTCCACTAATCTCTGTCCACTTTAGTCTTTCCACTATAGTCTCTACTTTAGTCTGTCCACTTTAGTCTTTCCACTTTAGTCATTACCACTATCGTCTGTCCACTTTAGTCTTTCCACTTTAGTCTGTCCACTTTAGTCTGTCCACGTTTGTTTTTCCACTATAGTCTGTCCACTTTAGTCTTTCCACTTTAGTCTGTCCACTTTAGTCTTTCCACTATTGTCTGTCCACTTGAGTCTTTCCACTTTAGTCTTTCCACTTTAGTCTGTCCACTTCAGTCTTTCCACTATAGTCTGTCCACTTTAGTCTTTCCACTTTAGTCTTTCCACTATAGTCTCCACTTTATTCTGTCCACTACAGTCTTTCCACTATAGTCTTTCCACTATAGTCTGTCCACTTTAGTCTTTCCACTATTCTCTGTCCACTTTAGTTTTTCCACTATACTCTCCACTTTATTCTGTCCACTACAGTCTTTCCACTATAGTCTTTCCACTATAGTCTGTCCACTTTAGTCTTTCCACTTTAGTCTTTCCAATTTAGTCCGTCCACTTTAGTCTTTCCACTATAGTCTGTATACTTTAGTCTTTCCACTATTCTCTGTCCACTTTAGTCTTTCCACTTTAGTCTTTCCACTATAGTCTCCACTTTATTCTGTCCACTACAGTCTTTCCACTATAGTCTTTCCACTATAGTGTGTCCACTTTAGTCTTTCCACTTTATTCAGTCCACTTCAGTGTGTAAAATTTAGTCTGTCCACTGAGTCTTTCCACTTCAGTCTTTCCACTATAGTCTGTCCACTTTAGTCTTTCCACTTTAGTCTTTCCACTTTATTCTGTCCACTACAGTCTTTCCACTTTAGTCTTTCCACTATAGTCTCCACTTTAGTCTTTCCACTATTCTCTGTCCACCTTAGTCTTTCCACTTTAGTCTTTCCACTATAGTCTCCACTTTATTCTGTCCACTACAGTCTTTCCACTATAGTCTTTCCACTATAGTGTGTCCACTTTAGTCTTTCCACTTTATTCAGTCCACTTCAGAGTGTAAAATTTAGTCTGTCCACTGAGTCTTTCCACTTCAGTCTTTCCACTATAGTCTGTCCACTTTAGTCTGTCCACTTTAGTCTTTCCACTTAGTCTGTCCACTTTAGTCTTTCCACTATAGTCTCCACTTTATTCTGTCCACTACAGTCTTTCCACTTTAGTCTTTCCAATACTCTCTGTCCACTTTAGTTTTTCCACTATAGTCTCCACTTTATTCTGTCCACTACAGTCTTTCCTCTATAGTCTTTCCACTATAGTCTGTCCACTTTAGTCTTTCCACTATAGTCTCCACTTTATTCTGTCCACTACAGTTTTTCCACTTTCGTCTTTCCACTTTAGTCTTCCCACTATAGTCTCCACTTTATTCTGTCCACTACAGTCTTTCCAGAATAGTCTTTCCACTATAGTCTTTCCACTTTAGTCTTTCCACTATTCTCTGTCCACTTTAGTCTTTCCACTTTATTCTTTCCACTATAGTCTCCACTTTATTCTGTCCACTACAGTCTTTCCACTATAGTCTTTCCACTATCGTCTGTCCACTTTAGTCTTTCCACTAATCTCTGTCCATTTTAGTCTTTCCACTATAGTCTCCACTTTATTCTGTCCACTACAGTCTTTCCACTATAGTCTTTCCACTATAGTCTGTCCACTTTAGTCTTTCCACTTTAGTCTTTCCACTTTAGTCTGTCCACTTTAGTCTTTCCACTATAGTCTCCACTTTATTCTGTCCACTACAGTCTTTCCATTATAGTCTTTCCACTATCGTCTGTCCACTTTAGTCTTTCCACTAATCTCTGTCCACTTTAGTCTTTCCACTATAGTCTCCACTTTATTCTGTCCACTACAGTCTTTCCACTATAGTCTTTCCACTATAGTCTGTCCACTTTAGTCTTTCCACTTTATTCTTTCCACTATAGTCTCCACTTTAGTCTTTCCACTATTCTCTGTCCACCTTAGTCTTTCCACTTTAGTCTTTCCACTATAGTCTCCACTTTGTTCTGTCCACTACAGTCTTTCCACTATAGTTTTTCCACTATAGTCTTTCCACTATAGTCTGTCCACTTTAGTCTTTCCACTTTAGTCTTTCCAATTTAGTCTGTCCACTTTAGTCTTTCCACTATAGTCTGTCCACTTCAGTCTTTCCACTATTCTCTGTCCACTTTAGTCTTTCCACTTTAGTCTTTCCGCTTTAGTCTGTCCACTTAGTCTTTCCACTAGAGTCTGTCCACTTTAGTCTGTCCACTTTAGTCTTTTCACTATAGTCTCCACTTTATTCTGTCCACTACAGTCTTTCCACCATAGTCTTTCCACTATAGTCTGTCCACTTTAGTCTTTCCACTTTAGTTTTTCCACTTTAGTCTGTCCACTTCAGTCTTTCCACTATAGTCTGTCCACTTTAGTCTTTCCACTTTAGTCTTTCCACTATAGTCTCCACTTTATTCTGTCCACTACAGTCTTTCCCCTATAGTCTTTTCACTTTAGTCTGTCCACATCAGTCTTTCCACTTTAGTCTTTCCACTTTAGTCTTCCCACTATAGTCTCCACTTTATTCTGTCCACTACAGTCTTTCCACTATAGTCTTTCCACTATAGTCTGTCCACTTTAGTCTTTCCACTATTCTCTGTCCACTTTAGTCTTTCTACTATACTCTCCACTTTATTCTGTCCACTACAGTCTTTCCACTATAGTCTTTCCAGTATAGTCTGTCCACTTTAGTCTTTCCACTTTAGTCTTTCCACTTTAGTCTTTCTACGATGGTCTCGACTTTATTCTGTCCACTACAGTCTTTCCACTTTAGTCTTTCCACTTTAATCTTTCCACTTTATTCGGTCCACTTTAGTCTTTCCACTATAGTCTGTCCACTTTAGTCTTTCCACTTTAGTCTTTCGACTTTATTCTGTCCACTTCAGTGTGTACACTTTAGTCTGTCCACTTAGTCTTTCCACTTCAGTCTTTCCACTATAGCCTGTCCACTTTAGTCTTTCCACTTTAGTCTTTCCACTATAGTCTCCACTTTATTCTGTCCACTACAGTCTTTCCACTTTAGTCTTTTCATTTCTCTCTGTCCACTTTAGTTTTTCCACTATAGTCTCCACTTTATTCTGTCCACTACAGTCTTTCCACTTTCGTCTTTCCACTATTCTCTGTCCACTTTAGTCTTTCCACTATAGTCTCCACTTTATTCTGTCCACTACAGTCTTTCCACTATAATCTTTCCACTATAGTCTTTCCACTTTAGTCTTTCCACTATTCTCTGTCCATTTTAGTCTTTCCACTTTATTCTTTCCACTATAGTCTCCACTTTATTCTGTCCCCTACAGTCATTCCACAATAGTCTTTCCACTATCGTCTGTCCACTTTAGTCTTTCCACTAATCTCTGTCCACTTTAGTCTTTCCACTATAGTCTCTACTTTAGTCTGTCCACTTTAGTCTTTCCACTTTAGTCATTACCACTATCGTCTGTCCACTTTAGTCTTTCCACTTTAGTCTGTCCACTTTAGTCTGTCCACGTTAGTCTTTCCACTATAGTCTGTCCACTTTAGTCTTTCCACTTTAGTCTGTCCACTTTAGTCTTTCCACTATTGTCTGTCCACTTGAGTCTTTCCACTTTAGTCTTTCCACTTTAGTCTGTCCACTTCAGTCTTTCCACTATAGTCTGTCCACTTTAGTCTTTCCACTTTAGTCTTTCCACTATAGTCTCCACTTTATTCTGTCCACTACAGTCTTTCCACTATAGTCTTTCCACTATAGTCTGTCCACTTTAGTCTTTCCACTATTCTCTGTCCACTTTAGTTTTTCCACTATACTCTCCACTTTATTCTGTCCACTACAGTCTTTCCACTATAGTCTTTCCACTATAGTCTGTCCACTTTAGTCTTTCCACTTTAGTCTTTCCAATTTAGTCCGTCCACTTTAGTCTTTCCACTATAGTCTGTATACTTTAGTCTTTCCACTATTCTCTGTCCACTTTAGTCTTTCCACTATAGTCTCCACTTTATTCTGTCCACTACAGTCTTTCCACTATAGTCTTTCCACTATAGTGTGTCCACTTTAGTCTTTCCACTTTATTCAGTCCACTTCAGTGTGTAAAATTTAGTCTGTCCACTGAGTCTTTCCACTTCAGTCTTTCCACTATAGTCTGTCCACTTTAGTCTTTCCACTTTATTCTGTCCACTACAGTCTTTCCACTTTAGTCTTTCCACTATAGTCTCCACTTTAGTCTTTCCACTATTCTCTGTCCACCTTAGTCTTTCCACTTTAGTCTTTCCACTATAGTCTCCACTTTATTCTGTCCACTACAGTCTTTCCACTATAGTCTTTCCACTATAGTCTGTCCACTTTAGTCTTTCCACTTAGTCTGTCCACTTTAGTCTTTCCACTATAGTCTCCACTTTATTCTGTCCACTACAGTCTTTCCACTTTAGTCTTTCCAATACTCTCTGTCCACTTTAGTTTTTCCACTATAGTCTCCACTTTATTCTGTCCACTACAGTCTTTCCTCTATAGTCTTTCCACTATAGTCTGTCCACTTTAGTCTTTCCACTATAGTCTCCACTTTATTCTGTCCACTACAGTTTTTCCACTTTCGTCTTTCCACTTTAGTCTTCCCACTATAGTCTCCACTTTATTCTGTCCACTACAGTCTTTCCAGAATAGTCTTTCCACTATAGTCTTTCCACTTTAGTCTTTCCACTATTCTCTGTCCACTTTAGTCTTTCCACTTTATTCTTTCCACTATAGTCTCCACTTTATTCTGTCCACTACAGTCTTTCCACTATAGTCTTTCCACTATCGTCTGTCCACTTTAGTCTTTCCACTAATCTCTGTCCATTTTAGTCTTTCCACTATAGTCTCCACTTTATTCTGTCCACTACAGTCTTTCCACTATAGTCTTTCCACTATAGTCTGTCCACTTTAGTCTTTCCACTTTAGTCTTTCCACTTTAGTCTGTCCACTTTAGTCTTTCCACTATAGTCTCCACTTTATTCTGTCCACTACAGTCTTTCCATTATAGTCTTTCCACTATCGTCTGTCCACTTTAGTCTTTCCACTAATCTCTGTCCACTTTAGTCTTTCCACTATAGTCTCCACTTTATTCTGTCCACTACAGTCTTTCCACTATAGTCTTTCCACTATAGTCTGTCCACTTTAGTCTTTCCACTTTAGTCTTTCCACTTTAGTCTTTCCACTATAGTCTCCACTTTAGTCTTTCCACTATTCTCTGTCCACCTTAGTCTTTCCACTTTAGTCTTTCCACTATAGTCTCCACTTTGTTCTGTCCACTACAGTCTTTCCACTATAGTTTTTCCACTATAGTCTTTCCACTATAGTCTGTCCACTTTAGTCTTTCCACTTTAGTCTTTCCAATTTAGTCTGTCCACTTTAGTCTTTCCACTATAGTCTGTCCACTTCAGTCTTTCCACTATTCTCTGTCCACTTTAGTCTTTCCACTTTAGTCTTTCCGCTTTAGTCTGTCCACTTAGTCCTTCCACTAGAGTCTGTCCACTTTAGTCTGTCCACTTTAGTCTTTTCACTATAGTCTCCACTTTATTCTGTCCACTACAGTCTTTCCACCATAGTCTTTCCACTATAGTCTGTCCACTTTAGTCTTTCCACTTTAGTTTTTCCACTTTAGTCTGTCCACTTCAGTCTTTCCACTATAGTCTGTCCACTTTAGTCTTTCCACTTTAGTCTTTCCACTATAGTCTCCACTTTATTCTGTCCACTACAGTCTTTCCACTATAGTCTTTTCACTTTAGTCTGTCCACATCAGTCTTTCCACTTTAGTCTTTCCACTTTAGTCTTTCCACTATAGTCTCCACTTTATTCTGTCCACTACAGTCTTTCCACTATAGTCTTTCCACTATAGTCTGTCCACTTTAGTCTTTCCACTATTCTCTGTCCACTTTAGTCTTTCTACTATACTCTCCACTTTATTCTGTCCACTACAGTCTTTCCACTATAGTCTTTCCAGTATAGTCTGTCCACTTTAGTCTTTCCACTTTAGTCTTTCCAATTTAGTCTGTCCACTTTAGTCTTTCCACTATAGTCTGTCCACTTCAGTCTTTCCACTATTCTCTGTCCACTTTAGTCTTTCCACTTTAGTCTTTCCGCTTTAGTCTGTCCACTTAGTCTTTCCACTAGAGTCTGTCCACTTTAGTCTGTCCACTTTAGTCTTTTCACTATAGTCTCCACTTTATTCTGTCCACTACAGTCTTTCCACTATAGTCTTTCCACTATAGTCTGTCCACTTTAGTCTTTCCACTTTAGTTTTTCCACTTTAGTCTGTCCACTTCAGTCTTTCCACTATAGTTTGTCCACTTTAGTCTTTCCACTTTAGTCTTTCCACTATAGTCTCCACTTTATTCTGTCCACTACAGTCTTTCCACTATAGTCTTTTCACTTTAGTCTGTCCATTTCAGTCTTTCCACTTTAGTCTTTCCACTTTAGTCTTTCCACTATAGTCTCCACTTTATTCTGTCCACACCAGTCTTTCCACTATAGTCTTTCCACTATAGTCTGTCCACTTTAGTCTTTCCACTATTCTCTGTCCACTTTAGTCTTTCCACTATACTCTCCACTTTATTCTGTCCACTACAGTCTTTCCACTATAGTCTTTCCACTATAGTCTGTCCACTTTAGTCTTTCCACTATTCTCTGTCCACTTTAGTCTTTCCACTTTAGTTTTTCCACTTTAGTCTGTCCACTTCAGTCTTTCCACTATAGTCTGTCCACTTTAGTCTTTCCACTTTAGTCTTTCCACTATAGTCTCCACTTTATTCTGTCCACTACAGTCTTTCCACTATAGTCTTTTCACTTTAGTCTGTCCACATCAGTCTTTCCACTTTAGTCTTTCCACTTTAGTCTTTCCACTATAGTCTCCACTTTATTCTGTCCACTACAGTCTTTCCACTATAGTCTTTCCACTATAGTCTGTCCACTTTAGTCTTTCCACTATTCTCTGTCCACTTTAGTCTTTCTACTATACTCTCCACTTTATTCTGTCCACTACAGTCTTTCCACTATAGTCTTTCCAGTATAGTCTGTCCACTTTAGTCTTTCCACTTTAGTCTTTCCAATTTAGTCTGTCCACTTTAGTCTTTCCACTATAGTCTGTCCACTTCAGTCTTTCCACTATTCTCTGTCCACTTTAGTCTTTCCACTTTAGTCTTTCCGCTTTAGTCTGTCCACTTAGTCTTTCCACTAGAGTCTGTCCACTTTAGTCTGTCCACTTTAGTCTTTTCACTATAGTCTCCACTTTATTCTGTCCACTACAGTCTTTCCACTATAGTCTTTCCACTATAGTCTGTCCACTTTAGTCTTTCCACTTTAGTTTTTCCACTTTAGTCTGTCCACTTCAGTCTTTCCACTATAGTTTGTCCACTTTAGTCTTTCCACTTTAGTCTTTCCACTATAGTCTCCACTTTATTCTGTCCACTACAGTCTTTCCACTATAGTCTTTTCACTTTAGTCTGTCCATTTCAGTCTTTCCACTTTAGTCTTTCCACTTTAGTCTTTCCACTATAGTCTCCACTTTATTCTGTCCACACCAGTCTTTCCACTATAGTCTTTCCACTATAGTCTGTCCACTTTAGTCTTTCCACTATTCTCTGTCCACTTTAGTCTTTCCACTATACTCTCCACTTTATTCTGTCCACTACAGTCTTTCCACTATAGTCTTTCCACTATAGTCTGTCCACTTTAGTCTTTCCACTATTCTCTGTCCACTTTAGTCGTTCCACTATAGTCTCCACTTTATTCTGTCCACTACAGTCTTTCCAGAATAGTCTTTCTACTATAGTCTTTCCACTTTAGTCTTTCCACTATTCTCTGTCCACTTTAGTCTTTCCACTTTATTCTTTCCACTATAGTCTCCACTTTATTCTGTCCACTACAGTCTTTCCACTATAGTCTTTCCACTATCGTCTGTCCACTTTAGTCTTTCCACTAATCTCTGTCCACTTTAGTCTTTCCACTATAGTCTCCACTTTATTCTGTCCACTACAGTCTTTCCACTATAGTCTTTCCACTATAGTCTGTCCACTTTAGTCTTTCCACTTTAGTCTTTCCACTTTAGTCTGTCCACTTTAGTCTTTCCACTTTAGTCTTTCCAATTTAGTCTGTCCACTTTAGTCTTTCCACTATAGTCTCTCCAATTCAGTCTTTCAACTATTCTCTGTCCACTTTAGTCTTTCCACTTTAGTCTTTCCGCTTTAGTCTGTCCACTTAGTCTTTCCACTAGAGTCTGTCCACTTTAGTCTGTCCACTTTAGTCTTTTCACTATAGTCTCCACTTTATTCTGTCCACTACAGTCTTTCCACTATAGTCTTTCCACTATAGTCTGTCCACTTTAGTCTTTCCACTTTAGTTTTTCCACTTTAGTCTGTCCACTTCAGTCTTTCCACTATAGTCTGTCCACTTTAGTCTTTCCACTTTAGTCTTTCCACTATAGTCTCCACTTTATTCTGTCCACTACAGTCTTTCCACTATAGTCTTTTCACTTTAGTCTGTCCACTTCAGTCTTTCCACTTTAGTCTTTCCACTTCAGTCTTTCCACTATAGTCTCCACTTTATTCTGTCCACACCAGTCTTTCCACTATAGTCTTTCCACTATAGTCTGTCCACTTTAGTCTTTCCACTATTCTCTGTCCACTTTAGTCTTTCCACTATACTCTCCACTTTATTCTGTCCACTACAGTCTTTCCACTATAGTCTTTCCACTATAGTCTGTCCACTTTAGTCTTTCCACTATTCTCTGTCCACTTTAGTCTTTCCACTATAGTCTGTCCACTTTAGTCTTTCCACTATAGTCTGTCCACTTTAGTCTTTCCACTTTAGTCTTTCCAATTTAGTCTGTCCACTTTAGTCTTTCCACTATAGTCTGTCCACTTCATTCTTTCCACTATTCTCTGTCCACTTTAGTCTTTCCACTTTAGTCTTTCCGCTTTAGTCTGTCCACTTAGTCTTTCCACTAGAGTCTGTCCACTTTAGTCTGTCCACTTTAGTCTTTTCACTATAGTCTCCACTTTATTCTGTCCACTACAGTCTTTCCACTATAGTCTTTCCACTATAGTCTGTCCACTTTAGTCTTTCCACTTTAGTTTTTCCACTTTAGTCTGTCCACTTCAGTCTTTCCACTATAGTCTGTCCACTTTAGTCTTTCCACTTTAGTCTTTCCACTATAGTCTCCACTTTATTCTGTCCACTACAGTCTTTCCACTATAGTCTTTTCACTTTAGTCTGTCCACTTCAGTCTTTCCACTTTAGTCTTTCCACTTTAGTCTTTCCACTACAGTCTCCACTTTATTCTGTCCACACCAGTCTTTCCACTATAGTCTTTCCACTATAGTCTGTCCACTTTAGTCTTTCCACTATTCTCTGTCCACTTTAGTCTTTCCACTATACTCTCCACTTTATTCTGTCCACTACAGTCTTTCCACTATAGTCTTTCCACTATAGTCTTTCAACTATAGTCTATCCACTTTAGTCTTTCCACTTTAATCATTCAACTTTAGTCTGTCCACTTTAGTCTTTCCACTATAGTCTGTCCACTTTAGTCTTTCCACTTTAGTCTTTCCACTTTATTCTGTCCACTTCAGTGTGTACACTTTAGTCTGTCCACTGAGTCTTTCCACTTCAGTCTTTCCACTATAGTCTGTCCACTTTAGTCTTTCCACTTTATTCTTTCCACTTTATTCTTTCCACTACAGTCTTTCCACTTTAGTCTTTCCAATACTCTCTGTCCACTTTAGTCTTTCCACTTTAGTCTTTCCACTATAGTCTCCACTTTAGTCTTTCCACTATTCTCTGTCCACTTTAGTCTTTCCACTTTAGTCTTTCTACGATGGTCTCCACTTTATTCTGTCCACTACAGTCTTTCCACTTTAGTCTTTGCACTTTAATCTTTCCACTTTAGTCGGTCCACTGTCTTTCGACTTTATTCTGTCCACTTCAGTGTGTACACTTTAGTCTGTCCACTTAGTCTTTCCACTTCAGTCTTTCCACTATAGCCTGTCCACTTTAGTCTTTCCACTTTAGTCTTTCCACTATAGTCTCCACTTTATTCTGTCCACTACAGTCTTTCCACTTTAGTCTTTTCATTTCTCTCTGTCCACTTTAGTTTTTCCACTATAGTCTCTACTTTATTCTGTCCACTACAGTCTTTCCTCTATAGTCTTTCCACTATAGTCTGTCCACTTTAGTATTTCCACTTTAGTCTTTAAACTATAGTCTCCACTTTATTCTGTCCACTACAGTCTTTCCACTTTCGTCTTTCCACTATTCTCTGTCCACTTTAGTCTTTCCACTATAGTCTCCACTTTATTCTGTCCCCTACAGTCGTTCCACAATAGTCTTTCCACTATCGTCTGTCCACTTTAGTCTTTCCACTAATCTCTGTCCACTTTAGTCTTTCCACTATAGTCTCTACTTTAGTCTGTCCACTTTAGTCTTTCCACTATAGTCAGTCCACTTTAATCTTTCCACTTTAGTCTTTCCACTTTAGTCTGTCCACTTTAGTCTTTCCACTATTGTCTGTCCACTTGAGTCTTTCCACATTAGTCTTTCCACTTTAGTCTGTCCACTTCAGTCTTTCCACTATAGTCTGTCCACTTTAGTCTTTCCACTTTAGTCTTTCCACTATAGTCTCCACTTTATTCTGTCCACTACAGTCTTTCCACTATAGTCTTTCCACTATAGTCTGTCCACTTTAGTCTTTCCACTATTCTCTGTCCACTTTAGTTTTTCCACTATACTCTCCACTTTATTCTGTCCACTACAGTCTTTCCACTATAGTCTTTCCACCATAGTCTGTCCACTTTAGTCTTTCCACTTTAGTCTTTCCAATTTAGTCCGCCCACTTTAGTCTTTCCACTATAGTCTGTATACTTTAGTCTTTCCACTATTCTCTGTCCACTTTAGTCTTTCCACTTTAGTCTTTCCACTATAGTCTCCACTTTATTCTGTCCACTGCAGTCTTTCCACTATAGTCTTTCCACTATAGTGTGTCCACTTTAGTCTTTCCACTTTATTCAGTCCACTTCAGTGTGTAAAATTTAGTCTGTCCACTGAGTCTTTCCACTTCAGTCTTTCCACTATAGTCTGTCCACTTTAGTCTTTCCACTTTAGTCTTTCCACTTTATTCTGTCCACTACAGTCTTTCCACTTTAGTCTTTCCACTATAGTCTCCACTTTAGTCTTTCCACTATTCTCTGTCCACCTTAGTCTTTCCACTTTAGTCTTTCCACTATAGTCTCCACTTTTTTCTGTCCACTACAGTCTTTCCACTATAGTCTTTCCACTATAGTCTTTCCACTATAGTCTGTCCACTTTAGTCTTTCCACTTTAGTCTTTCCAATTTAGTCTGTCCACTTTAGTCTTTCCACTATAGTCTGTCCACTTAGTCTTTCCACTAGAGTCTGTCCACTTTAGTCTGTCCACTTTAGTCTTTTCACTATAGTCTGTCCACTTTAGTCTTTCCACTTTAGTCTTTCCACTATAGTCTCCACTTTATTCTGTCCACTACAGTCTTTCCACTATAGTCTTTCCACTATAGTCTGTCCACTTTAGTCTTTCCACTATTCTCTGTCCACTTTAGTTTTTCCACTATACTCTCCACTTTATTCTGTCCACTACAGTCTTTCCACTATAGTCTTTCCACCATAGTCTGTCCACTTTAGTCTTTCCACTTTAGTCTTTCCAATTTAGTCCGTCCACTTTAGTCTTTCCACTATAGTCTGTATACTTTAGTCTTTCCACTATTCTCTGTCCACTTTAGTCTTTCCACTTTAGTCTTTCCACTATAGTCTCCACTTTATTCTGTCCACTGCAGTCTTTCCACTATAGTCTTTCCACTATAGTGTGTCCACTTTAGTCTTTCCACTTTATTCAGTCCACTTCAGTGTGTAAAATTTAGTCTGTCCACTGAGTCTTTCCACTTCAGTCTTTCCACTATAGTCTGTCCACTTTAGTCTTTCCACTTTAGTCTTTCCACTTTATTCTGTCCACTACAGTCTTTCCACTTTAGTCTTTCCACTATAGTCTCCACTTTAGTCTTTCCACTACTCTCTGTCCACCTTAGTCTTTCCACTTTAGTCTTTCCACTATAGTCTCCACTTTTTTCTGTCCACTACAGTCTTTCCACTATAGTCTTTCCACTATAGTCTTTCCACTATAGTCTGTCCACTTTAGTCTTTCCACTTTAGTCTTTCCAATTTAGTCTGTCCACTTTAGTCTTTCCACTATAGTCTGTCCACTTAGTCTTTCCACTAGAGTCTGTCCACTTTAGTCTGTCCACTTTAGTCTTTTCACTATAGTCTCCACTTTATTCTGTCCACTACAGTCTTTCCACTATAGTCTTTCCACTATAGTCTGTCCACTTTAGTCTTTCCACTTTAGTTTTTCCACTTTAGTCTGTCCACTTCAGTCTTTCCACTATAGTCTGTCCACTTTAGTCTTTCCACTTTAGTCTTTCCACTATAGTCTCCACTTTATTCTGTCCACTACAGTCTTTCCACTATAGTCTTTTCACTTTAGTCTGTCCACTTCAGTCTTTCCACTTTAGTCTTTCCACTTTAGTCTTTCCACTATAGTCTCCACTTTATTCTTTCCACTACAGTCTTTCCACTATAGTCTTTCCACTATAGTCTGTCCACTTTAGTCTTTCCACTATTCTCTGTCCACTTTAGTCTTTCTACTATACTCTCCACTTTATTCTGTCCACTACAGTCTTTCCACTATAGTCTTTCCAGTATAGTCTGTCCACTTTAGTCTTTCCACTTTAGTCTTTCCAATTTAGTCTGTCCACTTTAGTCTTTCCACTATAGTCTGTCCACTTCAGTCTTTCCACTATTCTCTGTCCACTTTAGTCTTTCCACTTTAGTCTTTCCGCTTCAGTCTGTCCACTTAGTCTTTCCACTAGAGTCTGTCCACTTTAGTCTGTCCACTTTAGTCTTTTCACTATAGTCTCCACTTTATTCTGTCCACTACAGTCTTTCCACTATAGTCTTTCCACTATGGTCTGTCCACTTTAGTCTTTCCACTTTAGTTTTTCCACTTTAGTCTGTCCACTTCAGTCTTTCCACTATAGTCTGTCCACTTTAGTCTTTCCACTTTAGTCTTTCCACTATAGTCTCCACTTTATTCTGTCCACTACAGTCTTTCCACTATAGTCTTTTCACTTTAGTCTGTCCACTTCAGTCTTTCCACTTTAGTCTTTCCACTTTAGTCTTTCCACTATAGTCTCCACTTTATTCTGTCCACACCAGTCTTTCCACTATAGTCTTTCCACTATAGTCTGTCCACTTTAGTCTTTCCATTATTCTCTGTCCACTTTAGTCTTTCCACTATACTCTCCACTTTATTCTGTCCACTACAGTCTTTCCACTGTAGTCTTTCCACTATAGTCTGTCCACTTTAGTCTTTCCACTATTCTCTGTCCACTTTAGTCTTTCCACTATAGTCTCCACTTTATTCTGTCCACTACAGTCTTTCCACTATAGTCTTTCCACTATAGTCTTTCCACTATAGTCTGTCCACTTTAGTCTTTCCACTTTAATCATTCCACTTTAGTCTGTCCACTTTAGTCTTTCCACTATAGTCTGTCCACTTTAGTCTTTCCACTTTAGTCTTTCCACTTTATTCTGTCCACTTCAGTGTGTACACTTTAGTCTGTCCACTGAGTCTTTCCACTTCAGTCTTTCCACTATAGTCTGTCCACTTTAGTCTTTCCACTTTAGTCTTTCCACTTTATTCTGTCCACTACAGTCTTTCCACTTTAGTCTTTCCAACACTCTCTGTCCACTTTAGTCTTTCCACTTTAGTCTTTCCACTATAGTCTCCACTTTAGTCTTTCCACTATTCTCTGTCCACTTTAGTCTTTCCACTTTAGTCTTTCTACGATGGTTTCCACTTTATTCTGTCCACTACAGTCTTTCCACTTTAGTCTTTCCACTTTAATCTTTCCACTTTAGTCGGTCCACTTTAGTCTTTCCACTATAGTCTGTCCACTTTAGTCTTTCCACTTTAGTCTTTCGACTTTATTCTGTCCACTTCAGTGTGTACACTTTAGTCTGTCCACTTAGTCTTTCCACTTCAGTCTTTCCACTTTAGTTTTTCCACTTAAGTCTGTCCACTTCAGTCTTTCCACTATAGTCTGTCTACTTTAGTCTTTCCACTTTAGTCTTTCCACTATAGTCTCCACTTTATTCTGTCCACTACAGTCTTTCCACTATAGTCTTTTCACTTTAGTCTGTCCACATCAGTCTTTCCACTTTAGTCTTTCCACTTTAGTCTTTCCACTATAGTCTCCACTTTATTCTGTCCACTACAGTCTTTCCACTATAGTCTTTCCACTATAGTCTGTCCACTTTAGTCTTTCCACTATTCTCTGTCCACTTTAGTCTTTCTACTATACTCTCCACTTTATTCTGTCCACTACAGTCTTTCCACTATAGTCTTTCCAGTATAGTCTGTCCACTTTAGTCTTTCCAATTTAGTCTGTCCACTTTAGTCTTTCCACTATAGTCTGTCCACTTCAGTCTTTCCATTCTCTGTCCACTTTAGTCTTTCCACTTTAGTCTTTCCGCTTTAGTCTGTCCACTTAGTCTTTCCACTAGAGTCTGTCCACTTTAGTCTGTCCACTTTAGTCTTTTCACTATAGTCTCCACTTTATTCTGTCCACTACAGTCTTTCCACTATAGTCTTTCCACTATAGTCTGTCCACTTTAGTCTTTCCACTTTAGTTTTTCCACTTTAGTCTGTCCACTTCAGTCTTTCCACTATAGTTTGTCCACTTTAGTCTTTCCACTATAGTCTCCACTTTATTCTGTCTACTACAGTCTTTCCACTATAGTCTTTTCACTTTAGTCTGTCCACTTCAGTCTTTCCACTTTAGTCTTTCCACTTTAGTCTTTCCACTATAGTCTCCACTTTATTCTGTCCACACCAGTCTTTCCACTATAGTCTTTCCACTATAGTCTGTCCACTTTAGTCTTTCCACTATTCTCTGTCCACTTTAGTCTTTCCACTATACTCTCCACTTTATTCTGTCCACTACAGTCTTTCCACTATAGTCTTTCCACTATAGTCTGTCCACTTTAGTCTTTCCACTATTCTCTGTCCACTTTAGTCTTTCCACTATAGTCTCCACTTTATTCTGTCCACTACAGTCTTTCCACTATAGTCTTTCCACTATAGTCTATCCACTTTAGTCTTTCCACTTTAATCATTCCACTTTAGTCTGTCCACTTTAGTCTTTCCACTATAGTCTGTCCACTTTAGTCTTTCCACTTTATTCTGTCCACTTCAGTGTGTACACTTTAGTCTGTCCACTGAGTCTTTCCACTTCAGTCTTTCCACTATAGTCTGTCCACTTTAGTCTTTCCACTTTATTCTTACCACTTTATTCTGTCCACTACAGTCTTTCCACTTTAGTCTTTCCAATACTCTCTGTCCACTTTAGTCTTTCCACTTTAGTCTTTCCACTATAGTCTCCACTTTAGTCTTTCCACTATTCTCTGTCCACTTTAGTCTGTCCACTTAGTCTTTCCACTTCTGTCTTTCCACTTTAGTTTTTCCACTTAAGTCTGTCCACTTCAGTCTTTCCACTATAGTCTGTCTACTTTAGTCTTTCCACTTTAGTCTTTCCACTATAGTCTCCACTTTATTCTGTCCACTACAGTCTTTCCACTATAGTCTTTTCACTTTAGTCTGTCCACATCAGTCTTTCCACTTTAGTCTTTCCACTTTAGTCTTTCCACTATAGTCTCCACTTTATTCTGTCCACTACAGTCTTTCCACTATAGTCTTTCCACTATAGTCTGTCCACTTTAGTCTTTCCACTATTCTCTGTCCACTTTAGTCTTTCTACTATACTCTCCACTTTATTCTGTCCACTACAGTCTTTCCACTATAGTCTTTCCAGTATAGTCTGTCCACTTTAGTCTTTCCAATTTAGTCTGTCCACTTTAGTCTTTCCACTATAGTCTGTCCACTTCAGTCTTTCCATTCTCTGTCCACTTTAGTCTTTCCACTTTAGTCTTTCCGCTTTAGTCTGTCCACTTAGTCTTTCCACTAGAGTCTGTCCACTTTAGTCTGTCCACTTTAGTCTTTTCACTATAGTCTCCACTTTATTCTGTCCACTACAGTCTTTCCACTATAGTCTTTCCACTATAGTCTGTCCACTTTAGTCTTTCCACTTTAGTTTTTCCACTTTAGTCTGTCCACTTCAGTCTTTCCACTATAGTTTGTCCACTTTAGTCTTTCCACTATAGTCTCCACTTTATTCTGTCTACTACAGTCTTTCCACTATAGTCTTTTCACTTTAGTCTGTCCACTTCAGTCTTTCCACTTTAGTCTTTCCACTTTAGTCTTTCCACTATAGTCTCCACTTTATTCTGTCCACACCAGTCTTTCCACTATAGTCTTTCCACTATAGTCTGTCCACTTTAGTCTTTCCACTATTCTCTGTCCACTTTAGTCTTTCCACTATACTCTCCACTTTATTCTGTCCACTACAGTCTTTCCACTATAGTCTTTCCACTATAGTCTGTCCACTTTAGTCTTTCCACTATTCTCTGTCCACTTTAGTCTTTCCACTATAGTCTCCACTTTATTCTGTCCACTACAGTATTTCCAGAATAGTCTTTCTACTATAGTCTTTCCACTTTAGTCTTTCCACTATTCTCTGTCCACTTTAGTCTTTCCACTTTATTCTTTCCACTATAGTCTCCACTTTATTCTGTCCGCTACAGTCTTTCCACTATAGTCTTTCCACTATCGTCTGTCCACTTTAGTCTTTCCACTAATCTCTGTCCACTTTAGTCTTTCCACTATAGTCTCCACTTTATTCTGTCCACTACAGTCTTTCCACTATAGTCTTTCCACTATAGTCTGTCCACTTTAGTCTTTCCACTTTAGTCTTTCCACTTTAGTCTGTCCACTTTAGTCTTTCCACTTTAGTCTTTCCAATTTAGTCTGTCCACTTTAGTCTTTCCACTACAGTCTGTCCACTTCAGTCTTTCCACTATTCTCTGTCCACTTTAGTCTTTCCACTTTAGTCTTTCCGCTTTAGTCTGTCCACTTAGTCTTTCCACTAGAGTCTGTCCACTTTAGTCTGTCCACTTTAGTCTTTTCACTATAGTCTCCACTTTATTCTGTCCACTACAGTCTTTCCACTATAGTCTTTCCACTATAGTCTGTCCACTTTAGTCTTTCCACTTTAGTTTTTCCACTTTAGTCTGTCCACTTCAGTCTTTCCACTATAGTCTGTCCACTTTAGTCTTTCCACTTTAGTCTTTCCACTATAGTCTCCACTTTATTCTGTCCACTACAGTCTTTCCACTATAGTCTTTTCACTTTAGTCTGTCCACTTCAGTCTTTCCACTTTAGTCTTTCCACTTTAGTCTTTCCACTATAGTCTCCACTTTCTTCTGTCCACACCAGTCTTTCCACTATAGTCTTTCCACTATAGTCTGTCCACTTTAGTCTTTCCACTATTCTCTGTCCATTTTAGTCTTTCCACTATACTCTCCACTTTATTCTGTCCATTACAGTCTTTCCACTATAGTCTTTCCACTATAGTCTGTCCACTTTAGTCTTTCCACTATTCTCTGTCCACTTTAGTCTTTCCACTATAGTCTCCACTTTATTCTGTCCACTACAGTCTTTCCACTATAGTCTTTCCACTATAGTCTATCCACTTTAGTCTTTCCACTTTAATCATTCCACTTTAGTCTGTCCACTTTAGTCTTTCCACTATAGTCTGTCCACTTTAGTCTTTCCACTTTATTCTGTCCACTTCAGTGTGTACACTTTAGTCTGTCCACTGAGTCTTTCCACTTCAGTCTTTCCACTATAGTCTGTCCACTTTAGTCTTTCCACTTTATTCTTACCACTTTATTCTGTCCACTACAGTCTTTCCACTTTAGTCTTTCCAATACTCTCTGTCCACTTTAGTCTTTCCACTTTAGTCTTTCCACTATAGTCTCCACTTTAGTCTTTCCACTATTCTCTGTCCACTTTAGTCTTTCCACTTTAGTCTTTCTACGATGGTCTCCACTTTATTCTGTCCACTACAGTCTTTCCACTTTAGTCTTTGCACTTTAATCTTTCCACTTTAGTCGGTCCACTTTTGTATTTCCACTATAGTCTGTCCACTTTAGTCTTTCCACTTTAGTCTTTCGACTTTATTCTGTCCACTTCAGTGTGTACACTTTAGTCTGTCCACTTAGTCTTTCCACTTCAGTCTTTCCACTATAGCCTGTCCACTTTAGTCTTTCCACTTTTGTCTTTCCACTATAGTCTCCACTTTATTCTGTCCACTACAGTCTTTCCACTTTAGTCTTTTCATTTCTCTCTGTCCACTTTAGTTTTTCCACTATAGTCTCTACTTTATTCTGTCCACTACAGTCTTTCCTCTATAGTCTTTCCACTATAGTCTGTCCACTTTAGTCTTTCCACTTTAGTCTTTAAACTATAGTCTCCACTTTATTCTGTCCACTACAGTCTTTCCACTTTCGTCTTTCCACTATTCTCTGTCCACTTTAGTCTTTCCACTATAGTCTCCACTTTATTCTGTCCCCTACAGTCGTTCCACAATAGTCTTTCCACTATCGTCTGTCCACTTTAGTCTTTCCACTAATCTCTGTCCACGTTAGTCTTTCCACTATAGTCTCTACTTTAGTCTGTCCACTTTAGTCTTTCCACTATAGTCAGTCCACTTTAATCTTTCCACTTTAGTCTTTCCACTTTAGTCTGTCCACTTTAGTCTTTCCACTATTGTCTGTCCACTTGAGTCTTTCCACTATAGTCTGTCCACTTTAGTCTTTCCACTTTAGTCTTTCCACTATAGTCTCCACTTTATTCTGTCCACTACAGTCTTTCCACTATAGTCTTTCCACTATAGTCTATCCACTTTAGTCTTTCCACTATTCTCTGTCCACTTTAGTTTTTCCACTATACTCTCCACTTTATTCTGTCCACTACAGTCTTTCCACTATAGTCTTTCCACCATAGTCTGTCCACTTTAGTCTTTCCACTTTAGTCTTTCCAATTTAGTCCGTCCACTTTAGTCTTTCCACTATAGTCTGTATACTTTAGTCTTTCCACTATTCTCTGTCCACTTTAGTCTTTCCACTTTAGTCTTTCCACTATAGTCTCCACTTTATTCTGTCCACTGCAGTCTTTCCACTATAGTCTTTCCACTATAGTGTGTCCACTTTAGTCTTTCCACTTTATTCAGTCCACTTCAGTGTGTAAAATTTAATCTGTCCACTGAGTCTTTCCACTTCAGTCTTTCCACTATAGTCTGTCCACTTTAGTCTTTCCACTTTAGTCTTTCCACTTTATTCTGTCCACTACAGTCTTTCCACTTTAGTCTTTCCACTATAGTCTCCACTTTAGTCTTTCCACTATTCTCTGTCCACCTTAGTCTTTCCACTTTAGTCTTTCCACTATAGTCTCCACTTTGTTCTGTCCACTACAGTCTTTCCACTATAGTCTTTCCACTATAGTCTTTCCACTATAGTCTGTCCACTTTAGTCTTTCCACTTTAGTCTTTCCAATTTAGTCTGTCCACTTTAGTCTTTCCACTATAGTCTGTCAACTTCAGTCTTTCCACTATTCTCTGTCCACTTTAGTCTTTCCACTTAGTCTTTCCACTTTAGTCTGTCCACTTTAGTCTTTTCTCTATAGTCTCCACTTTATTCTGTCCACTACAGTCTTTCCACTATAGTCTTTCCACTATAGTCTGTCCACTTTAGTCTTTCCACTTGAGTTTTTCCACTTTAGTCTGACCACTTCAGTCTTTCCACTATAGTCTGTCCACTTTAGTCTTTCCACTTTAGTCTTTCCACTATAGTCTCCACTTTATTCTGTCCACTACAGTCTTTCCACTATAGTCTTTTCACTTTAGTCTGTCCACTTCAGTCTTTCCACTTTAGTCTTTCCACTTTAGTCTTTCCACTATAGTCTCCACTTTATTCTTTCCACTACAGTCTTTCCACTATAGTCTTTCAACTATAGTCTGTCCACTTTAGTCTTTCCACTATTCTCTGTCCACTTTAGTCTTTCTACTATACTCTCCACTTTATTCTGTCCACTACAGTCTTTCCACTATAGTCTTTCCAGTATAGTCTGTCCACTTTAGTCTTTCCACTTTAGTCTTTCCAATTTAGTCTGTCCACTTTAGTCTTTCCACTATAGTCTGTCCACTTCAGTCTTTCCACTATTCTCTGTCCACTTTAGTCTTTCCACTTTAGTCTTTCCGCTTTAGTCTGTCCACTTAGTCTTTCCACTAGAGTCTGTACACTTTATTCTGTCCACTTTAGTCTTTTCACTATAGTCTCCACTTTATTCTGTCCACTACAGTCTTTCCACTATAGTCTTTCCACCATAGTCTGTCCACTTTAGTCTTTCCACTTTAGTTTTTCCACTTTAGTCTGTCCACTTCAGTCTTTCCACTATAGTCTGTCCACTTTAGTCTTTCCACTTTAGTCTTTCCACTACAGTCTCCACTTTATTCTGTCCACTACAGTCTTTCCACTATAGTCTTTTCACTTTAGTCTGTCCACTTCAGTCTTTCCACTTTAGTCTTTCCACTTTAGTCTTTCCACTATAGTCTCGACTTTATTCTGTCCACACCAGTCTTTCCACTATAGTCTTTCCACTATAGTCTGTCCACTTTAGTCTTTCCACTATTCTCTGTCCACTTTAGTCTTTCCACTATACTCTCCACTTTATTCTGTCCACTACAGTCTTTCCACTATAGTCTTTCCAATATAGTCTGTCCACTTTAGTCTTTCCACTATTCTCTGTCCACTTTAGTCTTTCCACTATAGTCTCCACTTTATTCTGTCCACTACAGTCTTTCCACTATAGTCTTTCCACTATAGTCTTTCCACTATAGTCTGTCCACTTTAGTCTTTCCACTTTAATCATTCCACTTTAGTCTGTCCACTTTAGTCTTTCCACTATAGTCTGTCCACTTTAGTCTTTCCACTTTAGTCTTTCCACTTTATTCTGTCCACTTCAGTGTGTACACTTTAGTCTGTCCACTGATTCTTTCCACTTCAGTCTTTCCACTATAGTCTGTCCACTTTAGTCTTTCCACTTTAGTCTTTCCACTTTATTCTGTCCACTACA
This sequence comes from Branchinecta sandiegonensis, assembly GCA_030848855.1. Lineage (NCBI taxonomy): Eukaryota > Metazoa > Arthropoda > Branchiopoda > Anostraca > Branchinectidae > Branchinecta > Branchinecta sandiegonensis. The sequence goes on along the minus strand of JAUPMV010000003.1, from coordinate 26,839,183 downwards.
GTCTTTCCACTTTAGTCTTTCCAATACTCTCTGTCCACTTTAGTCTTTCCACTTTAGTCTTTCCACTATAGTCTCCACTTTAGTCTTTCCACTATTCTCTGTCCACTTTAGTCTTTCCACTTTAGTCTTTCTACGATGGTCTCCACTTTATTCTGTCCACTACAGTCTTTCCACTTTAGTCTTTCCACTTTAATCTTTCCACTTTAGTCGGTCCACTTTAGTCTTTCCACTATAGTCTGTCCACTTTAGTCTTTCCACTTTAGTCTTTCGACTTTATTCTGTCCACTTCAGTGTGTACACTTTAGTCTGTCCACTTAGTCTTTCCACTTCAGTCTTTCCACTATAGCCTGTCCACTTTAGTCTTTCCACTATAGTCTCCACTTTATTCTGTCCCCTACAGTCGTTCCACAATAGTCTTTCCACTATCGTCTGTCCACTTTAGTCTTTCCACTAATCCCTGTCCACTTTAGTCTTTCCACTTTAGTCTTTCCACTATAGTCTGTCCACTTTAGTCTTTCCACTATAGTCAGTCCACTTTAATCTTTCCACTTTAGTCTTTCCACTTTAGTCTGTCCACTTTAGTCTTTCCACTATTGTCTGTCCACTTGAGATTTTCCACTTTAGTCTTTCCACTTTAGTCTGTCCACTTCAGTCTTTCCACTATAGTCTGTCCACTTTAGTCTTTCCACTTTAGTCTTTCCACTATAGTCTCCACTTTATTCTGTCCACTACAGTCTTTCCACTATAGTCTTTCCCCTATAGTCTGTCCACTTTAGTCTTTCCACTATTCTCTGTCCACTTTAGTTTTTCCACTATACTCTCCACTTTATTCTGTCCACTACAGTCTTTCCACTATAGTCTTTCCACCATAGTCTGTCCACTATAGTCTTTCCACTTTAGTCTTTCCAATTTAGTCCGTCCACTTTAGTCTTTCCAATATAGTCTGTATACTTTAGTCTTTCCACTATTCTCTGTCCACTTTAGTCTTTCCACTTTAGTCTTTCCACTATAGTCTCCACTTTATTCTGTCCACTGCAGTCTTTCCACTATAGTCTTTCCACTATAGTGTGTCCACTTTAGTCTTTCCACTTTATTCAGTCCACTTCAGTGTGTAAAATTTAGTCTGTCCACTGAGTCTTTCCACTTCAGTCTTTCCACTAAAGTCTGTCCACTTTAGTCTTTCCACTTTAGTCTTTCCACTTTAGTCTTTCCACTATAGTCTCCACTTTATTCTGTCCACACCAGTCTTTCCACTATAGTCTTTCCACTATAGTCTGTCCACTTTAGTCTTTCCACTATTCTCTGTCCACTTTAGTCTTTCCACTATACTCTCCACTTTATTCTGTCCACTACAGTCTTTCCACTATAGTCTTTCCACTATAGTCTGTCCACTTTAGTCTTTCCACTATTCTCTGTCCACTTTAGTCTTTCCACTTAGTCTTTCCACTTTAGTCTGTCCACTTTAGTCTTTCCACTATAGTCTTTCCACTATAGTCTTTCCACTATAGTCTGTCCACTTTAGTCTTTCCACTTTAGTCTTTCCAATTTAGTCTGTCCACTTTAGTCTTTCCACTAAGGTCTGTCAACTTCAGTCTTTCCACTATTCTCTGTCCACTTTAGTCTTTCCACTTAGTCTTTCCACTTTAGTCTGTCCACTTTAGTCTTTTCACTATAGTCTCCACTTTATTCTGTCCACTACAGTCTTTCCACTATAGTCTTTCCACTATAGTCTGTCCACTTTAGTCTTTCCACTTTAGTTTTTCCACTTTAGTCTGTCCACTTCAGTCTTTCCACTATAGTCTGTCCACTTTAGTCTTTCCACTTTAGTCTTTCCACTATAGTCTCCACTTTATTCTGTCCACTACAGTCTTTCCACTATAGTCTTTTCACTTTAGTCTGTCCACTTCAGTCTTTCCACTTTAGTCTTTCCACTTTAGTCTTTCCACTATAGTCTCCACTTTATTCTTTCCACTACAGTCTTTCCACTATAGTCTTTCCACTATAGTCTGTCCACTTTAGTCTTTCCACTATTCTCTGTCCACTTTAGTCTTTCTACTATACTCTCCACTTTATTCTGTCCACTACAGTCTTTCCACTATAGTCTTTCCAGTATAGTCTGTCCACTTTAGTCTTTCCACTTTAGTCTTTCCAATTTAGTCTGTCCACTTTAGTCTTTCCACTATAGTCTGTCCACTTCAGTCTTTCCACTATTCTCTGTCCACTTTAGTCTTTCCACTTTAGTCTTTCCGCTTTAGTCTGTCCACTTAGTCTTTCCACTAGAGTCTGTACACTTTAGTCTGTCCACTTTAGTCTTTTCACTATAGTCTCCACTTTATTCTGTCCACTACAGTCTTTCCACTATAGTCTTTCCACTATAGTCTGTCCACTTTAGTCTTTCCACTTTAGTTTTTCCACTTTAGTCTGTCCACTTCAGTCTTTCCACTATAGTCTGTCCACTTTAGTCTTTCCAATTTAGTCTGTCCACTTTAGTCTTTCCACTATAGTCTGTCCACTTCAGTCTTTCCAATATTCTCTGTCCACTTTAGTCTTTCCTCTTTAGTTTTTCCGCTTTAGTCTGTCCACTTAGTCTTTCCACTAGAGTCTGTACACTTTAGTCTGTCCACTTTAGTCTTTTCACTATAGTCTCCACTTTATTCTGTCCACTACAGTCTTTCCACTATAGTCTTTCCACTATAGTCTGTCCACTTTAGTCTTTCCACTTTAGTTTTTCCACTTTAGTCTGTCCACTTCAGTCTTTCCACTTTAGTCTTTCCACTTTAGTCTTTCCACTACAGTCTCCACTTTATTCTGTCCACTACAGTCTTTCCACTATAGTCTTTTCACTTTAGTCTGTCCACTTCAGTCTTTCCACTTTAGTCTTTCCACTTTAGTCTTTCCACTATAGTCTCCACTTTATTCTGTCCACACCAGTCTTTCCACTATAGTCTTTCCACTATAGTCTGTCCACTTTAGTCTTTCCACTATTCTCTGTCCACTTCAGTCTTTCCACTATACTCTCCACTTTATTCTGTCCACTACAGTCTTTCCACTATAGTCTGTCCACTTTAGTCTTTCCACTATTCTCTGTCCACTTTAGTCTTTCCACTATAGTCTCCACTTTATTCTGTCCACTACAGTCTTTCCACTATAGTCTTTCCACTATAGTCTTTCCACTATAGTCTGTCCACTTTAGTCTTTCCACTTTAATCATTCCACTTTAGTCTGTCCACTTTAGTCTTTCCACTATAGTCTGTCCACTTTAGTCTTTCCACTTTAGTCTTTCCACTTTATTCTGTCCACTTCAGTGTGTACACTTTAGTCTGTCCACTGAGTCTTTCCACTTCAGTCTTTCCACTATAGTCTGTCCACTTTAGTCTTTCCACTTTAGTCTTTCCACTTTATTCTGTCCACTACAGTCTTTCCACTTTAGTCTTTCCAATACTCTCTGTCCACTTTAGTCTTTCCACTTTAGTCTTTCCACTATAGTCTCCACTTTAGTCTTTCCACTATTCTCTGTCCACTTTAGTCTTTCCACTTTAGTCTTTCTACGATGGTCTCCACTTTATTCTGTCCACTACAGTCTTTCCACTTTAGTCTTTCCACTTTAATCTTTCCACTTTAGTCGGTCCACTTTAGTCTTTCCACTATAGTCTGTCCACTTTAGTCTTTCCACTTTAGTCTTTCGACTTTATTCTGTCCACTTCAGTGTGTACACTTTAGTCTGTCCACTTAGTCTTTCCACTTCAGTCTTTCCACTATAGCCTGTCCACTTTAGTCTTTCCACTATAGTCTCCACTTTATTCTGTCCCCTACAGTCGTTCCACAATAGTCTTTCCACTATCGTCTGTCCACTTTAGTCTTTCCACTAATCCCTGTCCACTTTAGTCTTTCCACTTTAGTCTTTCCACTATAGTCTGTCCACTTTAGTCTTTCCACTATAGTCAGTCCACTTTAATCTTTCCACTTTAGTCTTTCCACTTTAGTCTGTCCACTTTAGTCTTTCCACTATTGTCTGTCCACTTGAGATTTTCCACTTTAGTCTTTCCACTTTAGTCTGTCCACTTCAGTCTTTCCACTATAGTCTGTCCACTTTAGTCTTTCCACTTTAGTCTTTCCACTATAGTCTCCACTTTATTCTGTCCACTACAGTCTTTCCACTATAGTCTTTCCCCTATAGTCTGTCCACTTTAGTCTTTCCACTATTCTCTGTCCACTTTAGTTTTTCCACTATACTCTCCACTTTATTCTGTCCACTACAGTCTTTCCACTATAGTCTTTCCACCATAGTCTGTCCACTTTAGTCTTTCCACTTTAGTCTTTCCAATTTAGTCCGTCCACTTTAGTCTTTCCACTATAGTCTGTATACTTTAGTCTTTCCACTATTCTCTGTCCACTTTAGTCTTTCCACTTTAGTCTTTCCACTATAGTCTCCACTTTATTCTGTCCACTGCAGTCTTTCCACTATAGTCTTTCCACTATAGTGTGTCCACTTTAGTCTTTCCACTTTATTCAGTCCACTTCAGTGTGTAAAATTTAGTCTGTCCACTGAGTCTTTCCACTTCAGTCTTTCCACTAAAGTCTGTCCACTTTAGTCTTTCCACTTTAGTCTTTCCACTTTAGTCTTTCCACTATAGTCTCCACTTTATTCTGTCCACACCAGTCTTTCCACTATAGTCTTTCCACTATAGTCTGTCCACTTTAGTCTTTCCACTATTCTCTGTCCACTTTAGTCTTTCCACTATACTCTCCACTTTATTCTGTCCACTACAGTCTTTCCACTATAGTCTTTCCACTATAGTCTGTCCACTTTAGTCTTTCCACTATTCTCTGTCCACTTTAGTCTTTCCACTCAGTCTTTCCACTTTAGTCTGTCCACTTTAGTCTTTCCACTATAGTCTTTCCACTATAGTCTTTCCACTATAGTCTGTCCACTTTAGTCTTTCCACTTTAGTCTTTCCAATTTAGTCTGTCCACTTTAGTCTTTCCACTATAGTCTGTCCACTTCAGTCTTTCCACTATTCTCTGTCCACTTTAGTCTTTCCACTTTAGTCTGTCCACTTTAGTCTTTTCACTATAGTCTCCACTTTATTCTGTCCACTACAGTCTTTCCACTATAGTCTTTCCACTATAGTCTGTCCACTTTAGTCTTTCCACTTTAGTTTTTCCACTTTAGTCTGTCCACTTCAGTCTTTCCACTATAGTCTGTCCACTTTAGTCTTTCCACTTTAGTCTTTCCACTATAGTCTGTCCACTTTAGTCTTTCCACTTTAGTCTTTCCACTATAGTCTCCACTTTATTCTGTCCACTACAGTCTTTCCACTATAGTCTTTTCACTTTAGTCTGTCCACTTCAGTCTTTCCACTTTAGTCTTTCCACTTTAGTCTTTCCACTATAGTCTCCACTTTATTCTTTCCACTACAGTCTTTCCACTATAGTCTTTCCACTATAGTCTGTCCACTTTAGTCTTTCCACTATTCTCTGTCCACTTTAGTCTTTCTACTATACTCTCCACTTTATTCTGTCCACTACAGTCTTTCCACTATAGTCTTTCCAGTATAGTCTGTCCACTTTAGTCTTTCCACTTTAGTCTTTCCAATTTAGTCTGTCCACTTTAGTCTTTCCACTATAGTCTGTCCACTTCAGTCTTTCCACTATTCTCTGTCCACTTTAGTCTTTCCACTTTAGTCTTTCCGCTTTAGTCTGTCCACTTAGTCTTTCCACTAGAGTCTGTACACTTTAGTCTGTCCACTTTAGTCTTTTCACTATAGTCTCCACTTTATTCTGTCCACTACAGTCTTTCCACTATAGTCTTTCCACTATAGTCTGTCCACTTTAGTCTTTCCACTTTAGTTTTTCCACTTTAGTCTGTCCACTTCAGTCTTTCCACTATAGTCTGTCCACTTTAGTCTTTCCAATTTAGTCTGTCCACTTTAGTCTTTCCACTATAGTCTGTCCACTTCAGTCTTTCCAATATTCTCTGTCCACTTTAGTCTTTCCACTTTAGTCTTTCCGCTTTAGTCTGTCCACTTAGTCTTTCCACTAGAGTCTGTACACTTTAGTCTGTCCACTTTAGTCTTTTCACTATAGTCTCCACTTTATTCTGTCCACTACAGTCTTTCCACTATAGTCTTTCCACTATAGTCTGTCCACTTTAGTCTTTCCACTTTAGTTTTTCCACTTTAGTCTGTCCACTTCAGTCTTTCCACTATAGTCTGTCCACTTTAGTCTTTCCACTTTAGTCTTTCCACTACAGTCTTTCCACTATAGTCTGTCCACTTTAGTCTTTCCACTTTAGTGTTTCCACTATAGTCTCCACTTTATTCTGTCCACTTTATTCCACTTTAGTCTTTTCACTATAGTCTCCACTTTATTCTGTCCACTACAGTCTTTCCACTATAGTCTTTCCACTATAGTCTGTCCACTTTAGTCTTTCCACTTTAGTTTTTCCACTTTAGTCTGTCCACTTCAGTCTTTCCACTATAGTCTGTCCACTTTAGTCTTTCCACTTTAGTCTTTCCACTTCAGTCTTTCCACTATAGTCTGTCCACTTTAGTCTTTCCACTTTAGTGTTTCCACTATAGTCTCCACTTTATTCTGTCCACTACAGTCTTTCCACTATAGTCTTTCCACTTTAGTCTGTCCACTTTAGTCTTTCCACTATCTTCTGGCCACTTTAGTCTTTCCACTTTAGTCTTTCCACTTTAGTCTGTCCACTTTAGTCTTTCCACTATAGTCTGTCCACTTTAGTCTTTCCACTATAGTCTGTCCACTTTAGTCTTTCCACTTTTGTCTTTCCACTTTAGTCTTTCCACTTTAGTCTTTCCACTATAGTCTCCACTTTATTCTGTCCACTACAGTCTTTCCACTATCGTCTTTCCACTATAGTCTGTCCACTTTAGTCTTTCCACTTTAGTCTTTCCACTTTAGTCTGTCCACATTAGTCTTTCCACTATAGACTGTTCACTTTAGTCTTTCCACTATTCTCTGTCCACTTTAGTCTTTCCACTATAGTCTCCACTTTATTCTGTCCACTACAGTCTTTCCACTATAGTCTTTCCACTATATTCTGTCCACTTTAGTCTTTCCACTTTAGTCTTTCCACTTTAGTCTGTCCACTTTAGTTTTTCCACTATAGTCTGTCCACTTTAGTCTTTCCACTACAGTCTTTCCACTATAGTCTTTCCACTATAGTCTGTCCACTTTAGTCTTTCCACTATTCTCTGTCCACTTTAGTCTTTCCACTATAGTCACCACTTTTTTCTGTCCACTACAGTCTTTCCACTATAGTCTTTCCACTATAGTCTGTCCACTTTAGTCTTTCCTTTATTCTCTGTCCACTTTAATCTTTCCATTATAGTTTCCACTTTATTCTGTCCACTACAGTCTTTCCACTATTCTCTGTCCACTTTAGTCTTTCCACTTTAGTCTTTCCACTTTAGTCTTTCCACTATAGTCTCCACTTTATTCTGTCCACTACAGTCTCTCCACTACAGTATTTCCACTATAGTCTGTCCACTTTAGTCTTTCCACTAATCTCTGTCCACTTTAGTCTTTCCACTATACTCTCCACTTTATTCTGTCCACTACAGTCTTTCCACTATAGTCTTTCCACTATAGTCTGTCCACTTTAGTCTTTCTACTTTAGTCTTTCCACTTTAGTTTGTTCACTTTAGTCTTTCCACTATAGTCTGTCCACTTTAGTCTTTCCACTATTCTCTGTCCACTTTAGTCTTTCCACTTTAGTCTTTCCACTATAGTCTCCACTCTATTCTGTCCACTGGAGTCTTTCCACTTTAGTCTGTCCACTTTAGTCTTTCCACTTTAGTCTTTCCACTTTAGTCTGTCCACTTTAGTCTTTCCACTATAGTCTGTCCACTTTGGTCTTTCCACTTTAGTCCTTCCACTTTAGTCTGTCCACAGTAGTCTGTCCACTTTAGTCTTTCCACTTTAGTCATTTCCACTTTCTTCTGTCCACTTTAGTCTTTCCACTATAGTCTGTCCACTTTGGTCTTTGTACTTTAGTCTTTCCACTAGAGTCTGTCCACTTTAGACTGTCCACTTTAGTCTTTCCACTATAGTCTCCACTTTATTCTGTCCACTACAGTCTTTCCACTATAGTCTGTCCACTTTAGTCTTTCCACTATAGTCTATCCACTTTAGTCTTTCCACTTTAGTCTTTCAGCTTTAGTCTGTCCACTTAGTCTTTCCACTATAGTCTTTCCACTATAGTCTGTCCACTTTAGTCTTTCCACTTTAGTCTTTCCACTTTAGTCTGTCCACTTTAGTCTTTCCACTATAGTCTGTCCACTTTAGTCTTTCCACTTTAGTCTTTCCACTTTAGTCTTTCTACTATAGTCTCCACTTTATTCTGTCCACTACAGTCTTTCCACTATAGTCTTTCCACTATAGTCAGTCCACTTTAGTCTTTCCACTTTAATCTTTCCACTTTAGTCTGTCCACTTTAGTCTTTCCACTACAGTCTTTCCAATACTCTCTGTCCACTTTAGTTTTTCCACTATAGTCTCCACTTTAGTCTGTCCACTTCAGTCTTTCCACTTTAGTCTTTCCACTTTAGTCTTTCTGCTATAGTCTCCACTTTATTCTGTCCACTACAGTCTTTTCACTATAGTCTTTCCACAAAAGTCAGTCCACTTCAGTCTTTCCACTTTAATCTTTCCACTTTAGTCTGTCCACTTTAGTCTTTCCACTATAGTTTGTCCACTTTAGTCTTTCCACTTTAAACTTTCCACTTTATTCTGTCCACTTCAGTGTGTACTCTTTAGTCTGTCCACTGAGTCTTTCCACTTCAGTCTTTCCACTATAGTATGTCCACTTTAGTGTTTCCACTTTAGTCTTTCCACTATAGTCTCCACTTTATTCTGTCCACTACAGTCTTTTCACTTTAGTCTTTCCAATTCTCTCTGTCCACTTTAGTTTTTCCACTATAGTCTCCACTTTATTCTGTCCACTACAGTCTTTCCACTATAGTCTTTCCACTATAGTCTGTCCACTTTAGTCTTTCCACTATTCTCTGTCCACTTTAATCTTTCCACTATAGTTTCCACTTTATTCTGTCCACTACAGTCTTTCCACTATTCTCTGTCCACTTTAGTCTTTCCACTATAGTCTCCACTTTATTCTGTCCACTACAGTCTCTCCACTACAGTATTTCCACTATAGTCTGTCCACTTTAGTCTTTCCACTAATCTCTGTCCACTTTAGTCTTTCCACTATACTCTCAACTTTATTCTGTCCACTACAGTCTTTCCACTATAGTCTTTCCACTATAGTCTGTCCACTTTAGTCTTTCTACTTTAGTCTTTCCACTTTAGTTTGTTCACTTTAGTCTTTCCACTATAGTCTGTCCACTTTAGTCTTTCCACTATTCTCTGTCCACTTTAGTCTTTCCACTTTAGTCTTTCCACTATAGTCTCCTCTCTATTCTGTCCACTGGAGTCTTTCCACTTTAGTCTGTCCACTTTAGTCTTTCCACTTTAGTCTTTCCACTTTAGTCTGTCCACTTTAGTCTTTCCACTATAGTCTGTCCACTTTGGTCTTTCCACTTTAGTCCTTCCACTTTAGTCTGTCCACATTAGTCTGTCCACTTTAGTCTTTCCACTTTAGTCATTTCCACTTTCTTCTGTCCACTTTAGTCTTTCCACTATAGTCTGTCCACTTTGGTCTTTGTACTTTAGTCTTTCCACTAGAGTCTCTCCTCTTTAGTCTGTCCACTTTAGTCTTTCCACTATAGTCTCCACTTTATTCTGTCCACTACAGTCTTTCCACTATAGTCTGTCCACTTTAGTCTTTCCACTATAGTCTATCCACTTTAGTCTTTCCACTTTAGTCTTTCAGCTTTAGTCTGTCCACTTAGTCTTTCCACTATAGTCTGTCCACTTTAGTCTTTCCACTTTAGTCTTTCCGCTTTAGTCTGTCCACTTAGTCTTTCCACTAGAGTCTGTCCACTTTAGTCGGTCCACTTTAGTCTTTCCATTACAGTCTTCACTTTATTCTGTCAACTACAGTCTTTCCACTATAGTCTTTCCACTATAGTCTGTCCACTTTAGTCTTTCCACTTTAGTTTTTCCACTTTAGTCTGTCCACTTCAGTCTTTCCACTATAGTCTGTCCACTTTAGTCTTTCCACTTTAGTCTTTCCACTATAGTCTCCACTTTATTCTGTCCACTACAGTCTTTCCACTATAGCTTTCCACTTTAGTCTGTCCACTTTAGTCTTTCCACTATCTTCTCTCCACTTTAGTCTTTCCACTTTAGTCTTTCCACTTTAGTCTGTCCACTTTAGTCTTTCCACTATAGTCTGTCCACTTTAGTCTTTCCACTATAGTCTGTCCACTTTAGTCTTTCCACTTTAGTCTTTCCACTTTAGTCTTTCCACTTTTGTCTTTCCACTGTAGTCTCCACTTTATTCTGTCCACTACAGTCTTTCCACTATAGCCTTTCCACTATAGTCTGTCCACTTTAGTCTTTCCACTTTAGTCTTTCCACTTTAGTCTGTCCACATTAGTCTTTCCACTATAGACTGTCCACTTTATACTTTCCACTATTCTCTGTCCACTTTAGTCTTTCCACTATAGTCTCCACTTTATTCTGTCCACTACAGTCTTTCCACTATAGTCTTTCCACTATATTCTGTCCACTTTAGTCTTTCCACTTTAGTCTGTCCACTTTAGTCTTTCCACTATAGTCTGTCCACTTTAGTCTTTCCACTACAGTCTTTCCACTATAGTCTTTCCACTATAGTCTGTCCACTTAAGTCTTTCCACTATTCTCTGTCCACTTTAGTCTTTCCACTATAGTCACCACTTTTTTCTGTCCACTACAGTCTTTCCACTATAGTCTTTCAACTATAGTCTGTCCACTTTAGTCTTTCCACTTTAGTCTTCCCACTATAGTTTCCACTTTATTCTGTCCACTACAGTCTTTCCACTATTCTCTGTCCACTTTAGTCTTTCCACTTTAGTCTTTCCACTATAGTCTCCACTTTATTCTGTCCACTACAGTCTCTCCACTATAGTATTTCCACTATAGTCTGTCCACTTTAGTCTTTCCACTATTCTCTGTCCAATTTAGTCTTTCCACTATACTCTCCACTTTATTCTGTCCACTACAGTCTTTCCACTATAGTCTTTCCACTATAGTCTGTCCACTTTAGTCTTTCTACTTTAGTCTTTCCACTTTAGTCTGTTCACTTTAGTCTTTCCACTATAGTCTGTCCACTTTAGTCTTTTCACTATTCTCTGTCCACTTTAGTCTTTAAACTTTATTCTTTCCACTATAGTCTCCACTTTATTCTGTCCACTACAGTCTTTCCACTATAGTCTTTCCACTATCGTCTGTCCACTTTAGTCTTTCCACTAATCTCTGTCCACTTTAGTCTTTCCACTATAGTCTCCACTTTATTCTGTCCACTACAGTCTTTCCACTATAGTCTTTCCACTTTAGTCTTTCCACTTTAGTCTGTCCATTTTAGACTTTCCACCACAGTCTGTCCACTTTAGTCTTTCCACTATTCTCTGTCCACTTGTGTCTTTCCACTATAGTCTCCACTTTATTCTGTCTACTACAGTCTTTCCACTATAGTCTTTCCACTATTCTCTGTCCACTTTAGTCTTTCCACTATAGTCTCCACTTTATTCTGTCCGATACAGTCTTTCCACTATAGTCTTTCCACTATAGTCTGTCCACTTTAGTCTTTCCACTTTAGTCTTTCCACTTTAGTCTGTCCACTTTAGTCTTTTCACTATAGTCTGTCCACTTTAGTCTTTCCGCTTTAGTCTGTCCACTTAGTCTTTCCACTAAAGTTTTTCCACTATAGTCTGTCCACTTTAGTGTTTCCACTTTAGTCTTTCCACTTTAGTCTGTCCACTTTAGTCTTTCCACTATAGTCTGTCCACTTTAGTCTTTCCACTTTATTCTTTCCGCTTTAGTCTGTCCACTTAGTCTTTCCACTAGAGTCTGTCCACTTTAGTCGGTCCACTTTAGTCTTTCCATTACAGTCTTCACTTTATTCTGTCAACTACAGTCTTTCCACTATAGTCTTTCCACTATAGTCTGTCCACTTTAGTCTTTCCGCTTTAGTTTTTCCACTTTAGTCTGTCCACTTCAGTCTTTCCACTATAGTCTGTCCACTTTAGTCTTTCCACTTTAGTGTTTCCACTATAGTCTCCACTTTATTCTGTCCACTACAGTCTTTCCACTATAGTCTTTCCACTTTAGTCTGTCCACTTTAGTCTTTCCACTATCTTCTGGCCACTTTAGTCTTTCCACTTTAGTCTTTCCACTTTAGTCTGTCCACTTTAGTCTTTCCACTATAGTCTGTCCACTTTAGTCTTTCCACTATAGTCTGTCCACTTTAGTCTTTCCACTTTTGTCTTTCCACTTTAGTCTTTCCACTTTAGTCTTTCCACTATAGTCTCCACTTTATTCTGTCCACTACAGTCTTTCCACTATCGTCTTTCCACTATAGTCTGTCCACTTTAGTCTTTCCACTTTAGTCTTTCCACTTTAGTCTGTCCACATTAGTCTTTCCACTATAGACTGTTCACTTTAGTCTTTCCACTATTCTCTGTCCACTTTAGTCTTTCCACTATAGTCTCCACTTTATTCTGTCCACTACAGTCTTTCCACTATAGTCTTTCCACTATATTCTGTCCACTTTAGTCTTTCCACTTTAGTCTGTCCACTTTAGTTTTTCCACTATAGTCTGTCCACTTTAGTCTTTCCACTACAGTCTTTCCACTATAGTCTTTCCACTATAGTCTGTCCACTTTAGTCTTTCCACTATTCTCTGTCCACTTTAGTCTTTCCACTATAGTCACCACTTTTTTCTGTCCACTACAGTCTTTCCACTATAGTCTTTCCACTATAGTCTGTCCACTTTAGTCTTTCCACTATTCTCTGTCCACTTTAATCTTTCCATTATAGTTTCCACTTTATTCTGTCCACTACAGTCTTTCCACTATTCTCTGTCCACTTTAGTCTTTCCACTTTAGTCTTTCCACTATAGTCTCCACTTTATTCTGTCCACTACAGTCTCTCCACTACAGTATTTCCACTATAGTCTGTCCACTTTAGTCTTTCCACTAATCTCTGTCCACTTTAGTCTTTCCACTATACTCTCCACTTTATTCTGTCCACTACAGTCTTTCCACTATAGTCTTTCCACTATAGTCTGTCCACTTTAGTCTTTCTACTTTAGTCTTTCCACTTTAGTTTGTTCACTTTAGTCTTTCCACTATAGTCTGTCCACTTTAGTCTTTCCACTATTCTCTGTCCACTTTAGTCTTTCCACTTTAGTCTTTCCACTATAGTCTCCACTCTATTCTGTCCACTGGAGTCTTTCCACTTTAGTCTGTCCACTTTAGTCTTTCCACTTTAGTCTTTCCACTTTAGTCTGTCCACTTTAGTCTTTCCACTATAGTCTGTCCACTTTGGTCTTTCCACTTTAGTCCTTCCACTTTAGTCTGTCCACATTAGTCTGTCCACTTTAGTCTTTCCACTTTAGTCATTTCCACTTTCTTCTGTCCACTTTAGTCTTTCCACTATAGTCTGTCCACTTTGGTCTTTGTACTTTAGTCTTTCCACTAGAGTCTGTCCACTTTAGACTGTCCACTTTAGTCTTTCCACTATAGTCTCCACTTTATTCTGTCCACTACAGTCTTTCCACTATAGTCTGTCCACTTTAGTCTTTCCACTATAGTCTATCCACTTTAGTCTTTCCACTTTAGTCTTTCAGCTTTAGTCTGTCCACTTAGTCTTTCCACTATAGTCTTTCCACTATAGTCTGTCCACTTTAGTCTTTCCACTTTAGTCTTTCCACTTTAGTCTGTCCACTTTAGTCTTTCCACTATAGTCTGTCCACTTTAGTCTTTCCACTTTAGTCTTTCCACTTTAGTCTTTCTACTATAGTCTCCACTTTATTCTGTCCACTACAGTCTTTCCACTATAGTCTTTCCACTATAGTCAGTCCACTTTAGTCTTTCCACTTTAATCTTTCCACTTTAGTCTGTCCACTTTAGTCTTTCAACTACAGTCTTTCCAATACTCTCTGTCCACTTTAGTTTTTCCACTATAGTCTCCACTTTAGTCTGTCCACTTCAGTCTTTCCACTTTAGTCTTTCCACTTTAGTCTTTCTACTATAGTCTCCACTTTATTCTGTCCACTACAGTCTTTCCACTATAGTCTTTCCACAAAAGTCAGTCCACTTCAGTCTTTCCACTTTAATCTTTCCACTTTAGTCTGTCCACTTTAGTCTTTCCACTATAGTTTGTCCACTTTAGTCTTTCCACTTTAAACTTTCCACTTTATTCTGTCCACTTCAGTGTGTACTCTTTAGTCTGTCCACTGAGTCTTTCCACTTCAGTCTTTCCACTATAGTATGTCCACTTTAGTGTTTCCACTTTAGTCTTTCCACTATAGTCTCCACTTTATTCTGTCCACTACAGTCTTTTCACTTTAGTCTTTCCAATTCTCTCTGTCCACTTTAGTTTTTCCACTATAGTCTCCACTTTATTCTGTCCACTACAGTCTTTCCACTATAGTCTTTCCACTATAGTCTGTCCACTTTAGTCTTTCCACTATTCTCTGTCCACTTTAATCTTTCCACTATAGTTTCCACTTTATTCTGTCCACTACAGTCTTTCCACTATTCTCTGTCCACTTTAGTCTTTCCACTTTAGTCTTTCCACTATAGTCTCCACTTTATTCTGTCCACTACAGTCTCTCCACTACAGTATTTCCACTATAGTCTGTCCACTTTAGTCTTTCCACTAATCTCTGTCCACTTTAGTCTTTCCACTAAACTCTCCACTTTATTCTGTCCACTACAGTCTTTCCACTATAGTCTTTCCACTATAGTCTGTCCACTTTAGTCTTTCTACTTTAGTCTTTCCACTTTAGTTTGTTCACTTTAGTCTTTCCACTATAGTCTGTCCACTTTAGTCTTTCCACTATTCTCTGTCCACTTTAGTCTTTCCACTTTAGTCTTTCCACTATAGTCTCCACTCTATTCTGTCCACTGGAGTCTTTCCACTTTAGTCTGTCCACTTTAGTCTTTCCACTTTAGTCTTTCCACTTTAGTCTGTCCACTTTAGTCTTTCCACTATAGTCTGTCCACTTTGGTCTTTCCACTTTAGTCCTTCCACTTTAGTCTGTCCACATTAGTCTGTCCACTTTAGTCTTTCCACTTTAGTCATTTCCACTTTCTTCTGTCCACTTTAGTCTTTCCACTATAGTCTGTCCACTTTGGTCTTTGTACTTTAGTCTTTCCACTAGAGTCTCTCCACTTTAGTCTGTCCACTTTAGTCTTTCCACTATAGTCTCCACTTTATTCTGTCCACTACAGTCTTTCCACTATAGTCTGTCCACTTTAGTCTTTCCACTATAGTCTATCCACTTTAGTCTTTCCACTTTAGTCTTTCAGCTTTAGTCTGTCCACTTAGTCTTTCCACTATAGTCTTTCCACTATAGTCTGTCCACTTTAGTCTTTTCACTTTAGTCTTTCCACTTTAGTCTCTCCACTTTAGTCTTTCCACTATAGTCTGTCCACTTTAGTCTTTCCACTTTAGTCTTTCTACTATAGTCTCCACTTTATTCTGTCCACTACAGTCTTTCCACTATAGTCTTTCCACTATAGTCAGTCCACATTAGTCTTTCCACTTTAATCTTTCCACTTTAGTCTGTCCACTTTAGTCTTTCCACTACAGTCTTTCCAATACTCTCTGTCCACTTTAGTTTTTCCACTATAGTCTCCACTTTAGTCTGTCCACTTCAGTCTTTCCACTTTAGTCTTTCCACTTTAGTCTTTCTACTATAGTCTCCACTTTATTCTGTCCACTACAGTCTTTCCACTATAGTCTTTCCACTATAGTCAGTCCACTTTAGTCTTTCCACTTTAATCTTTCCACTTTAGTCTGTCCACTTTAGTCTTTCCACTATAGTCTGTCCACTTTAGTCTTTCCACTTTAGTCTTTCCACTTTATTCTGTCCACTTCAGTGTGTACTCTTTAGTCTGTCCACTGAGTCTTTCCACTTCAGTCTTTCCACTATAGTATGTCCACTTTAGTGTTTCCACTTTAGTCTTTCCAATATAGTCTCCACTTTATTCTGTCCACTACAGTCTTTTCACTTTAGTCTTTCCAATTCTCTCTGTCCACTTTAGTTTTTCCACTATAGTCTCCACTTTATTCTGTCCACTACAGTCTTTCCTCTATAGTCTTTCCACTTTAGTCTGTCCACTTCAGTCTGTACACTTTAGTCTTTCCACTACAGTCTTTCCACTATAGTCTGTCTACTCTAGTCTTTCCACTTTAGTCTGTCCACTTTAGTCTTTCCACTTTAGTCATTTCCACTGTCGTCTGTCCACTTTAGTCTTTCCACTTTAGTCTTTCCACTATAGTCTGTCCAATTTAGTCTTTCTACTTTAGTCTTTCCACTATAGTCTTTTCACTTCAGTCTGCACACTTTAGTCTTTCCACTACAGTCTATCCACTATAGTCTGTTACTCTAGTCTGTCCACTTTAGTCTTTCCACTTTAGTCTTTCCACTATGAAGACAAGGCTAGCAGTGTACCGGTACTGAGATTGTGACTGATTTGGATAATTATTTGACGATCGACGATCGAGGATCAGGGCTGTCAGAGTACGGTGGAGAACATTTGCAGGTGCCACGTTCCATCGGGCCACCCCCACAAGGTGATTGCCATCGTTGACTTGGGCCTGCCCACAAAAAGATAAGTTGTCTTTTTATTTTTCGGACGAATATTTTTGAAAATGAGCGAAGAGAAGCTGGATAGAATTTTCCAGGAATTGAGCCTACAAAGCGTTCGATTCGATAACTTGGAGCTGATCCCCACACAGGTGTCCGATCTTCAAAGGGACTTTTCAAGTTTTTCGGTGAAGACTCGACAGTCTTATTCGGAAGTGGTAGAAAAAACGGACCAAATATCAGGAGAAGTAGCTCGGCTAAATCTTGAGTTAACATCCACTACAAGGAGGTTTGAGCAAATAGAAGCGGAAATCAAGAGTTGTAACGTGGTGCTCTACAATTTTCAACCTAGGGTACGAGGGGCATCCCTGCAAACAGACATTCTACAGTGCTTAAACAGCGTGATTCCCCATTTCCGAATGGGCTTACAAGATATGAAGGACGCATTTCGTATGAAAAATCAATCAGGAACCCCGCCCGTGCTTTTTAAATTAAATAGCAAGTTTTGTCGTGATGCTATTTTAAAAGCAAACCCCCACCTCAGACAGCACAGGCTCAGCGCATCACCTGATTTTACAGAACGCGAGAAAACCGCACGAAACAGGTTGAAACCAGTTTTTGGCAAAAGCTCGGAATGAAGGGCAGACTGCTTTCTTGAGGGGTGCGAGGCTCCACGTGGGATCGCAGATTTTTGTGTATAATGCGGGATTAGACAAGGTGGAGGAGATTTTGGAAAGAGGGTCAGGACTAGAGAGGAGTGGGAATAATCACGTAAACAGTGGGGGAATTGGACCTCCGACAGTTTGTTTTCGGGGTCTAACAAGTACCCAAACAGCCACGATTGATGTGATCCCCCCAGTGGAGACGCCTGTCCAGATACGAGGTAGTTTCCCAGTCCCTCCCCCCCGGGCCCAACGCGACAGAAGTGAGTCGATCGGGTCAGTTACCAGTTTCCCAGACGCCAGTGAAGTTCCGCTTGGTTTTTACCAGACCCCGGTTGGAAACAGAAGCAGTCAGGAGATAAGAGCGCCATACGGAAAGAGGAACAATCAGCACGTTATTAGCCCAAACGACGTGACCAGACAACCGGACACTCGGGTGTTTGTGTCTTCGGGAGTGAGAATGGAAACAAGACATGACGAGAAAGGTCCGAGAGCTGGTCAAAACCGTCGTTTGTTCGTTTTAGATGGGGACCAAGCAGGTGTCCCACAATCGGCAGAACAAGATGCCGGCCAAAACGTCCCAGGACGTACAGAAGATGAGACAACCTAGGGATTTGCGGGCCATGAGCAACGTTTATCGGACGTGAAAATGTTAATTTGGAATATTCAGGGCTTTTCTGACGTTAAAATAAATAGTTTGTTAGATGAGTGCAAGGGTTCATGCCCAGTAATATGTTTAGTTGAGACTTGGCGAAGAGATTTGGTGTCGGTGGAGGGTTTTATAATTTTTTCAGTTGGTAGGGATGCTAGTAAAAATGGTAGAGTATATGGGGGGGTTTGCATATTGATTAGATGTGATCTTTTTGAGGGATGTGAAACAATAAGGAGTAAATCAGAAAATATTTTATGGATTAAGGTTGTGCTAGGGAAAAGAAATTTGATTGTGTGCTGTGTTTACATCCGGCCTCAGAACAGTTCGTATTCAGGGGAAGACACATGGAGTATTTTGTCCTCAGAAGTGTCACGTAATAGTAGTAAATACCCTAACCATGAATTGATATTTCTAGGGGATTTTAACGCCTACACTAGTGATTCGATGGAGACTAGAGATTTCAATTCCCTGGAGAGAGCGTATTACGAAGTGGGCCCTGAGGAACCAACCCATTTTCATGAGGAGTATTTGGAGATGTATGGTGTGAGGATGAGTAAGGACCGGAACCGGAGAAAAAACAGGTGGGGTCAAAATTTATTAGATTTTGCGGGAAATGAAAATTTGGTAATTTTGAACGGGAGGGTCGGGGTAGACAAGGAGGAAGGGGGAGGGTTCACTTGATTTTCTGGGAGGGTGCCTAGTATAATTGATTATGTTTTGGTGAGTAAGTCTCTTTGGTCATGTTGCAGAAATCTTAGGACAATGAATGTTGGAGGATCGGATCACGTTCCTGTGGAGGTTACACTAATTATGGAAAGTCCTGTGCTTCATATAAATGGTGTTGGCTGTGGGGAGGGTGAAGTTGTGTTCCAAAGTTTTCAGCGGACTGTGCCACGAAAAAAGATCAAAGTGGATTTGATCTCGGAAAAGGAGCTGGAGACCATGCTGGGTACGGATGAAATGGAAAGGGTAGTAGAGAAGGCATTAAGTGAAATACAAGGTGGGGACGTAGAGCATTCCCTCGAGGAGTTGAATAATACACTGTATAAAAAGTGTACAGAAATACCTAGTATTAAGGAACAAAAGTTGGGAATAGAAATACCTAGTATTAAGGAACAAAAGTTGGGAATAGTACGGAAATAAACCTTTTTTTGATAAAAAATGTTATAATAAAAGAAAAGAAGTGATAAAAGCGTTAATTGCGGTGAAAGCTAGTGATCCTGCGGATTTGAATGTTAAACTGGGTCATTATAAAGGGGTAAGAAAAGATGATAAAGGTTTGTTGAGGTTAAAGAAAGAGATGGTAGATAAGGAATTGAAAGATAGTGTGGTAAAAGATTTTAGAAGTAAAAATATTAGGGATTTTTGGACGGGAGTCCGGACTATGTTAATGACTAATCAGCGAAATGAACACACGCCTCCAGCCGATTCGTGGCCTGATTTCCTGGAGGGTAGGGAACATGGTTGTGAAACTGATCATACCGTTTTCAACGAAATGGTACAAGAGATGGAGAAACAAGTAAGTTTTCCCATCGGCGAGGAAGAAACTAAGCTAGTAGCACCAGTAAGTGAGGATGAGGTGTGGGCTTCCTTAAAAAATATGCGCGGACGATCAGCTCCCGGAATGGATGGTATTCCAACGATGATTTGGAAGTGGATCAAGCAGTACTTATTACCCATTATGGCATTAGTATTTACGTCAATTATAAATAGTATTTATTGGCCGGAAGGTTGGAGTATTTCAGTAGTTACCCCGATTTTTAAGAAAGGTGATAGGACAAATAAAGATAATTACAGGGAAATTCACTTAGGAAATACAATTAGTAAAGTATTTTGTAAGATATTAGATAATAGGTTGAAAGTATGGTTAAATAGTACGGATAAGTTAAGTAGGTTCCAGGCTGGTTTCAGGCAAGGATACAGCACCCTAGACCAGATTTTTTCTCTGCAGATGTTAATACGTAAGCAGATTTCAAGAAGAAAAGGTAAGCTCTACGTAGCATTTGTGTATTTGAAAGGTGCTTTTGATAATGTTAAACGTAGTCTTTTAATTAAAGTGTTAATAGATGTAGGACTACCGATTATTTTTGTACGAGTTATAGCCCAGATTTACTCGGGTATTTATCTGGTGGTCCGTGTAATGAATAAGATATATCGTAAAGTTAGGTCATTGAAGGGAGTCAAGCAAGGGTGCACACTTTCCCCCAAGCTGTTCTCCCTTTTTATAAATGACCTTGAGGATTTTATGACAAAAATGAGTGCTCCCCTAGTTAGCCTAGACATCATATCTTTATGTATGTTGTTGTTCGCTGACGATATCGCCATGGTAGCAGAGAACCGGTCAGATCTACAAAGGTTGTTGGATATTCTGGACCAGTATTTGGCGAATAAGGAGCTGCAGTTAAATGTGTCAAAAACGGTTGTAATGATTTTTAGGAAAGGGGGTAATTTAGAAAATGAAGTTAAGTTGAAATTTAGAGGGGAGGAAATAGGGTTTAGGGAAGAATTTATTTACCTAGGATGTAAGTTTAAGTCAAATGGTTCTTTCGGAAGACAAGTGGAAGCAAGCGTTGCAAAAGGTAAGCGATGTATAAATATGGTATTAAGAAGTAAGTTAAGGGCTATTGAAAATACGAAAATACATAAACGGGTTTTCCAGACAAAAATTATCCCGGCTTTGCATTACGCAGCCGAGATTTGGGGATTTGGTAAGTATGAGAAGTTAGAGCAACTGCAACTGATGTATTTTAAAAGAGTATTAGGAGTTAGTAATAAGATAAATTCGATAGTTCTAAAGGGGAATTTAGGCTTAACTAGTTTAAGGACAAAGAGATGGGTAAGTATGATTTCATTTTGGGAAAAGCTGCTACAGATGCCACGGGTTCGAGTCGCAAAGGCAGCGTACAAGGAAAGCATGCGGGATATTAAAAAAGATTCTTGGGCATCCCAGGTAAAACAGATATTAGACCAGTGTAGTCTGTCAGAACTGTGGAATAATGGTGATGGACCTGGGCTTCCCGTTGGTGAGGTGAAAAAGGTGGTGGAAAGTCGCTTGTTGGACCAGGAAATCCAATGTTGGCAAGTTGCCAAGGACGGGTCTGTGTCTTTAAGGTATTATGCAAAGATCAAAGAGATTTGGGGGGAGGAAGTTTATTTTAAAGCGGGATTGAAAAGGGAGGAAATAAGGGATTTGATTAGTTGTAGGGCAGACGGTCTGCCTCTTGGGGAGAAAAGGCGGTATATTGGGAGGGCAAAGGGTCGGTCCGGTCCTTACTCATGTCCGATTTGTGGTAGTATGGATGAGAATTTAAAACACTTGTTGTGTGAATGTGAAAATTTGAATGAACTTAGGTTAGAAATTTTTGGAGTAAATGAAGGAGGGGTAGATGAAGAATGGATGTGTAGGATCATGGGAAATAGTTGTTTCATGAGTATTAAACAGTTGGCCAGGTTCCTCAGGGTAGCCCTAGCCCATAGGGATAGGTGCTTATAGAAGGTACTATTTTTGTTTGTTTGAGTTTATTTTTCATGTATTTGCCATGGCCTTTGGCTCTTAGTGTAAATGAATCTTATCTTATCTTATCTTATAGTCTTTCCACATTAGTCTGTCCACTTTAGTCTTTCCACTATAGTCTGTCCACTTTAGTCTTTCCACTTTAGTCTGTCTACTCTAGTCTTTCCACTTTAGTCTTTCCACTTTAGTCTTTCCACTATAGTCTTTCCACATTAGTCTGTCCACTTTAGTCTTTCCACCATAGTCTGTCCACTTTAGTCTTTCCACTATAGTCTGTCCACTATTGTCTGTCCACTTTAGTCTTTCCACTTTAGTCTGTCCACTTTAGTTTTCCCACTTTAGTCTTTCCACTTTAGTCTTTCCACTACAGTCTTTCCACTATAGTCTGTCTACTCTAGTCTTTCCACTTTAGTCTGTCCACTTTAGTCTTTCCACTTTTCCACTATCGTCTGTCCACTTTAGTCTTTCTACTTTAGTCTTTCCAATTGAGCCTTTCCACTATAGTCTGTCCAATTTAGTCTTTCCACTTTAGTCTTTCCACTATAGTCTTTTCACTTCAGTCTGCAGACTTTAGTCTTTCCACTACAGTCTTTCCACTATAGTCTGTCTACTCTAGTCTTTCCACTTTAGTCTTTCCACTTTAGTCTTTCCACTATAGTCTTTCCACATTAGTCTGTCCACTTTAGTCTTTCCACTATAATCTGTCCACTTTAGTCTTTCCACTATAGTCTCCACTTTATTCTGTCCACTACAGTCTTTCCACTATAGTCTTTCCACTACAGTCTGTCCACTTTAGTCTTACCACTATAGTCTGTCCACTTTAGTCTTTCCACTTTATTCTGTCCACTTCAATGTGTACACTTTAGTCTATCCACTGAGTCTTTCCACTTCAGTCTTTCCACTATAGTCTGTCCACTTTAGTCTTTCCACTTTAGTCTTTCCACTAAAGTCTTTCCACTTCAGTCTGCACACTTTAGTCTTTCCACTTCAATCGATCTACTCTAGTCTTTCCACTTTAGTCTTTCCACTTTAGTCTTTCTACTATAGTCTTTCCACATTAGTTTTCCCACTTTAGTCTTTCCACTATAGTCTGTCCACTATTGTCTATCCACTTTAGTGTTTCCACTTTAGTCTTTCCACTTTAGTCATTTCCACTATCGTCTGTCCACTTTAGTCTTTCCACTTTAGTCTTTCCACTATAGTCTGTCCACTTTAGTCTTTCCACTTTAATCTTTCCACTTTAGTCTGTCCACTTTAGTCTTTCCACTATAGTCTCCACTTTATTCTGTCCACTACAGTCTTTCCACTATAGTCTTTCCACTATAGTCTGTCCACTTTAGTCTTTCCACTTTAGTCTCTCCACTTTAGTCTGTCCACTTTAGTCTTTTCACTATAGTCTGTCCACTTTAGTCTTTCCACTTTAGTCTTTCCGCTTTAGTCTGTCCACTTAGTCTTTCCACTATCGTTTTTCCACTATAGTCTGTCCACTTTAGTGTTTCCACTTTAGTCTTTCCACTTTAGTCTGTCCACTTTAGTCTTTCCACTATAGTCTGTCCACTTTAGTCTTTCCACTTTAGTCTTTCCGCTTTAGTCTGTCCACTTAGTCTTTCCACTATAGTCTGTCCACTTTAGTCTTTCCACTTTAGTCTTTCCACTATAGTCTCCACTTTATTCTGTCCACTACAGTCTTTCCACTATAGTCTTTCCTCTTTAGTCTGTCCAGTTTAGTCTTTCCACTATCTTCTGTCCACTTTAGTCTTTCCACTTTAGTCTGTCCACTTTAGTCTTTCCACTATAGTCTGTCCACTTTAGTCTTTCCACTATAGTCTGTCCACTTTAGTCTTTCCACTTTAGTTTTTCCACTTTAGTCTTTCCACTTTAGTCTTTCCACTTTAGTCTTTCCACTGTAGTCTCCACTTTATTCTGTCCACTACAGTCTTTCCACTATAGTCTTTCCACTATAGTCTGTCCACTTTAGTCTTTCCACTTTAGTCTTTCCACTTTAGTCTGTCCACATTAGTCTTTCCACTATAGACTGTCCACTTTAGTCTTTCCACTATTCTCTGTCCACTTTAGTCTTTCCACTATAGTCTCCACTTTATTCTGTCCACTACAGTCTTTCCACTATAGTCTTTCCACTATATTCTGTCCACTTTAGTCTTTCCACTTTAGTCTGTCCACTTTAGTCTTTCCACTATAGTCTGTCCACTTTAGTCTTTCCACTACAGTCTTTCCACTTTAGTCTTTCCACTATAGTCACCACTTTTTTCTGTTCACTACAGTCTTTCCACTATAGTCTTTCAACTATAGTCTGTCCACTTTAGTCTTTCCACTTTAGTTTTTCCACTATAGTTTCCACTTTATTCTGTCCACTACAGTCTTTCCACTATTCTCTGTCCACTTTAGTCTTTCCACTTTAGTCTTTCCACTATAGTCTCCACTTTATTCTGTCCACTACAGTTTCTCCACTATAGTATTTCCACTATAGTCTGTCCACTTTAGTCTTTCCACTATTCTCTTTCCACTTTAGTCTTTATACTTTAGTTTTTTTACTTTAGTCTGTTCAATTTAGTCTTTCCACTATAGTCTGTCCACTTTAGTCTTTCCACTATTCTCTGTCCACTTTAGTCTTTCCACTTTAGTCTTTCCACTATAGTCTCCACTTTATTCTGTCCACTGGAGTCTTTCCACTTTAGTCTGTCCACTTTAGTCTTTCCACTTTAGTCTTTCCACTTTAGTCTGTCCACTTTAGTCTTTCCACTATAGTCTGTCCACTTTGGTCTTTCCACTTTATTCTTTCCACTTTAGTCTGTCCACTTTAGTCTGTCCACTTTAGTCTTTCCACTTTAGTCATTTCCACTTTCTTCTGTCCACTTTAGTCTTTCCACTTTAGTCTTTCCACTATAGTCTGCCCACTTTGGTCTTTCCACTTTAGTCTTTCCACTAGAGTCTGTCCACTTTAGTCTGTCCACTTTAGTCTTTCCACTATAGTCTCCACTTTATTCTGTCCACTAGAGTCTTTCCACTATAGTCTTTCCACTATAGTCTGTCCACTTTAGTCTTTCCACTATAGTCTATCCACTTTAGTCTTTCCACTTTAGTCTTTCCGCTTTAGTCTGTCCACTTAGTCTTTCCACTATAGTCTTTCCACTATAGTCTGTCCACTTTAGTCTTTCCACTTTAGTCTTTCCACTTTAGTCTGTCCACTTTAGTCTTTCCACTATAGTCTGTCCACTTTAGTCTTTCCACTTTAGTCTTTCCGCTTTAGTCTGTCCACTTAGTCTTTCCACTAGAGTCTGTCCACTTTAGTCTGTCCACTTTAGTCTTTCCACTATAGTATCCACTTTATTCTGTCCACTACAGTCTTTCCACTATAGTCTTTCCACTATAGTCTGTCCACTTTAGTCTTTCCACTTTAGTTTTTCCACTTTAGTCTGTCCACTTCAGTCTTTCCACTTTAGTCTTTCCACTTTAGTCTTTCTACTATAGTCTCCACGTTATTCTGTCCAATTCAGTGTGTACACTTTAGTCTGTCCACTGAGTCTTTCCACTTCAGTCTTTCCACTATAGTATGTCCACTTTAGTCTTTCCACTTTAGTCTTTCCACTATAGTCTCCACTTTATTCTGTCCACTACAGTCTTTCCTCTATCGTCTTTCCACTTTAGTCTGTCCACTTTAGTCTTTCCACTTCAGTCTGTACACTTTAGTTTTTCCACTACAGTCTTTCCACTATAGTCTGTCTACTCTAGTCTTTCCACTTTAGTCTGTCCACTTTAGTCTTTTCACTTTAGAGATTTCCACTATCGTCTGTCCACTTTAGTCTTTCCACTTTAATCTTTCTACTTTAGTCTTTCCAGTTGAATCTTTCCACTATAGTCTGTCCAATTTAGTCTTTCTACTTTAGTCTTTCCATAATAGTCTTTTCACTTCAGTCTGCACACTTTAGTCTTTCCACTACAGTCTTTCCACTATAGTCTGTCTACTCTAGTCTGTCCACTTTAGTCTTTCCACTTTAGTCTTTCCACTATAGTCTTACCACATTAGTCTGTCGACTTTAGTCTTTCCACTATAGTCTGTCCACTTTAGTCTTTCCAGTTTAGTCTTTCCACTTTAGTCTGTCTACTCTAGTCTTTCCACTATAGTCTGTCCACTATTGTCTGTCCACTTTAGTCTTTCCACTTTAGTCTGTCCACTTTAGTCTGTCCACTTTAATTTTTCCACTTTAGTCTTTCCACTTTAGTCTTTCCACTTTAGTCTTTCCACTATAATCTTTCCACTTCAGTCTGTACACTTTAGTCTTTTCACTACAGCCTTTCCACTATAGTCTGTCTACTCTAGTATTTCCACTTTAGTCTGTCCACTTTAGTCTTTCCACTTTAGTCATTTCCACTATCGTCTGTCCACTTTAGTCTTTCCACTTTAGTCTTTCTACTTTAGTCTTCCCAGTTGAGTCTTTCCACTATAGTCTGTCCAATTTAGTCTTTCTACTTTAGTCTTTCCATTATAGTCTCCACTTTACTCTGTCCATAGTCTTTCCACGATAGTCTGTCCACTTTAGTCTTTCTACTATAATCTTTCCACATTAGTCTGTCCACTTTAGTCTTTCCACTTTAGTCTGTCCACTTTAGTCTGTCCACTTTAGTCTTTCCACTATAATCTTTCCACATTAGTCTGTCCACTTTAGTCTTTCCACTATAGTCTGTCCACTTTAGTCTTTCCACTTTAGTCTGTCCACTTTAGTCTGTCCACTTTAGTCTTTCCACTTTAGTCTTTCCACTATAGTCTTTCCACTTCAGTCTGTACACTTTAGTCTTTCCACTACAGTCTTTCCACTATAGTCTGTCTACTCTAGTCTTTCCACTTTAGTCTGTCCACTTTAGTCTTTCCACTTTAGTCATTTCCACTATCGTCTGTCCACTTTAGTCTTTCCACTTTAGTCTTTCTACTTTAGTCTTTCCAGTTGAGTCTTTCCACTATAGTCTGTCCAATTTAGTCTTTCTACTTTAGTCTTTCCACTATAGTCTTTTCACTTCAGTCTGCACACTTTAGTCTTTCCACTACAGTCTTTCCAATATAGTCTGTCTACTCTAGTCTTTCCACTTTAGTCTTTCCACTTTAGTCTTTCCACTATAGTCTTTCCACATTAGTCTATCCACTTTAGTCTTTCCACTGTAGTCTGTCCACTTTAGTCTTTCCACTTTAGTCTTTCCACTTTAGTCTGTCTACTCTAGTCTTTCCACTTTAGTCTTTCCACTATAGTCTTTCCACATTAGTCTGTCCACTTTAGTCTTTCCACTATAGTCTGTCCACTTGAGTCTTTCCACGATGGTCTGTCCACTATTGTCTGTCCACTTTAGTCTGTCTACTCTAGTCTTTCCACTTTAGTCTGTCCACTTTAGTCTTTCCACTTTAGTCTTTCCACTTTAGTCTTTCTACTTTAGACTTTCCAATTGAGCCTTTCCACTAAAGTCTGTCAAATTTAGTCTGTCAACTTTAGTCTTTCCACTTAAGAATTCCACTATAGTCTTTCCACTACAGTCTTTCCACTATAGTCTGTCTACTCTAGTCTTTCCACTTTAGTCTGTCCACTTTAGTCTTTCCACTTTAGTCATTTCCACGATCGTCTGTCCACTTTAGTCTTTCCACTTTAGTCTTTCCACTTTAGTCTTTCTACTTCAGTCTTTCCAATTGAGCCTTTCCACTAAAGTCTGTCAAATTTAGTCTTTCCACTTTAGTCTTTCCACCATAGTCTTTTCACTTCAGTCTGCACACTTTAGTCTTTCCACTACAGTCTTTCCACTATAGTCTGTCTACTCTAGTCTTTCCACTTTAGTCTTTCCACTTTAGTCTTTCCACTTTAGTCTTTCCACGTTAGTCTGCCCACTTTAGTCTTTCCACTATAATCTGTCCACTTTAGTCTTTCCACTACAGTCTCCACTTTATTCTGTCCACTACAGTCTTTCCACTACAGTCTTTCCACTATAGTCTATCTACTCTAGTCTTTCCACTTTAGTCTGTCCACTTTAGTCTTTCCACTTTACTCATTTCCACTATCGTCTGTCCACTTTAGTCTTTCCACTTTAGTCTTTCTACTTTAGTCTTTCCAGTTGAGTCTTTCCACTATAGTCTGTCCAATTTAGTCTTTCTACTTTAGTCTTTCCACTATAGTCTTTTCACTTCAGTCTGCACACTTTAGTCTTTCCACTACAGTCTTTCCAATATAGTCTGTCTACTCTAGTCTTTCCACTTTAGTCTTTCCACTTTAGTCTTTCCACTATAGTCTTTCCACATTAGTCTATCCACTTTAGTCTTTCCACTATAGTCTGTCCACTTTGGTCTTTCCACTTTAGTCTTTCCACTTTAGTCTGTCTACTCTAGTCTTTCCACTTTAGTCTTTCCACTATAGTCTTTCCACATTAGTCTGTCCACTTTAGTCTTTCCACTATAGTCTGTCCACTTGAGTCTTTCCACTATGGTCTGTCCACTATTGTCTGTCCACTTTAGTCTGTCTACTCTAGTCTTTCCACTTTAGTCTGTCCACTTTAGTCTTTCCACTTTAGTCATTTCCACCATCGTCTGTCCACTTTAGTCTTTCCACTTTAGTCTTTCCACTTTAGTCTTTCCAGTTGAGTCTTTCCACTATAGTCTGTCAAATTTAGTCTGTCAACTTTAGTCTTTCCACTTTAGAATTCCACTATAGTCTTTCCACTACAGTCTTTCCACTATAGTCTGTCTACTCTAGTCTTTCCACTTTAGTCTGTCCACTTTAGTCTTTCCACTTTAGTCATTTCCACCATCGTCTGTCCACTTTAGTCTTTCCACTTTAGTCTTTCCACTTTAGTCTTTCCACTATAGTCTTTCCACATTAGTCTGTCCACTTTAGTCTTTCCACCATAGTCTGTCCACTTTAGTCTTTCCACTATAGTCTGTCCACTATTGTCTGTCCACTTTAGTCTTTCCACTTTAGTCTGTCCACTTTAGTTTTCCCACTTTAGTCTTTCCACTTTAGTCTTTCCACTCCAGTCTTTCCACTATAGTCTGTCTACTCTAGTCTTTCCACTTTAGTCTGTCCACTTTAGTCTTTCCACTTTTCCACTATCGTCTGTCCACTTTAGTCTTTCTACTTTAGTCTTTCCAATTGAGCCTTTCCACTATAGTCTGTCCAATTTAGTCTTTCCACTTTAGTCTTTCCACTATAGTCTTTTCACTTCAGTCTGCAGACTTTAGTCTTTCCACTACAGTCTTTCCACTATAGTCTGTCTACTCTAGTCTTTCCACTTTAGTCTTTCCACTTTAGTCTTTCCACTATAGTCTTTCCACATTAGTCTGTCCACTTTAGTCTTTCCACTATAATCTGTCCACTTTAGTCTTTCCACTATAGTCTCCACTTTATTCTGTCCACTACAGTCTTTCCACTATAGTCTTTCCACTACAGTCTGTCCACTTTAGTCTTACCACTATAGTCTGTCCACTTTAGTCTTTCCACTTTATTCTGTCCACTTCAATGTGTACACTTTAGTCTATCCACTGAGTCTTTCCACTTCAGTCTTTCCACTATAGTCTGTCCACTTTAGTCTTTCCACTTTAGTCTTTCCACTAAAGTCTTTCCACTTCAGTCTGCACACTTTAGTCTTTCCACTTCAATCGATCTACTCTAGTCTTTCCACTTTAGTCTTTCTACTATAGTCTTTCCACATTAGTTTTCCCACTTTAGTCTTTCCACTATAGTCTGTCCACTATTGTCTATCCACTTTAGTGTTTCCACTTTAGTCTTTCCACTTTAGTCATTTCCACTATCGTCTGTCCACTTTAGTCTTTCCACTTTAGTCTTTCCACTATAGTCTGTCCACTTTAGTCTTTCCACTTTAATCTTTCCACTTTAGTCTGTCCACTTTAGTCTTTCCACTATAGTCTCCACTTTATTCTGTCCACTACAGTCTTTCCACTATAGTCTTTCCACTATAGTCTGTCCACTTTAGTCTTTCCACTTTAGTCTTTCCACTTTAGTCTGTCCACTTTAGTCTTTTCACTATAGTCTGTCCACTTTAGTCTTTCCACTTTAGTCTTTCCGCTTTAGTCTGTCCACTTAGTCTTTCCACTATCGTTTTTCCACTATAGTCTGTCCACTTTAGTGTTTCCACTTTAGTCTTTCCACTTTAGTCTGTCCACTTTAGTCTTTCCACTATAGTCTGTCCACTTTAGTCTTTCCACTTTAGTCTTTCCGCTTTAGTCTGTCCACTTAGTCTTTCCACTATAGTCTGTCCACTTTAGTCTTTCCACTTTAGTCTTTCCACTATAGTCTCCACTTTATTCTGTCCACTACAGTCTTTCCACTATAGTCTTTCCTCTTTAGTCTGTCCAGTTTAGTCTTTCCACTATCTTCTGTCCACTTTAGTCTTTCCACTTTAGTCTGTCCACTTTAGTCTTTCCACTATAGTCTGTCCACTTTAGTCTTTCCACTATAGTCTGTCCACTTTAGTCTTTCCACTTTAGTTTTTCCACTTTAGTCTTTCCACTTTAGTCTTTCCACTTTAGTCTTTCCACTGTAGTCTCCACTTTATTCTGTCCACTACAGTCTTTCCACTATAGTCTTTCCACTATAGTCTGTCCACTTTAGTCTTTCCACTTTAGTCTTTCCACTTTAGTCTGTCCACATTAGTCTTTCCACTATAGACTGTCCACTTTAGTCTTTCCACTATTCTCTGTCCACTTTAGTCTTTCCACTATAGTCTCCACTTTATTCTGTCCACTACAGTCTTTCCACTATAGTCTTTCCACTATATTCTGTCCACTTTAGTCTTTCCACTTTAGTCTGTCCACTTTAGTCTTTCCACTATAGTCTGTCCACTTTAGTCTTTCCACTACAGTCTTTCCACTTTAGTCTTTCCACTATAGTCACCACTTTTTTCTGTCCACTACAGTCTTTCCACTATAGTCTTTCAGCTATAGTCTGTCCACTTTAGTCTTTCCACTTTAGTTTTTCCACTATAGTTTCCACTTTATTCTGTCCACTACAGTCTTTCCACTATTCTCTGTCCACTTTAGTCTTTCCACTTTAGTCTTTCCACTATAGTCTCCACTTTATTCTGTCCACTACAGTTTCTCCACTATAGTATTTCCACTATAGTCTGTCCACTTTAGTCTTTCCACTATTCTCTTTCCACTTTAGTCTTTATACTTTAGTTTTTTTACTTTAGTCTGTTCAATTTAGTCTTTCCACTATAGTCTGTCCACTTTAGTCTTTCCACTATTCTCTGTCCACTTTAGTCTTTCCACTTTAGTCTTTCCACTATAGTCTCCACTTTATTCTGTCCACTGGAGTCTTTCCACTTTAGTCTGTCCACTTTAGTCTTTCCACTTTAGTCTTTCCACTTTAGTCTGTCCACTTTAGTCTTTCCACTATAGTCTGTCCACTTTGGTCTTTCCACTTTATTCTTTCCACTTTAGTCTGTCCACTTTAGTCTGTCCACTTTAGTCTTTCCACTTTAGTCATTTCCACTTTCTTCTGTCCACTTTAGTCTTTCCACTTTAGTCTTTCCACTATAGTCTGCCCACTTTGGTCTTTCCACTTTAGTCTTTCCACTAGAGTCTGTCCACTTTAGTCTGTCCACTTTAGTCTTTCCACTATAGTCTCCACTTTATTCTGTCCACTAGAGTTTTTCCACTATAGTCTTTCCACTATAGTCTGTCCACTTTAGTCTTTCCACTATAGTCTATCCACTTTAGTCTTTCCACTTTAGTCTTTCCGCTTTAGTCTGTCCACTTAGTCTTTCCACTATAGTCTTTCCACTATAGTCTGTCCACTTTAGTCTTTCCACTTTAGTCTTTCCACTTTAGTCTGTCCACTTTAGTCTTTCCACTATAGTCTGTCCACTTTAGTCTTTCCACTTTAGTCTTTCCGCTTTAGTCTGTCCACTTAGTCTTTCCACTAGAGTCTGTCCACTTTAGTCTGTCCACTTTAGTCTTTCCACTATAGTATCCACTTTATTCTGTCCACTACAGTCTTTCCACTATAGTCTTTCCACTATAGTCTGTCCACTTTAGTCTTTCCACTTTAGTTTTTCCACTTTAGTCTGTCCACTTCAGTCTTTCCACTTTAGTCTTTCCACTTTAGTCTTTCTACTATAGTCTCCACTTTATTCTGTCCAATTCAGTGTGTACACTTTAGTCTGTCCACTGAGTCTTTCCACTTCAGTCTTTCCACTATAGTATGTCCACTTTAGTCTTTCCACTTTAGTCTTTCCACTATAGTCTCCACTTTATTCTGTCCACTACAGTCTTTCCTCTATCGTCTTTCCACTTTAGTCTGTCCACTTTAGTCTTTCCACTTCAGTCTGTACACTTTAGTTTTTCCACTACAGTCTTTCCACTATAGTCTGTCTACTCTAGTCTTTCCACTTTAGTCTGTCCACTTTAGTCTTTTCACTTTAGAGATTTCCACTATCGTCTGTCCACTTTAGTCTTTCCACTTTAATCTTTCTACTTTAGTCTTTCCAGTTGAATCTTTCCACTATAGTCTGTCCAATTTAGTCTTTCTACTTTAGTCTTTCCACTATAGTCTTTTCACTTCAGTCTGCACACTTTAGTCTTTCCACTACAGTCTTTCCACTATAGTCTGTCTACTCTAGTCTGTCCACTTTAGTCTTTCCACTTTAGTCTTTCCACTATAGTCTTACCACATTAGTCTGTCGACTTTAGTCTTTCCACTATAGTCTGTCCACTTTAGTCTTTCCAGTTTAGTCTTTCCACTTTAGTCTGTCTACTCTAGTCTTTCCACTATAGTCTGTCCACTATTGTCTGTCCACTTTAGTCTTTCCACTTTAGTCTGTCCACTTTAGTCTGTCCACTATAATCTTTCCACTTCAGTCTGTACACTTTAGTCTTTTCACTACAGCCTTTCCACTATAGTCTGTCTACTCTAGTATTTCCACTTTAGTCTGTCCACTTTAGTCTTTCCACTTTAGTCATTTCCACTATCGTCTGTCCACTTTAGTCTTTCCACTTTAGTCTTTCTACTTTAGTCTTCCCAGTTGAGTCTTTCCACTATAGTCTGTCCAATTTAGTCTTTCTACTTTAGTCTTTCCACTATAGTCTCCACTTTACTCTGTCCATAGTCTTTCCACGATAGTCTGTCCACTTTAGTCTTTCTACTATAATCTTTCCACATTAGTCTGTCCACTTTAGTCTTTCCACTTTAGTCTGTCCACTTTAGTCTGTCCACTTTAGTCTTTCCACTATAATCTTTCCACATTAGTCTGTCCACTTTAGTCTTTCCACTATAGTCTGTCCACTTTAGTCTTTCCACTTTAGTCTGTCCACTTTAGTCTGTCCACTTTAGTCTTTCCACTTTAGTCTTTCCACTATAGTCTTTCCACTTCAGTCTGTACACTTTAGTCTTTCCACTACAGTCTTTCCACTATAGTCTGTCTACTCTAGTCTTTCCACTTTAGTCTGTCCACTTTAGTCTTTCCACTTTAGTCATTTCCACTATCGTCTGTCCACTTTAGTCTTTCCACTTTAGTCTTTCTACTTTAGTCTTTCCAGTTGAGTCTTTCCACTATAGTCTGTCCAATTTAGTCTTTCTACTTTAGTCTTTCCACTATAGTCTTTTCACTTCAGTCTGCACACTTTAGTCTTTCCACTACAGTCTTTCCAATATAGTCTGTCTACTCTAGTCTTTCCACTTTAGTCTTTCCACTTTAGTCTTTCCACTATAGTCTTTCCACATTAGTCTATCCACTTTAGTCTTTCCACTGTAGTCTGTCCACTTTAGTCTTTCCACTTTAGTCTTTCCACTTTAGTCTGTCTACTCTAGTCTTTCCACTTTAGTCTTTCCACTATAGTCTTTCCACATTAGTCTGTCCACTTTAGTCTTTCCACTATAGTCTGTCCACTTGAGTCTTTCCACGATGGTCTGTCCACTATTGTCTGTCCACTTTAGTCTGTCTACTCTAGTCTTTCCACTTTAGTCTGTCCACTTTAGTCTTTCCACTTTAGTCTTTCCACTTTAGTCTTTCTACTTTAGACTTTCCAATTGAGCCTTTCCACTAAAGTCTGTCAAATTTAGTCTGTCAACTTTAGTCTTTCCACTTAAGAATTCCACTATAGTCTTTCCACTACAGTCTTTCCACTATAGTCTGTCTACTCTAGTCTTTCCACTTTAGTCTGTCCACTTTAGTCTTTCCACTTTAGTCATTTCCACGATCGTCTGTCCACTTTAGTCTTTCCACTTTAGTCTTTCCACTTTAGTCTTTCTACTTCAGTCTTTCCAATTGAGCCTTTCCACTAAAGTCTGTCAAATTTAGTCTTTCCACTTTAGTCTTTTCACCATAGTCTTTTCACTTCAGTCTGCACACTTTAGTCTTTCCACTACAGTCTTTCCACTATAGTCTGTCTACTCTAGTCTTTCCACTTTAGTCTTTCCACTTTAGTCTTTCCACTTTAGTCTTTCCACGTTAGTCTGCCCACTTTAGTCTTTCCACTATAATCTGTCCACTTTAGTCTTTCCACTACAGTCTCCACTTTATTCTGTCCACTACAGTCTTTCCACTACAGTCTTTCCACTATAGTCTATCTACTCTAGTCTTTCCACTTTAGTCTGTCCACTTTAGTCTTTCCACTTTACTCATTTCCACTATCGTCTGTCCACTTTAGTCTTTCCACTTTAGTCTTTCTACTTTAGTCTTTCCAGTTGAGTCTTTCCACTATAGTCTGTCCAATTTAGTCTTTCTACTTTAGTCTTTCCACTATAGTCTTTTCACTTCAGTCTGCACACTTTAGTCTTTCCACTACAGTCTTTCCAATATAGTCTGTCTACTCTAGTCTTTCCACTTTAGTCTTTCCACTTTAGTCTTTCCACTATAGTCTTTCCACATTAGTCTATCCACTTTAGTCTTTCCACTATAGTCTGTCCACTTTGGTCTTTCCACTTTAGTCTTTCCACTTTAGTCTGTCTACTCTAGTCTTTCCACTTTAGTCTTTCCACTATAGTCTTTCCACATTAGTCTGTCCACTTTAGTCTTTCCACTATAGTCTGTCCACATGAGTCTTTCCACTATGGTCTGTCCACTATTGTCTGTCCACTTTAGTCTGTCTACTCTAGTCTTTCCACTTTAGTCTGTCCACTTTAGTCTTTCCACTTTAGTCATTTCCACCATCGTCTGTCCACTTTAGTCTTTCCACTTTAGTCTTTCCACTTTAGTCTTTCCAGTTGAGTCTTTCCACTATAGTCTGTCAAATTTAGTCTGTCAACTTTAGTCTTTCCACTTTAGAATTCCACTATAGTCTTTCCACTACAGTCTTTCCACTATAGTCTGTCTACTCTAGTCTTTCCACTTTAGTCTGTCCACTTTAGTCTTTCCACTTTAGTCATTTCCACCATCGTCTGTCCACTTTAGTCTTTCCACTTTAGTCTTTCCACTTTAGTCTTTCTACTTCAGTCTTTCCAATTGAGCCTTTCCACTAAAGTCTGTCAAATTTAGTCTTTCCACTTTAGTCTTTCCACCATAGTCTTTCCACTACAGTCTGTCCACTTTAGTCTTACCACTATAGTCTGTCCACTTTAGTCTTTCCACTTTAGTCTTTCCACTTTAGTCTTTCCACTTTATTCTGTCCACTTCAATGTGTACACTTTAGTCTTCTCACTGAGTCTTTCCACTTCAGTCTTTCCACTTTAGTCTTTCCACTTTAGTCTGTCCACTTTAGTCTTTCCACTATAGTCTTTCCACTTTAGTCCGTCCACTTAGTCTTTCCACTTCAGTCAATCCACTATAGTCTATCCACTTTAGTCTTTCCCATTCAGTCTTTCCACTATATCCACTTTATTCTGTCCACTACAGTCTTTCCACTATAGTCTTTCCACTATAGTCTGTCACCTTTAGTCTTTCCACTATTCTCTGTCCACTTTAGTCTTTCCACTATAGTCTCCACTTTATTCTGTCCACTACAGTCTTTCCACTATAGTCTTTCCACTATAGTCTGTCCATTTTAGTCTTTCCACTTTAGTCTGTCCACTTTAGTCTGTCCACTTTAGTCTCTCCACTATAATCTTTCCACATTAGTCTGTCCACTTTAGTCTTTACACTATAGTCTGTCCACTTTAGTCTTTCCACTATAGTCTGTCCACTATTGTCTGTCCACTTTAGTCTTTCCACTTTAGTCTGTCCACTTTAGTCTGTCCACTTTAGTCTTTCCACTTTAGTCCTTCCACTATAGTCTTTCCACTTCAGTCTGTACACTTTAGTCTTTCCACTACAGTCTTTCCACTATAGTCTGTCTACTCTAGTCTTTCCACTTTAGTCTGTCCACTTTAGTCTTTCCACTTTAGTCATTTCCACTATCGTCTGTCCACTTTAGTCTTTCCACTTTAGTCTTTCTACTTTAGTCTTTCCAGTTGAGTCTTTCCACTATAGTCTGTCCAATTTAGTCTTTCTACTTTATTCTTTCCACTATAGTCTTTTCACTTCAGTCTGCACACTTTAGTCTTTCCACTACAGTCTTTCCACTATAGTCTGTCCACTCTAGTCTTTCCACTTTAGTCTTTCCACATTAGTCTTTCCACTATAGTCTTTCCACATTAGTCTGTCCACTTTAGTCTTTCCACTATAGTCTGTCCACTTTAGTCTTTCCACTTTAGTCTTTCCACTTTAGTCTGTCTACTCTAGTCTTTCCACTTTAGTCTTTCCACTATAGTCTTTCCACATTAGTCTGTAAACTTTAGTCTTTCCACTATAGTCTGTCCACTTTAATCTTTCCACTATAGTCTGTCCACTATTGTCTGTCCACTTTAGTCTTTCCACTTTAGTCTGTCCACTTTAGTCTGTCAACTTTAGTCTTTCCACTTTAGAATTCCACTATAGTCTTTCCACTTCAGTCTGTACACTTTAGTCTTTCCACTACAGTATTTCCACTATAGTCTGTCTACTCTAGTCTTTCCACTTTAGTCTGTCCACTTTAGTCTTTCAACTTTAGTCATTTCCACTATCGTCTGTCCACTTTAGTCCTTCCACTTTAGTCTTTCCACTTTAGTCTTTCTACTTTAGTCTTTCCAATTGAGCCTTTCCACTATAGTCTGTCCAATTTAGTCTTTCCACTTTAGTCTTTCCACTTTAGTCTTTCCACTATAGTCTTTTCACTTCAGTCTGAAACTTTAGTCTTCCCACTACAGTCTTTCCACTATAGTCTGTCTACTCTAGTCTTTCCACTTTAGTCTTTCCACTTTAGTCTTTCCACGATAGTCTTTCCACATTAGTCTGTCCACTTTAGTCTTTCCACTATAATCTGTCCACTTTAGTCTTTCCACTATAGTCTCCACTTTATTCTGTCCACTACAGTCTTTCCACTATAGTCTTTCCACTACAGTCTGTCCACTTTAGTCTTTCCACTTTAGTCTTTCCACTTTATTCTGTCCACTTCAATGTGTACACTTTAGTCTGTCCACTGAGTCTTTCCACTTCAGTCTTTCCACTTTAGTCTTTCCACTTTAGTCTGTCCACTTTAGTCTTTCCACTATAGTCTTTCCACTTTAGTCTGTCCACTTAGTCTTTCCACTTCAGTCTTTCCACTGTAGTCTATCCAATTTAGTCTTTCCAGTTCAGTCTTTCCACTATAGTCTCCACTTTATTCTGTCCACTACAGTCTTTCCACTATATTCTTTCCACTATAGTCTGTCCACTTTAGTCTGTTATTCTGTCCACTGCAGTGTGTCCACTTTAGTCTGTCCACTGAGTCATTCCACTATTTTCTGTCCACTTTAGTCTTTCCACTGTACTCTCCACTTTATTCTTTCCACTATAGTCTTTCCACTATAGTCTGTCCACTTTAGTCTTTCCACTTTAGTCTTTCCACTTTAGTCGGTCCACTTTAGTCTTTCCACTATAGTCTGTCCAATTTAGTCTTTCCACTATTCTCTGTCCACATTAGTCTTTCCACTTTAGTCTTTCCACTATAGTCTCCACTTTATTCTGTCCACGACAGTCTTTCCACTATAGTCTTTCCACTATAGTCTGTCCACTTTAGTCTTTTCACTTTAGTCTTTCCACTTTAGTCTGTCCACTTTAGTCTTTTCACTATAGTCTGTCCACTTTAGTCTTTCCACTATAGTCTCCACTTTATTCTGTCCACTACAGTCTTTTCTCTATCGTCTTTCCACTTTAGTCTGTCCACTTTAGTCTTTCCACTTCAGTCTGTACACTTTAGTCTTTCCACTACAGTCTTTCCACTATAGTCTGTCTACTCTAGTCTTTCCACTTTAGTCTTTCCACTTTAGTCTTTCCACTACAGTCTCCACTTTATTCTGTCCACTACAGTCTTTCCTCTATCGTCTTTCCACTTTAGTCTGTCCACTTTCGTCTTTCCACTTTAGTCTTTCCACTATAGTCTCCACTTTATTCTGTCCACTACAGTCTTTCCTCTATCGTCTTTCCACTTTAGTCTGTCCACTTTAGTCTTTCCACTTTAGTCTTTCCACTTTATTCTGTCCACTTCAATGTGTACACTTTAGTCTGTCCACTGAGTCTTTCCACTTCAGTCTTTCCACTTTAGTCTTTCCACTATGGTCTGTCCACTATTGTCTGTCCACTTTAGTCTGTCTACTCTAGTCTTTCCACTTTAGTCTGTCCACTTTAGTCTTTCCACTTTAGTCATTTCCACCATCGTCTGTCCACTTTAGTCTTTCTACTTTAGACTTTCCAATTGAGCCTTTCCACTAAAGTCTGTCAAATTTAGTCTGTCAACTTTAGTCTTTCCACTTTAGAATTCCACTATAGTCTTTCCACTACAGTCTTTCCACTATAGTCTGTCTACTCTAGTCTTTCTACTTTAGTCTGTCCACTTTAGTCTTTCCACTTTAGTCATTTCCACCATCGTCTGTCCACTTTAGTCTTTCCACTTTAGTCTTTCCACTTTAGTCTTTCTACTTCAGTCTTTCCAATTGAGCCTTTCCACTAAAGTCTGTCAAATTTAGTCTTTCCACTTTAGTCTTTCCACCATAGTCTTTTCACTTCAGTCTGCACACTTTAGTCTTTCCACTACAGTCTTTCCACTATAGTCTGTCTACTCTAGTCTTTCCACTTTAGTCTTTCCACTTTAGTCTTTCCACTATAGTCTTTCCACATTAGTCTGCCCACTTTAGTCTTTCCACTATAATCTGTCCACTTTAGTCTTTCCACTACAGTCTCCACTTTATTCTGTCCACTACAGTCTTTCCACTACAGTCTTTCCACTATAGTCTGTCTACTCTAGTCTTTCCACTTTAGTCTGTCCACTTTAGTCTTTCCACTTTAGTCATTTCCACTATCGTCTGTCCACTTTAGTCTTTCCACTTTAGTCTTTCTACTTTAGTCTTTCCAGTTGAGTCTTTCCACTATAGTCTGTCCAATTTAGTCTTTCTACTTTAGTCTTTCCACTATAGTCTTTTCACTTCAGTCTGCACACTTTAGTCTTTTCACTACAGTCTTTCCAATATAGTCTGTCTACTCTAGTCTTTCCACTTTAGTCTTTCCACTTTAGTCTTTCCACTATAGTCTTTCCACATTAGTCTATCCACTTTAGTCTTTCCACTATAGTCTGTCCACTTTAGTCTTTCCACTTTAGTCTTTCCACTTTAGTCTGTCTACTCTAGTCTTTCCACTTTAGTCTTTCCACTATAGTCTTTCCAAATTAGTCTGTCCACTTTAGTCTTTCCACTATAGTCTGTCCACTTGAGTCTTTCCACTATGGTCTGTCCACTATTGTCTGTCCACTTTAGTCTGTCTACTCTAGTCTTTCCACTTTAGTCTGTCCACTTTAGTCTTTCCACTTTAGTCATTTCCACCATCGTCTGTCCACTTTAGTCTTTCCACTTTAGTCTTTCCACTTTAGTCTTTCTACTTTCGACTTTCCAATTGAGCCTTTCCACTAAAGTCTGTCAAATTTAGTCTGTCAACTTTAGTCTTTCCACTTTAGATTTCCACTATAGTCTTTCCACTACAGTCTTTCCACTATATTCTGTCTACTCTAGTCTTTCCACTTTAGTCTGTCCACTTTAGTCTTTCCACTTTAGTCATTTCCACCATCGTCTGTCCACTTTAGTCTTTCCACTTTAGTCTTTCCACTTTAGTCTTTCTACTTCAGTCTTTCCAATTGAGCCTTTCCACTAAAGTCTGTCAAATTTAGTCTTTCCACTTTAGTCTTTCCACCATAGTCTTTCCACTACAGTCTGTCCACTTTAGTCTTACCACTATAGTCTGTCCACTTTAGTCTTTCCACTTTAGTCTTTCCACTTTAGTCTTTCCACTTTATTCTGTCCACTTCAATGTGTACACTTTAGTCTGTCCACTGAGTCTTTCCACTTCAGTCTTTCCACTTTAGTCTTTCCACTTTAGTCTGTCCACTTTAGTCTTTCCACTATAGTCTTTCCACTTTAGTCCGTCCACTTAGTCTTTCCACTTCAGTCTTTCCACTATAGTCTATCCACTTTAGTCTTTCCCATTCAGTCTTTCCACTATAGTCTCCACTTTATTCTGTCCACTACAGTCTTTCCACTATAGTCTTTCCACTATAGTCTGTCACCTTTAGTCTTTCCACTATTCTCTGTCCACTTTAGTCTTTCCACTATAGTCTCCACTTTATTCTGTCCACTACAGTCTTTCCACTATAGTCTGTCACCTTTAGTCTTTCCACTATTCTCTGTCCATTTTAGTCTTTCCACTTTAGTCTGTCCACTTTAGTCTGTCCACTTTAGTCTTTCCACTATAAGCTTTCCACTTTAGTCTGTCCACTTTAGTCTTTCCACTTTAGTCATTTCCACCATCGTCTGTCCACTTTAGTCTTTCCACTTTAGTCTTTCCACTTTAGTCTTTCTACTTTAGACTTTCCAATTGAGCCTTTCCAATAAAGTCTGTCAAATTTAGTCTGTCAACTTTAGTCTTTCCACTTTAGATTTCCACTATAGTCTTTCCACTACAGTCTTTCCACTATAGTCTGTCTACTCTAGTCTTTCCACTTTAGTCTGTCCACTTTAGTCTTTCCACTTTAGTCATTTCCACCATCGTCTGTCCACTTTAGTCTTTCCACTTTAGTCTTTCCACTTTAGTCTTTCTACTTCAGTCTTTCCAATTGAGCCTTTCCACTAAAGTCTGTCAAATTTAGTCTTTCCACTTTAGTCTTTCCACCATAGTCTTTCCACTACAGTCTGTCCACTTTAGTCTTACCACTATAGTCTGTCCACTTTAGTCTTTCCACTTTAGTCTTTCCACTTTAGTCTTTCCACTTTACTCTGTCCACTTCAATGTGTACACTTTAGTCTGTCCACTGAGTCTTTCCACTTCAGTCTTTCCACTTTAGTCTTTCCACTTTAGTCTGTCCACTTTAGTCTTTCCACTATAGTCTTTCCACTTTAGTCCGTCCACTTAGTCTTTCCACTTCAGTCTTTCCACTATAGTCTATCCACTTTAGTCTTTCCCATTCAGTCTTTCCACTATAGTCTCCACTTTATTCTGTCCACTACAGTCTTTCCACTATAGTCTTTCCACTATAGTCTGTCACCTTTAGTCTTTCCACTATTCTCTGTCCACTTTAGTCTTTCCACTATAGTCTCCACTTTATTCTGTCCACTACAGTCTTTCCACTATAGTCTGTCACCTTTAGTCTTTCCACTATTCTCTGTCCATTTTAGTCTTTCCACTTTAGTCTGTCCACTTTAGTCTGTCCACTTTAGTCTTTCCACTATAAGCTTTCCACATTAGTCTGTCCACTTTAGTCTTTACACTATAGTCTGTCCACTTTAGTCTTTCCACTATAGTCTGTCCACTATTGTCTGTCCACTTTAGTCTTTCCACTTTAGTCTGTCCACTTTAGTCTGTCCACTTTAGTCTTTCCACTTTAGTCCTTCCACTATAGTCTTTCCACTTCAGTCTGTACACTTTAGTCTTTCCACTACAGTTTTTCCACTATAGTCTGTCTACTCTAGTCTTTCCACTTTAGTCTGTCCACTTTAGTCTTTCCACTTTAGTCATTTCCACTATCGTCTGTCCACTTTAGTCTTTCCACTTTAGTCTTTCTACTTTAGTCTTTCCAGTTGAGTCTTTCCACTATAGTCCGTCCAATTTAGTCTTTCTACTTTATTCTTTCCACTATAGTCTTTTCCCTTCTTCTGCACACTTTAGTCTTTCCACTACAGTCTTTCCACTATAGTCTGTCCCCTCTAGTCTGTCCACTTTAGTCTTTCCACTTTAGTCATTTCCACTATCGTCTGACCACTTTAGTCTTTCCACTATAGTCTGTCCACTTTAGTCTTTCCACTATAGTCTGTCCACTATTGTCTGTCCACTTTAGTCTTTCCACTTTAGTCTGTCCACTTTAGTCTGTCAACTTTAGTCTTTCCACTTTAGAATTCCACTATAGTCTTTCCACCTCAGTCTGTCCACTTTAGTCTTTCCACTTTAGTCTTTCCACTTTAGTCTTTCTACTTTAGTCTTTCCAATTGAGCCTTTCCACTATAGTCTGTCCAATTTAGTCTTTCCACTATAGTCTTTTCACTTCAGTCTGAAACTTTAGTCTTCCCACTACAGTCTTTCCACTATAGTCTGTCTACTCTAGTCTTTCCACTTTAGTCTTTCCACTTTAGTCTTTCCACGATAGTCTTTCCACATTAGTCTGTCCACTTTAGTCTTTCCACTATAATCTGTCCACTTTAGTCTTTCCACTATAGTCTCCACTTTATTCTGTCCACTACAGTCTTTCCACTATAGTCTTTCCACTACAGTCTGTCCACTTTAGTCTTACCAATATAGTCTGTCCACTTTAGTCTTACCACTTTAGTCTTTCCACTTTAGTCTTTCCACTTTAGTCTTTCCACTTTATTCTGTCCACTTCAATGGGTACACTTTAGTCTGTCCACTGAGTCTTTCCACTTCAGTCTTTCCACTTTAGTCTTTCCACTTTAGTCTGTCTACTCTAGTCTTTCCACTTTAGTCTTTCCACTATAGTCTTTCCACATTAGTCTGACCACTTTAGTCTTTCCACTATAGTCTGTCCACTTTAGTCTTTCCACTATAGTCTGTCCACTATTGTCTGTCCACTTTAGTCTTTCCACTTTAGTCTGTCCACTTTAGTCTGTCAACTTTAGTCTTTCCACTTTAGAATTCCACTATAGTCTTTCCACCTCAGTCTGTCCACTTTAGTCTTTCCACTTTAGTCTTTCCACTTTAGTCTTTCTACTTTAGTCTTTCCAATTGAGCCTTTCCACTATAGTCTGTCCAATTTAGTCTTTCCACTATAGTCTTTTCACTTCAGTCTGAAACTTTAGTCTTCCCACTACAGTCTTTCCACTATAGTCTGTCTACTCTAGTCTTTCCACTTTAGTCTTTCCACTTTAGTCTTTCCACTATAGTCTCCACTTTATTCGGTCCACTACAGTGTTTCCTCTATCGTCTTTCCACTTTAGTCTGTCCACTTTCGTCTTTCCACTTTAGTCTTTCCACTATAGTCTCCACTTTATTCTGTCCACTACAGTCTTTCCTCTATCGTCTTTCCACTTTAGTCTGTCCACTTTAGTCTTTCCACTTTAGTCTTTCCACTTTATTCTGTCCACTTCAATGTGTACACTTTAGTCTGTCCACTGAGTCTTTCCACTTCAGTCTTTCCACTGTAGTCTTTCCACTTTAGTCTGTCCACTTTAGTCTTTCCACTATAGTCTTTCCACTTTAGTCTGTCCACTTAGTCTTTCCACTTCATTCTTTCCACTGTAGTCTTTCCAATAGTGTAAATAGTCTCCACTGAGTCTTTCCACTTCAGTCTTTCCACTTTAGTCTTTCCACTTTAGTCTGTCCACTTTAGTCTTTCCACTATAGTCTGTCCACTTAGTCTTTCCACTTCAGTCTTTCCACTGTAGTCTATCCACTTTAGTCTTTCCAGTTCAGTCTTTCCGCTATAGTCTCCACTTTATTCTGTCCACTACAGTCTTTGCACTATATTCTTTCCACTATAGTCTGTCCACTTTAGTCTGTTATTCTGTCCACTGCAGTGTGTCCACTTTAGTCTGTCCACTGAGTCATTCCACTATTTTCTGTCCACTTTAGTCTTTCCACTTTAGTCTGTCCACTTTAGTCTTTCCACTTTAGTCATTTCCACTATCGTCTGTCCACTTTAGTCTTTCCACTTTAGTCTTTCTACTTTAGTCTTTCCAGTTGAGTCTTTCCACTATAGTCTGTCCAATTTAGTCTTTCTACTTTATTCT
Source organism: Branchinecta sandiegonensis (assembly GCA_030848855.1). NCBI lineage: Eukaryota > Metazoa > Arthropoda > Branchiopoda > Anostraca > Branchinectidae > Branchinecta > Branchinecta sandiegonensis. Next base: position 26,795,413 of record JAUPMV010000003.1, on the reverse strand, counting down.
TTCCACTATAGTCTTTTCACTTCAGTCTGCACACTTTAGTCTTTCCACTACAGTCTTTCCACTATAGTCTGTCCACTCTAGTCTTTCCACTTTAGTCTTTCCACATTAGTCTTTCCACTATAGTCTTTCCACATTAGTCTGTCCACTTTAGTCTTTCCACTATAGTCTGTCCACTTTAGTCTTTCCACTTTAGTCTTTCCACTTTAGTCTGTCTACTCTAGTCTTTCCACTTTAGTCTTTCCACTATAGTCTTTCCACATTAGTCTGTAAACTTTAGTCTTTCCACTATAGTCTGTCCACTTTAATCTTTCCACTATAGTCTGTCCACTATTGTCTGTCCACTTTAGTCTTTCCACTTTAGTCTGTCCACTTTAGTCTGTCAACTTTAGTCTTTCCACTTTAGAATTCCACTATAGTCTTTCCACTTCAGTCTGTACACTTTAGTCTTTCCACTACAGTTTTTCCACTATAGTCTGTCTACTCTAGTCTTTCCACTTTAGTCTGTCCACTTTAGTCTTTCAACTTTAGTCATTTCCACTATCGTCTGTCCACTTTAGTCCTTCCACTTTAGTCTTTCCACTTTAGTCTTTCTACTTTAGTCTTTCCAATTGAGCCTTTCCACTATAGTCTGTCCAATTTAGTCTTTCCACTTTAGTCTTTCCACTATAGTCTTTTCACTTCAGTCTGAAACTTTAGTCTTCCCACTACAGTCTTTCCACTATAGTCTGTCTACTCTAGTCTTTCCACTTTAGTCTTTCCACTTTAGTCTTTCCACGATAGTCTTTCCACATTAGTCTGTCCACTTTAGTCTTTCCACTATAATCTGTCCACTTTAGTCTTTCCACTATAGTCTCCACTTTATTCTGTCCACTACAGTCTTTCCACTATAGTCTTTCCACTACAGTCTGTCCACTTTAGTCTTTCCACTTTAGTCTTTCCACTTTATTCTGTCCACTTCAATGTGTACACTTTAGTCTGTCCACTGAGTCTTTCCACTTCAGTCTTTCCACTTTAGTCTTTCCACTTTAGTCTGTCCACTTTAGTCTTTCCACTATAGTCTTTCCACTTTAGTCTGTCCACTTAGTCTTTCCACTTCAGTCTTTCCAGTTCAGTCTTTCCACTATAGTCTCCACTTTATTCTGTCCACTACAGTCTTTCCACTATATTCTTTCCACTATAGTCTGTCCACTTTAGTCTGTTATTCTGTCCACTGCAGTGTGTCCACTTTAGTCTGTCCACTGAGTCATTCCACTATTTTCTGTCCACTTTAGTCTTTCCACTGTACTCTCCACTTTATTCTTTCCACTATAGTCTTTCCACTATAGTCTGTCCACTTTAGTCTTTCCACTTTAGTCTTTCCACTTTAGTCGGTCCACTTTAGTCTTTCCACTATAGTCTGTCCAATTTAGTCTTTCCACTATTCTCTGTCCACATTAGTCTTTCCACTTTAGTCTTTCCACTATAGTCTCCACTTTATTCTGTCCACGACAGTCTTTCCACTATAGTCTTTCCACTATAGTCTGTCCACTTTAGTCTTTTCACTTTAGTCTTTCCACTTTAGTCTGTCCACTTTAGTCTTTTCACTATAGTCTGTCCACTTTAGTCTTTCCACTATAGTCTCCACTTTATTCTGTCCACTACAGTCTTTTCTCTATCGTCTTTCCACTTTAGTCTGTCCACTTTAGTCTTTCCACTTCAGTCTGTACACTTTAGTCTTTCCACTACAGTCTTTCCACTATAGTCTGTCTACTCTAGTCTTTCCACTTTAGTCTTTCCACTTTAGTCTTTCCACTACAGTCTCCACTTTATTCTGTCCACTACAGTCTTTCCTCTATCGTCTTTCCACTTTAGTCTGTCCACTTTCGTCTTTCCACTTTAGTCTTTCCACTATAGTCTCCACTTTATTCTGTCCACTACAGTCTTTCCTCTATCGTCTTTCCACTTTAGTCTGTCCACTTTAGTCTTTCCACTTTAGTCTTTCCACTTTATTCTGTCCACTTCAATGTGTACACTTTAGTCTGTCCACTGAGTCTTTCCACTTCAGTCTTTCCACTTTAGTCTTTCCACTATGGTCTGTCCACTATTGTCTGTCCACTTTAGTCTGTCTACTCTAGTCTTTCCACTTTAGTCTGTCCACTTTAGTCTTTCCACTTTAGTCATTTCCACCATCGTCTGTCCACTTTAGTCTTTCTACTTTAGACTTTCCAATTGAGCCTTTCCACTAAAGTCTGTCAAATTTAGTCTGTCAACTTTAGTCTTTCCACTTTAGAATTCCACTATAGTCTTTCCACTACAGTCTTTCCACTATAGTCTGTCTACTCTAGTCTTTCTACTTTAGTCTGTCCACTTTAGTCTTTCCACTTTAGTCATTTCCACCATCGTCTGTCCACTTTAGTCTTTCCACTTTAGTCTTTCCACTTTAGTCTTTCTACTTCAGTCTTTCCAATTGAGCCTTTCCACTAAAGTCTGTCAAATTTAGTCTTTCCACTTTAGTCTTTCCACCATAGTCTTTTCACTTCAGTCTGCACACTTTAGTCTTTCCACTACAGTCTTTCCACTATAGTCTGTCTACTCTAGTCTTTCCACTTTAGTCTTTCCACTTTAGTCTTTCCACTATAGTCTTTCCACATTAGTCTGCCCACTTTAGTCTTTCCACTATAATCTGTCCACTTTAGTCTTTCCACTACAGTCTCCACTTTATTCTGTCCACTACAGTCTTTCCACTACAGTCTTTCCACTATAGTCTGTCTACTCTAGTCTTTCCACTTTAGTCTGTCCACTTTAGTCTTTCCACTTTAGTCATTTCCACTATCGTCTGTCCACTTTAGTCTTTCCACTTTAGTCTTTCTACTTTAGTCTTTCCAGTTGAGTCTTTCCAATATAGTCTGTCCAATTTAGTCTTTCTACTTTAGTCTTTCCACTATAGTCTTTTCACTTCAGTCTGCACACTTTAGTCTTTTCACTACAGTCTTTCCAATATAGTCTGTCTACTCTAGTCTTTCCACTTTAGTCTTTCCACTATAGTCTGTCCACTTTAGTCTTTCCACTTTAGTCTTTCCACTTTAGTCTGTCTACTCTAGTCTTTCCACTTTAGTCTTTCCACTATAGTCTTTCCAAATTAGTCTGTCCACCTTAGTCTTTCCACTATAGTCTGTCCACTTGAGTCTTTCCACTATGGTCTGTCCACTATTGTCTGTCCACTTTAGTCTGTCTACTCTAGTCTTTCCACTTTAGTCTGTCCACTTTGGTCTTTCCACTTTAGTCATTTCCACCATCGTCTGTCCACTTTAGTCTTTCCACTTTAGTCTTTCCACTTTAGTCTTTCTACTTTCGACTTTCCAATTGAGCCTTTCCACTAAAGTCTGTCAAATTTAGTCTGTCAACTTTAGTCTTTCCACTTTAGATTTCCACTATAGTCTTTCCACTACAGTCTTTCCACTATAGTCTGTCTACTCTAGTCTTTCCACTTTAGTCTGTCCACTTTAGTCTTTCCACTTTAGTCATTTCCACCATCGTCTGTCCACTTTAGTCTTTCCACTTTAGTCTTTCCACTTTAGTCTTTCTACTTCAGTCTTTCCAATTGAGCCTTTCCACTAAAGTCTGTCAAATTTAGTCTTTCCACTTTAGTCTTTCCACCATAGTCTTTCCACTACAGTCTGTCCACTTTAGTCTTACCACTATAGTCTGTCCACTTTAGTCTTTCCACTTTAGTCTTTCCACTTTAGTCTTTCCACTTTATTCTGTCCACTTCAATGTGTACACTTTAGTCTGTCCACTGAGTCTTTCCACTTCAGTCTTTCCACTTTAGTCTTTCCACTTTAGTCTGTCCACTTTAGTCTTTCCACTATAGTCTTTCCACTTTAGTCCGTCCACTTAGTCTTTCCACTTCAGTCTTTCCACTATAGTCTATCCACTTTAGTCTTTCCCATTCAGTCTTTCCACTATAGTCTCCACTTTATTCTGTCCACTACAGTCTTTCCACTATAGTCTTTCCACTATAGTCTGTCACCTTTAGTCTTTCCACTATTCTCTGTCCACTTTAGTCTTTCCACTATAGTCTCCACTTTATTCTGTCCACTACAGTCTTTCCACTATAGTCTGTCACCTTTAGTCTTTCCACTATTCTCTGTCCATTTTAGTCTTTCCACTTTAGTCTGTCCACTTTAGTCTGTCCACTTTAGTCTTTCCACTATAAGCTTTCCACTTTAGTCTGTCCACTTTAGTCTTTCCACTTTAGTCATTTCCACCATCGTCTGTCCACTTTAGTCTTTCCACTTTAGTCTTTCCACTTTAGTCTTTCTACTTTAGACTTTCCAATTGAGCCTTTCCACTAAAGTCTGTCAAATTTAGTCTGTCAACTTTAGTCTTTCCACTTTAGATTTCCACTATAGTCTTTCCACTACAGTCTTTCCACTATAGTCTGTCTACTCTAGTCTTTCCACTTTAGTCTGTCCACTTTAGTCTTTCCACTTTAGTCATTTCCACCATCGTCTGTCCACTTTAGTCTTTCCACTTTAGTCTTTCCACTTTAGTCTTTCTACTTCAGTCTTTCCAATTGAGCCTTTCCACTAAAGTCTGTCAAATTTAGTCTTTCCACTTTAGTCTTTCCACCATAGTCTTTCCACTACAGTCTGTCCACTTTAGTCTTACCACTATAGTCTGTCCACTTTAGTCTTTCCACTTTAGTCTTTCCACTTTAGTCTTTCCACTTTACTCTGTCCACTTCAATGTGTACACTTTAGTCTGTCCACTGAGTCTTTCCACTTCAGTCTTTCCACTTTAGTCTTTCCACTTTAGTCTGTCCACTTTAGTCTTTCCACTATAGTCTTTCCACTTTAGTCCGTCCACTTAGTCTTTCCACTTCAGTCTTTCCACTATAGTCTATCCACTTTAGTCTTTCCCATTCAGTCTTTCCACTATAGTCTCCACTTTATTCTGTCCACTACAGTCTTTCCACTATAGTCTTTCCACTATAGTCTGTCACCTTTAGTCTTTCCACTATTCTCTGTCCACTTTAGTCTTTCCACTATAGTCTCCACTTTATTCTGTCCACTACAGTCTTTCCACTATAGTCTGTCACCTTTAGTCTTTCCACTATTCTCTGTCCATTTTAGTCTTTCCACTTTAGTCTGTCCACTTTAGTCTGTCCACTTTAGTCTTTCCACTATAAGCTTTCCACATTAGTCTGTCCACTTTAGTCTTTACACTATAGTCTGTCCACTTTAGTCTTTCCACTATAGTCTGTCCACTATTGTCTGTCCACTTTAGTCTTTCCACTTTAGTCTGTCCACTTTAGTCTGTCCACTTTAGTCTTTCCACTTTAGTCCTTCCACTATAGTCTTTCCACTTTAGTCTTTCCACTACAGTTTTTCCACTATAGTCTGTCTACTCTAGTCTTTCCACCTTAGTCTGTCCACTTTAGTCTTTCCACTTTAGTCATTTCCACTATCGTCTGTCCACTTTAGTCTTTCCACTTTAGTCTTTCTACTTTAGTCTTTCCAGTTGAGTCTTTCCACTATAGTCTGTCCAATTTAGTCTTTCTACTTTATTCTTTCCACTATAGTCTTTTCCCTTCTTCTGCACACTTTAGTCTTTCCACTACAGTCTTTCCACTATAGTCTGTCCCCTCTAGTCTGTCCACTTTAGTCTTTCCACTTTAGTCATTTCCACTATCGTCTGACCACTTTAGTCTTTCCACTATAGTCTGTCCACTTTAGTCTTTCCACTATAGTCTGTCCACTATTGTCTGTCCACTTTAGTCTTTCCACTTTAGTCTGTCCACTTTAGTCTGTCAACTTTAGTCTTTCCACTTTAGAATTCCACTATAGTCTTTCCACCTCAGTCTGTCCACTTTAGTCTTTCCACTTTAGTCTTTCCACTTTAGTCTTTCTACTTTAGTCTTTCCAATTGAGCCTTTCCACTATAGTCTGTCCAATTTAGTCTTTCCACTATAGTCTTTTCACTTCAGTCTGAAACTTTAGTCTTCCCACTACAGTCTTTCCACTATAGTCTGTCTACTCTAGTCTTTCCACTTTAGTCTTTCCACTTTAGTCTTTCCACGATAGTCTTTCCACATTAGTCTGTCCACTTTAGTCTTTCCACTATAATCTGTCCACTTTAGTCTTTCCACTATAGTCTCCACTTTATTCTGTCCACTACAGTCTTTCCACTATAGTCTTTCCACTACAGTCTGTCCACTTTAGTCTTACCAATATAGTCTGTCCACTTTAGTCTTACCACTTTAGTCTTTCCACTTTAGTCTTTCCACTTTAGTCTTTCCACTTTATTCTGTCCACTTCAATGGGTACACTTTAGTCTGTCCACTGAGTCTTTCCACTTCAGTCTTTCCACTTTAGTCTTTCCACTTTAGTCTGTCTACTCTAGTCTTTCCACTTTAGTCTTTCCACTATAGTCTTTCCACATTAGTCTGACCACTTTAGTCTTTCCACTATAGTCTGTCCACTTTAGTCTTTCCACTATAGTCTGTCCACTATTGTCTGTCCACTTTAGTCTTTCCACTTTAGTCTGTCCACTTTAGTCTGTCAACTTTAGTCTTTCCACTTTAGAATTCCACTATAGTCTTTCCACCTCAGTCTGTCCACTTTAGTCTTTCCACTTTAGTCTTTCCACTTTAGTCTTTCTACTTTAGTCTTTCCAATTGAGCCTTTCCACTATAGTCTGTCCAATTTAGTCTTTCCACTATAGTCTTTTCACTTCAGTCTGAAACTTTAGTCTTCCCACTACAGTCTTTCCACTATAGTCTGTCTACTCTAGTCTTTCCACTTTAGTCTTTCCACTTTAGTCTTTCCACTATAGTCTCCACTTTATTCGGTCCACTACAGTGTTTCCTCTATCGTCTTTCCACTTTAGTCTGTCCACTTTCGTCTTTCCACTTTAGTCTTTCCACTATAGTCTCCACTTTATTCTGTCCACTACAGTCTTTCCTCTATCGTCTTTCCACTTTAGTCTGTCCACTTTAGTCTTTCCACTTTAGTCTTTCCACTTTATTCTGTCCACTTCAATGTGTACACTTTAGTCTGTCCACTGAGTCTTTCCACTTCAGTCTTTCCACTGTAGTCTTTCCACTTTAGTCTGTCCACTTTAGTCTTTCCACTATAGTCTTTCCACTTTAGTCTGTCCACTTAGTCTTTCCACTTCATTCTTTCCACTGTAGTCTTTCCAATAGTGTAAATAGTCTCCACTGAGTCTTTCCACTTCAGTCTTTCCACTTTAGTCTTTCCACTTTAGTCTGTCCACTTTAGTCTTTCCACTATAGTCTGTCCACTTAGTCTTTCCACTTCAGTCTTTCCACTGTAGTCTATCCACTTTAGTCTTTCCAGTTCAGTCTTTCCGCTATAGTCTCCACTTTATTCTGTCCACTACAGTCTTTGCACTATATTCTTTCCACTATAGTCTGTCCACTTTAGTCTGTTATTCTGTCCACTGCAGTGTGTCCACTTTAGTCTGTCCACTGAGTCATTCCACTATTTTCTGTCCACTTTAGTCTTTCCACTGTACTCTCCACTTTATTCTTTCCACTATAGTCTTTCCACTATAGTCTGTCCACTTTAGTCTTTCCACTTTAGTCTTTCCACTTTAGTCGGTCCACTTTAGTCTTTCCACTATAGTCTGTCTAATTTAGTCTTTCCACTATTCTCTGTCCACATTAGTCTTTCCACTTTAGTCTTTCCACTATAGTCTCGACTTTATTCTGTCCACGGCTGTCTTTCCACTATAGTCTTTCCACTATAGTCTGTCCACTTTAGTCTTTCCACTTTAGTCTTTCCACTTTAGTCGGTCCACGATAGTCTTTCCACATTAGTCTGTCCACTTTAGTCTTTCCACTATAATCTGTCCACTTTAGTCTTTCCACTATAGTCTCCACTTTATTCTGTCCACTACAGTCTTTCCACTATAGTCTTTCCACTACAGTCTGTCCACTTTAGTCTTACCAATATAGTCTGTCCACTTTAGTCTTTCCACTTTAGTCTTTCCACTTTATTCTGTCCACTTCAATGTGTACACTTTAGTCTGTCCACTGAGTCTTTCCACTTCAGTCTTTCCACTTTAGTCTTTCCACTTTAGTCTGTCCACTTTAGTCTTTCCACTATAGTCTTTCCACTTTAGTCTGTCCACTTAGTCTTTCCACTTCAGTCTTTCCACTGTAGTCTATCCAATTTAGTCTTTCCAGTTCAGTCTTTCCACTATAGTCTCCACTTTATTCTGTCCACTACAGTCTTTCCACTATATTCTTTCCACTATAGTCTGTCCACTTTAGTCTGTTATTCTGTCCACTGCAGTGTGTCCACTTTAGTCTGTCCACTGAGTCATTCCACTATTTTCTGTCCACTTTAGTCTTTCCACTGTACTCTCCACTTTATTCTTTCCACTATAGTCTTTCCACTATAGTCTGTCCACTTTAGTCTTTCCACTTTAGTCTTTCCACTTTAGTCGGTCCACTTTAGTCTTTCCACTATAGTCTGTCCAATTTAGTCTTTCCACTATTCTCTGTCCACATTAGTCTTTCCACTTTAGTCTTTCCACTATAGTCTCCACTTTATTCTGTCCACGACAGTCTTTCCACTATAGTCTTTCCACTATAGTCTGTCCACTTTAGTCTTTTCACTTTAGTCTTTCCACTTTAGTCTGTCCACTTTAGTCTTTTCACTATAGTCTGTCCACTTTAGTCTTTCCACTATAGTCTCCACTTTATTCTGTCCACTACAGTCTTTCCTCTATCGTCTTTCCACTTTAGTCTGTCCACTTTAGTCTTTCCACTTCAGTCTGTACACTTTAGTCTTTCCACTACAGTCTTTCCACTATAGTCTGTCTACTCTAGTCTTTCCACTTTAGTCTTTCCACTTTAGTCTTTCCACTACAGTCTCCACTTTATTCTGTCCACTACAGTCTTTCCTCTATCGTCTTTCCACTTTAGTCTGTCCACTTTAGTCTTTCCACTTTATTCTGTCCACTTCAATGTGTACACTTTAGTCTGTCCACTGAGTCTTTCCACTTCAGTCTTTCCACTTTAGTCTTTCCACTATGGTCTGTCCACTATTGTCTGTCCACTTTAGTCTGTCTACTCTAGTCTTTCCACTTTAATCTGTCCACTTTAGTCTTTCCACTTTAGTCATTTCCACCATCGTCTGTCCACTTTAGTCTTTCCACTTTAGTCTTTCCACTTTAGTCTTTCTACTTTAGACTTTCCAATTGAGCCTTTCCACTAAAGTCTGTCAAATTTAGTCTGTCAACTTTAGTCTTTCCACTTTAGAATTCCACTATAGTCTTTCCACTACAGTCTTTCCACTATAGTCTGTCTACTCTAGTCTTTCTACTTTAGTCTGTCCACTTTAGTCTTTCCACTTTAGTCATTTCCACCATCGTCTGTCCACTTTAGTCTTTCCACTTTAGTCTTTCCACTTTAGTCTTTCTACTTCAGTCTTTCCAATTGAGCCTTTCCACTAAAGTCTGTCAAATTTAGTCTTTCCACTTTAGTCTTTCCACCATAGTCTTTTCACTTCAGTCTGCACACTTTAGTCTTTCCACTACAGTCTTTCCACTATAGTCTGTCTACTCTAGTCTTTCCACTTTAGTCTTTCCACTTTAGTCTTTCCACTATAGTCTTTCCACATTAGTCTGCCCACTTTAGTCTTTCCACTATAATCTGTCCACTTTAGTCTTTCCACTACAGTCTCCACTTTATTCTGTCCACTACAGTCTTTCCACTACAGTCTTTCCACTATAGTCTGTCTACTCTAGTCTTTCCACTTTAGTCTGTCCACTTTAGTCTTTCCACTTTAGTCATTTCCACTATCGTCTGTCCACTTTAGTCTTTCCACTTTAGTCTTTCTACTTTAGTCTTTCCAGTTGAGTCTTTCCACTATAGTCTGTCCAATTTAGTCTTTCTACTTTAGTCTTTCCACTATAGTCTTTTCACTTCAGTCTGCACACTTTAGTCTTTTCACTACAGTCTTTCCAATATAGTCTGTCTACTCTAGTCTTTCCACTTTAGTCTTTCCACTTTAGTCTTTCCACTATAGTCTTTCCACATTAGTCTATCCACTTTAGTCTTTCCACTATAGTCTGTCCACTTTAGTCTTTCCACTTTAGTCTTTCCACTTTAGTCTGTCTACTCTAGTCTTTCCACTTTAGTCTTTCCACTATAGTCTTTCCACATTAGTCTGTCCACTTTAGTCTTTCCACTATAGTCTGTCCACTTGAGTCTTTCCACTATGGTCTGTCCACTATTGTCTGTCCACTTTAGTCTGTCTACTCTAGTCTTTCCACTTTAGTCTGTCCACTTTAGTCTTTCCACTTTAGTCATTTCCACCATCGTCTGTCCACTTTAGTCTTTCCACTTTAGTCTTTCCACTTTAGTCTTTCTACTTTAGACTTTCCAATTGAGCCTTTCCACTAAAGTCTGTCAAATTTAGTCTGTCAACTTTAGTCTTTCCACTTTAGATTTCCACTATAGTCTTTCCACTACAGTCTTTCCACTATAGTCTGTCTACTCTAGTCTTTCCACTTTAGTCTGTCCACTTTAGTCTTTCCACTTTAGTCATTTCCACCATCGTCTGTCCACTTTAGTCTTTCCACTTTAGTCTTTCCACTTTAGTCTTTCTACTTCAGTCTTTCCAATTGAGCCTTTCCACTAAAGTCTGTCAAATTTAGTCTTTCCACTTTAGTCTTTCCACCATAGTCTTTCCACTACAGTCTGTCCACTTTAGTCTTACCACTATAGTCTGTCCACTTTAGTCTTTCCACTTTAGTCTTTCCACTTTAGTCTTTCCACTTTATTCTGTCCACTTCAATGTGTACACTTTAGTCTGTCCACTGAGTCTTTCCACTTCAGTCTTTCCACTTTAGTCTTTCCACTTTAGTCTGTCCACTTTAGTCTTTCCACTATAGTCTTTCCACTTTAGTCCGTCCACTTAGTCTTTCCACTTCAGTCTTTCCACTATAGTCTATCCACTTTAGTCTTTCCCATTCAGTCTTTCCACTATAGTCTCCACTTTATTCTGTCCACTACAGTCTTTCCACTATAGTCTTTCCACTATAGTCTGTCACCTTTAGTCTTTCCACTATTCTCTGTCCACTTTAGTCTTTCCACTATAGTCTCCACTTTATTCTGTCCACTACAGTCTTTCCACTATAGTCTGTCACCTTTAGTCTTTCCACTATTCTCTGTCCATTTTAGTCTTTCCACTTTAGTCTGTCCACTTTAGTCTGTCCACTTTAGTCTTTCCACTATAAGCTTTCCACATTAGTCTGTCCACTTTAGTCTTTACAATATAGTCTGTCCACTTTAGTCTTTCCACTATAGTCTGTCCACTATTGTCTGTCCACTTTAGTCTTTCCACTTTAGTCTGTCCACTTTAGTCTGTCCACTTTAGTCTTTCCACTTTAGTCCTTCCACTATAGTCTTTCCACTTCAGTCTGTACACTTTAGTCTTTCCACTACAGTTTTTCCACTATAGTCTGTCTACTCTAGTCTTTCCACTTTAGTCTGTCCACTTTAGTCTTTCCACTTTAGTCATTTCCACTATCGTCTGTCCACTTTAGTCTTTCCACTTTAGTCTTTCTACTTTCGTCTTTCCAGTTGAGTCTTTCCACTATAGTCTTTCCAATTTAGTCTTTCTACTTTATTCTTTCCACTATAGTCTTTTCACTTCAGTCTGCACACTTTAGTCTTTCCACTACAGTCTTTCCACTATAGTCTGTCCACTCTAGTCTTTCCACTTTAGTCTTTCCACATTAGTCTTTTCACTATAGTCTTTCCACATTAGTCTGTCCACTTTAGTCTTTCCACTTTAGTCTGTCCACTTTAGTCTGTCCACTTTAGTCTTTCCACTTTAGTCCTTCCACTATAGTCTTTCCACTTCAGTCTGTACACTTTAGTCTTTCCACTACAGTTTTTCCACTATAGTCTGTCTACTCTAGTCTTTCCACTTTAGTCTGTCCACTTTAGTCTTTCCACTTTAGTCTTTCCACTTTAGTCTGTCTACTCTAGTCTTTCCACTTTAGTCTTTCCACTATAGTCTTTCCACATTAGTCTGACCACTTTAGTCTTTCCACTATAGTCTGTCCACTTTAGTCTTTCCACTATAGTCTGTCCACTATTGTCTGTCCACTTTAGTCTTTCCACTTTAGTCTGTCCACTTTAGTCTGTCAACTTTAGTCTTTCCACTTTAGAATTCCACTATAGTCTTTCCACCTCAGTCTGTCCACTTTAGTCTTTCCACTTTAGTCTTTCCACTTTAGTCTTTCTACTTTAGTCTTTCCAATTGAGCCTTTCCACTATAGTCTGTCCAATTTAGTCTTTCCACTATAGTCTTTTCACTTCAGTCTGAAACTTTAGTCTTCCCACTACAGTCTTTCCACTATAGTCTGTCTACTCTAGTCTTTCCACTTTAGTCTTTCCACTTTAGTCTTTCCACGATAGTCTTTCCACATTAGTCTGTCCACTTTAGTCTTTCCACTATAATCTGTCCACTTTAGTCTTTCCACTATAGTCTCCACTTTATTCTGTCCACTACAGTCTTTCCACTATAGTCTTTCCACTACAGTCTGTCCACTTTAGTCTTACCAATATAGTCTGTCCACTTTAGTCTTACCACTTTAGTCTTTCCACTTTAGTCTTTCCACTTTAGTCTTTCCACTTTATTCTGTCCACTTCAATGTGTACACTTTAGTCTGTCCACTGAGTCTTTCCACTTCAGTCTTTCCACTTTAGTCTTTCCACTTTAGTCTGTCCACTTTAGTCTTTCCACTATAGTCTTTCCACTTTAGTCTGTCCACTTAGTCTTTCCACTTCAGTCTTTCCACTGTAGTCTATCCACTTTAGTCTTTCCAGTTCAGTCTTTCCACTATAGTCTCCACTTTATTCTGTCCACTACAGTCTTTCCACTATATTCTTTCCACTATAGTCTGTCCACTTTAGTCTGTTATTCTGTCCACTGCAGTGTGTCCACTTTAGTCTGTCCACTGAGTCATTCCACTATTTTCTGTCCACTTTAGTCTTTCCACTGTACTCTCCACTTTATTCTTTCCACTATAGTCTTTCCACTATAGTCTGTCCACTTTAGTCTTTCCACTTTAGTCTTTCCACTTTAGTCGGTCCACTTAAGTCTTTCCTCTATAGTCTGTCCAATTTAGTCTTTCCACTATTCTCTGTCCACATTAGTCTTTCCACTTTAGTCTTTCCACTATAGTCTCCACTTTATTCTGTCCACGACAGTCTTTCCACACTAGTCTTTCCACTATAGTCTGTCCACTTTAGTCTTTTCACTTTAGTCTTTCCACTTTAGTCTGTCCACTTTAGTCTTTTCACTATAGTCTGTCCACTTTAGTCTTTCCACTATAGTCTCCACTTTATTCTGTCCACTACAGTCTTTCCTCTATCGTCTTTCCACTTTAGTCTGTCCACTTTAGTCTTTCCACTTCAGTCTGTACACTTTAGTCTTTCCACTACAGTCTTTCCACTATAGTCTTTCCACTATAGTCTGTCCACTTTAGTCTTTCCACTATTTTCTGTCCACTTTAGTCTTTCCACTGTACTCTCCACTTTATTCTGTCCACTACAGTCTTTCCACTATAGTCTTTCCACTATAGTCTTTCCACTATAGTCTTTCCACTATAGTCTGTCCACTTTATTCTTTCCACTTTAGTCTTTCCACTTTAGTCGGTCCACTTTAATCTTTCCACTATAGTCTGTCCACTTTAGTCTTTCCATTATTCTCTGTCCACTTTAGTCTTTCCACTTTAGTCTTTCCACTATAGTCTCCACTTTATTCTGTCCACTACAGTGTTTCCACTATAGTCTTTCCACTATTCTCTGTCCACATTAATCTTTCCACTTTAGTCTTTCCACTATAGTCTCCACTTTATTCTGTCCACGACTGTCTTTCCACTATAGTCTTTCCACTATAGTCTGTCCACTTTAGTCTTTCCACTTTAGTCTTTCCACTTTAGTCTGTCCACTTTAGTCTTTTCACTATAGTCTGTCCACTTTAGTATTTCCACTAGAATCTGTCCACTTTAGTCTTTCCACTATAGTCTCCACTTTAGTCTGTCCACTTAGTTTTTCCACTTCAGTGTTTCCACTATAGTCTTTCCACTATAATCTGTCCACTTTAGTCTTTCCACTATAGTCTCCACTTTATTCTGTCCACTACAGTCTTTCCACTATAGTCTTTCCACTACAGTCTGTCCACTTTAGTCTTACCAATATAGTCTGTCCACTTTAGTCTTACCACTTTAGTCTTTCCACTTTAGTCTTTCCACTTTAGTCTTTCCACTTTATTCTGTCCACTTCAATGTGTACACTTTAGTCTGTCCACTGAGTCTTTCCACTTCAGTCTTTCCACTTTAGTCTTTCCACTTTAGTCTGTCCACTTTAGTCTTTCCACTATAGTCTTTCCACTTTAGTCTGTCCACTTAGTCTTTCCACTTCAGTCTTTCCACTGTAGTCTATCCACTTTAGTCTTTCCAGTTCAGTCTTTCCACTATAGTCTCCACTTTATTCTGTCCACTACAGTCTTTCCACTATATTCTTTCCACTATAGTCTGTCCACTTTAGTCTGTTATTCTGTCCACTGCAGTGTGTCCACTTTAGTCTGTCCACTGAGTCATTCCACTATTTTCTGTCCACTTTAGTCTTTCCACTGTACTCTCCACTTTATTCTTTCCACTATAGTCTTTCCACTATAGTCTGTCCACTTTAGTCTTTCCACTTTAGTCTTTCCACTTTAGTCGGTCCACTTAAGTCTTTCCTCTATAGTCTGTCCAATTTAGTCTTTCCACTATTCTCTGTCCACATTAGTCTTTCCACTTTAGTCTTTCCACTATAGTCTCCACTTTATTCTGTCCACGACAGTCTTTCCACTATAGTCTTTCCACTATAGTCTGTCCACTTTAGTCTTTTCACTTTAGTCTTTCCACTTTAGTCTGTCCACTTTAGTCTTTTCACTATAGTCTGTCCACTTTAGTCTTTCCACTATAGTCTCCACTTTATTCTGTCCACTACAGTCTTTCCTCTATCGTCTTTCCACTTTAGTCTGTCCACTTTAGTCTTTCCACTATACTCTCCACTTTATTCTGTCCACTACAGTCTTTCCACTATAGTCTTTCCACTATAGTCTGTCCACTTTAGTCTTTCCACTATTTTCTGTCCACTTTAGTCTTTCCACTGTGCTCTCCACTTTATTCTGTCCACTACAGTCTTTCCACTATAGTCTTTCCACTATAGTCTTTCCACTATAGTCTGTCCACTTTATTCTTTCCACTTTAGTCTTTCCACTTTAGTCGGTCCACTTGAATCTTTCCACTATAGTCTGTCCACTTTAGTCTTTCCACTATTCTCTGTCCACTTTAGTCTTTCCACTTTAGTCTTTCCACTATAGTCTCCACTTTATTCTGTCCACTACAGTGTTTCCACTATAGTCTTTCCACTATTCTCTGTCCACATTAATCTTTCCACTTTAGTCTTTCCACTATAGTCTCCACTTTATTCTGTCCACGACTGTCTTTCCACTATAGTCTTTCCACTATAGTCTGTCCACTTTAGTCTTTCCACTTTAGTCTTTCCACTTTAGTCTGTCCACTTTAGTCTTTTCACTATAGTCTGTCCACTTTAGTCTCTCCACTATAGTCTCCACTTTATTCTGTCCACTACAGTCTTTCCACTATAGTCTTTTCACTATAGTCTGTCCACTTTAGTCTTTCCACTATTCTCTGTCCACTTTAGTCTTTCCACTATAGTCTCCACTTTATTCTGTCCACTACAATCTATCCACTATAGTCTGTCCACTTTAGTCTTTCCACTTTAGTATTTCCACTATAGTCTCCACTCTATTCTGTCCACGACAGTCTTTCCACTATAGTCTTTCCACATTAGTCTGTCCACTTTAGTATTTCCACTATAATCTGTCCACTTTAGTCTTTCCACTATAGTCTCCACTTTAGTCTGTCCACTTAGTTTTTCCACTTCAGTGTTTCCACTATAGTCTGTCCACTTTAGTCTTTCCACTTTAGTCTTTCCACTATAGTCTCCACTTTATTCTGTCCACTACAGTCTTTCCACTTTAGTCTTTCAACTATTCTCTGTCCACTTTAGTCTTTCCACTATCGTCTCAACTTTATTCTGTCTGTTTATTCGTCTCCACTATAGTCTGTCCAATTTAGTCTTTCCACTAATTAGTCTTTCCACTATAGTCTTTTCACTTCAGTCTGCACACTTTAGTCTTTCCACTATAGTCTGTCTACTCTAGTCTTTCCACTTTAGTCTTTCCACTTTAGTGTTTCCACTATAGTCTTGCCACATTAGTCTGTCCACTTTAGTCTTTCCACTATGTCTGTCTGTGTTTACTGACTGTCTGTCTGTCTGCCTGTCTTGACTGACTTTCTGTCTGTCTTGACTAACTGTCTTTCTGTCTGTCTGTCTTGACTGACTGTCTGTCTGTCTGTCTGTCTGTCTATCTTGACTGACTGTCTGTCTGTCTGTCTTGACTGACTGTCTGTCTGTCTTGACTGACTCTCTGTCTGTCTTGACTGACTGACTGTCTGTCTGTCTGTCTGTCTTGACTGACTGTCTGTATGTCTTTCTGTCTTGACTTACTGTCTGTCCGTCTTGACTGACTGTCTGTCCGTCTTGACTGACTGTCTGTCCGTCTTGACTGACTTTCTGTCCGTCTTGACTGACTGTCTGTCTGTCTTGACCAACTGACTGACTGTCTGTCTGTCTGTCTGTCTGTCTTGACCAACTGACTGACTCTCTGTCTTTCTGTCTGTCTGTCTGTCTGTGCTGACTGATTGTCTGTTTGGCTGCCTGTCTTGACTAACTGACTGACTGTCTGTCTGTCTGTCTGTGTTTACTGACTGTCTGTTTGGCTGCCTGTCTTGACTAACTGACTGTCTGTCTGTCTGTCTGTCTGTCTGTCTGTCTTTACTGACTGACTGTCTGTCTGTCTGTCTTAACTGAGTGTCTGTCTGTCTGTCTGTCTTTACTGACTGTCTGTATGTCTGTCCTTCTTGACTGACTGTCTGTCTGTCTTGACTAACTGACTGACTGTCTGTCTGGCTGTCTGTCTTCACTAATTGACTGACTGTATGTCTGTCTGTCTGTGTTCATGAACTGTCTGTCTGTCTGTCTTGACTGACTGTCTGTCTGTCTGTTTTGACTGACTGTCTGTCTGTCTAAACTGAAAGTCTGTCTGTCTGTCTGTCATGACTGACTGTCTGTCTGTCTGTCTGTCTTGACTGACTGTATGTCTGTCTTTCTGTCTTGACTGACTGTCTGTCCGTCTTGACTGACTGTCTGTCCGTCTTGACTGACTGTCTGTCCGTCTTGACTGACTGTCTGTCCGTCTGGACTGACGGTCTGTCCGTCTGGACTGACGGTCTGTCCGTCTGGACTGACGGTCTGTCCGTCTAGACTGACGGTCTGTCCGTCTGGACTGACGGTCTGTCCGTCTGGACTGACGGTCTGTCCGTCTTGACTGACTGTCTTTCTTTCTTGACTGACTGTCTGTCTGTCCGTCTGTCTTGACCAACTGACTGTGCTGACTGATTGTCTGTCTGGCTGCCTGTCTTGACTGACTGACTGACCGTCTGTCTGTCTGTCTGTGTTTACTGACTGTCTGTCTGTCTGCCTGTCATGACTGACTTTCTGTCTGTCTTGACTGACTGTCTTTCTGTCTGTCTGTCTTTACTGACTGTATGTCTGTCTATCTGTCTGTCTGTCTTGACTGATTGTCTGTCTGTCTGTCTTAACTGAGTGTCTGTCTGTCTGTCTATCTTGACTGACTGTCTTTCTGTCTGTCTGTCTGTCTTGACTGACTTTCTGTCTGTCTTGACTGACTGTCTGTCTGTCTTGACTGACTGACTGTCTGTCTGTCTGTCTTGACTAACTGACTGACTGTATGTCTGTCTGTCTGTGTTTACTGACTG